>JADHKJ010000005.1:421463-732224 GCA_019925595.1 Grosmannia huntii
AGACGAACAAGACGAACAAGACGAACAAGACGAACAAGACGAACAAGACGAACAAGACGAACAAGACGAACAAGACGAACAAGACGAACAAGACGAACAAGACGAACAAGACGAACAAGAAGAACAAGAAGAACAAGAAGAACAAGAAGAAGAAGAAGAAAGAAGAAAGAAAAACAAGAAAACAAGAAAACAAGAAAACAAGAAAACAAGAAAACAAGAAAACAAGAAAACAAGAAAACAAGAAAACAAGAAACACAGAAAAACAAGAAACACAGAAAAACAAGACATACTGCAATGGGGCGTACAGCCCTCCGTAGCCACCCCGACCGCGGCCTCGTCCACCCCTGCCAAAGGGACGGAAGCCGTTGGCAGCCGGGCCAGCACCCCGATGGTCATGCATGAAAAAGGCCCCCCGGTTGGGCACAAACGACGGATCCTCGTCCCGTTTCTGCTTGTAGGCGTCGTGCTCGCGGCGCTGCCTTTCGTATGGCGTCTCGCGGCGTTGGGTCTGGGCGGAAGAAGAGGACACGACGGGCGGCTGGGGTGCGTTGACTGGAAGGGCTGGCTGCTGTGGCTGTGGCTGTGATGCGGATGCAGATGTGGATGCGGACGCGTCTGCCGCTTCGTTGCCACTCTCCTTCACCTCGACCGTGTCCCGGTCGGACTGCTCGTTGGCCGTCGCCGTCTTGTCGGAGATGGACAGTCCGCGCAGCATGTGCTCGGCGTTGGGCGTGGCCGCACTGTCGACAGGCTCTGCCAGCTTTCGTCCCTCCGGCTTGGCTGCTGCTGCACCCTTCTGACCGACCACGCCCTTGACCTTGCGGGCGGCCGGTGTGGTGGGCGATGCATCGTCAATGTTGCTCGTGTCGCTATCCTCCCCACCCGCATCCCGGTCCTCGCTGACGGCCGAGGCGTCGGTCAGCGAGTCGTCGTCGACCAGATCGAATGTGCCGTGATCGTCGCCGTCGTCGTCATCCACGCGCCGGCGTTGACCGATCAGCTTTCTGCGCCGAGGCCCATGGAGAGGACGGCCGGCAGGACTGGCGGTGGCCATGGTGTCCACGCGGACGATCTCGTCGACTGCCGTCGAGATGCGGATTGCGACGGCTGGTGGCAGACGATCAGACGATCCAGCGATCAAGCGATCACGATCACGATCGGGCGAAGAGCGTAGGCTGCAGACGCGTTGCTCGACCTGGTCGGATCATGCGGCGAGTTCGGACGGCGGCTGCGGCAACGGAACGATGAGACGTGGAATTAGTCGGAGACGTTGGACCCGTTGCTGCTAATCTGATGACCGAGCGGAAAATAGCAGCCTCCCGAACGAGCGAAACGAGCTTGGCTGGCCGACGTCACTCTCTGCTTCCACCTGCCGTTCGTTCGAGCTGCCCGGTTGGGAGAGGGACGTTCGCTGTGGCCGAGGATGCGTGCGTCGTAGCTAAACCGCCCTGCGGCACAAGAAAGAAGGGAAAAAAAAAGTAGCAGAGGACAGGCGCCGATCCCAGCGAAGAAGTAAACAGGTGTTGGCCAAAAAAGGAGTGCAGACGTGGCAGTGGCAGCGACGGTGGGAGGCCGGGTGCGATGCAAGAAGACGAAAAAAGGTAGGAAGAGGCGGACGGACAGGCAGAAGAACAATGGAGAGAAGGTGCAGGTGAGGAAAGAAGGGGGACTGACAAGTAAAAAAATGTCGGATGGGGAGATGTCTGAGGGGAAACAGAAGCGCGGCGCTGGAGCACAGCCGTTTTCTTAGCCTCTTTTCACCCCCCCCATTATTTGCCAACACTGCACTTCCGCTGGCCAGTCGAATGGCCCGACAGTGCAATGTTCAAAAGCTTCCAAAAGCTTCCAGGAAACGGCTGCTCGAGAACGGTCGGACGGACGGGAGCCGACGTGTGCACGACAGAAGACGCCCGGGACAGAAACGTCCGTTTGTGTGCTTTTCGCCTGCATACCGCTTGCAAACGAATCGGCAGCGTGCCCAACTGTTTGGGTACTTGCTATTGGTAGATGCATTGGGTCCATGTTGCTCTCGTCTCCGTACGAGGGGAGCTGCCTGAGAGAGCTGGTCGTTGTCTGTTGCATTGCACTGCTCTGCTCCGAAGTGCGATACAGAGTCGCCATACTACCGACACAGTTGCACCATGACGTATTTCACAGTAGGTTACGAGTGCCGGCCGGTGAATCTGCTGTATCTGAAGATCAAAATGGATTGTTGTTGGTCTCTATGTCAGTCCCAGCACCCTCTTCAACTCGTCAACCTCGGCGTGGTCCCGTGTCGTCTGCATCCGATGGCACCAGGTGACCTCGACGTCTGCTGCCGTTTCGAACACGAACTCGCCGCCGACCTGTCGCTGGTTGCCGGCCTTGAGCACGAGGCCCTGCGGAATCTGCCGCAGGCCCTGTCCGATCGACCGCACAATCGATCCCCACATCGACGTTCCTCCCATGTACGCCGGCTTCTCGCCCAGCGCCAGCGTCGAGACCATGCCCAGCGCCTCGTACAGCTGCCGCGTTGGGTCCGCATAGATGGGAAACGCACACGCCGCCGCCTCTGCGTACATGTCGATCAGCGGCGGTTCGCCGCACCCAACGACGACGATGCGTGCAGCGCCGCCCTTCGCCCCGGCCAGCGCCTCCGTCGTGATGCCTGCCGACAGCACGCGAAGGTATTCTTGGCAGTTCTGCCCGACAGCTCACGTCAGCCAGGAACAGACAGACACCAGCCTCTATACGCATATACGCACCCCGCAAAAAAAGTGCCGTACAAACACGACTAGCACCCTTCCTGGCTCCGCGTACAGACTCCGGAACGGGTGCGCCTTGCACTCGCGATCCAGCACCGGCAGGTCGGCGATGCGATGCAGCGTGTCCCGTGACGGCAGCGAGTTGTTGGTGCACACAGCACCGTCAAAGTCCGCCGGGTTGATGTCGTCTTTTGCCTCTTTCGTAGCTGCCGCCGCAGTCGACATTGGCTCCTCTGTGCTCGACATGTTGCCACAGCGAATGAGGCGATAATAGCAACGACGATAGGATTTCGTGAGATGAAATGGATTGGAAAATAAAGATACAATCGGCAAGAACGATCGTAGCCCCTCAATCCTCGTTTCATCTATGTCAGAGCACTCCTCAGCTGGACGCGTCTCCAATTTACGGCATCTCACTGAAAGCACATAGATCTAACAAAATGAGTGTGTGGCCTGTTTCTAAATCAAGCAAACGAAGAACAGACTGTTTGCGGCGAGAACAGACGCTACGCGCTAAACGCTGTTTACAGCCATTCGGCCAAGGCCATCGCGTGCTGACTAATCCCAACAATGGCCATCCGCCATCGCCGCAAAGCAGGAATAACAAAAAATGGCAACATTCTGGAAAACAGCGTTTCTCCCTCTGTCAGAAGACAGTCATTGGACTCTCATAAGCCGTGGGCAACCCCCCATCCTCGTCGGTAGGTGCCACGCCCATGCAACGGCTAGCCTGCCAACAACAGCCGTCTGATCGAGACAGCCGTAGCCAAGAAACACGGCTGCCTCTCCAAGCAGAACCGTGGACCGTGATGCACTTTGCGGAGTAGCTCTGGTGACGCCTCAAGCTGCACATCCCTGCCGCACAAGCTCGGCAGAAGAGGAGGCGGCGTCTCAGTGAAAAGAGTAGGGCCTCCGGTCTGGCCAAGTTGCTGGCGGATGCTCTATTGGCCGCAGTGCTGCCGATGACAGCCACTGACGACTAGGTCACCCGGCGCGTCTGCACGCTGCTGGTGGGCCTGCTTCATGCTTAGATGCCTTTATCGTGCCGTCGCCTTCTGCGCCTCAGTCATAGCCCGATCCTCCAATTTGGCTGGCAAAGCCCGTGCTGATGCTCTGCTGGTCGTCGTCGTACCGTCGATATCCGTTGCCTGCGGCTATACGTCCGCTGCTCTCCACGTACTGTTTCAGACGGTCGCTCTGGCTGTAGGACGCCAGCCTCCCGCTGCTGACTGCGTCGTGCAGCCCTGCACCCAGGCTGGCTCCTCCCTGACCGACTCCCTTGCCCCCAATCACGCTCGAGCTCGCCGTCACATCCGTGAACTCGGAGTTGGCCACACTCTCGCCAGCAATGCTCTCGGCGATACCCTTGTTTCGTCCTTTGCCACCGGCGCGCCCGCCGAGACTGGCTCCCGGCAGGCCAGGCCACTGATCCGGGCTGAAGCTGGAAAACATCGCTGGATATGCCGAGCCAAGGCCGGCACCCCCCAAGGCCGAGCTGTGAATCGAGGATACATCGTCGGGGATGTACGACATGATAGACCCGGTCTCAAAGTCGCGCATCATCCCGTTGTTGCCCTGGCCTGGTCCTTGGCCGAAGCGTCCATTGTGCACGTCGTTGCCCACTGCTCGTGGCGGTCGGTAGCTGTGCTTGGGTCTGCTAAACTGGTGCAGCGACGGCTGGAGGTTGCTGAGCGGACCTTCGACAAGGCACTTGTGGTCCTTGAAATGCACAAGCAGGTGATACCAGAGCTCGTGCTTGGCCAGGACCTTGGGGTTGCCCAGGATCACAATGCCGTACTTGGCCCGCGTGAGAGCCACGTTTAGTCGACGCGGATCCGACAGGAAACCAATGCCTTGGTTCTCATTGGACCGCACACACGACAGCACAATGTAGTCCTTCTCTCGGCCCTGGAACGCGTCGACTGAGGCCACCTCCACCTCCTTGTAGCTCTCCTTCTTGAATGTGCCCGTGTTCTGCATCGTCGTGACGATGTAGCTGCGTTGGCCCTCATACGGAGTGATCACACCAATGTCTGCCGGCTTCACCCCGGCCTTGAAGAAGCGCGTCACCACTTTTTCGACGTTGGACGCCTCTGTTCGGTTCAGATACGACGTGCCCGATGCCGAGATCTCTTCGTTGCCCAGATTCGACCAGAACATCATCGGCGTATCCACCACCGGCCACGGGAAGTCCACGTCTTTCCGCAGACGCTCCTGGATCGTGACGCCGTTCTGGAGCGATCCCTCGTAGAACATGTTCGACGGGAATGCCGCCAGGTGGGGGTGCATTCGATACTGCACGTTCAGCCGGATGGGCGCAAAGCCAAGCTTGACCAGGCGCTCAAAGAGCGACTGGTTCAGGCCCGCCTTGGCTGCCTTTTTATTCATGATCACGGGGCCGAGCTGCTTGTGGTCGCCGACAAGGACAACCTGTTTGCAGCCCAAGACCAGAGGAATCATGCACTCTGGCTCTGCCGACTGCGTCGACTCGTCGATAAGCACGTTGCGGAACTTCATCTTGGCAAGCCGGGGGTCACCCGCACCCACGCAGGTGCAGCAGACCACGTCGGCATTGTTGAGGATCTCTTTCTCGGCCGCCTTCGTCAGCTGCTTGAACTTCTTCTCGTCCAGGCTCGACAGTTCGCCGACCTCGTTCTTCAGCAGCTGCAGACGCGTCAGTTCCACGTTGGTGTCGTTCATCCGGACCTGCTCATGAAGCGCCAAGAAGCTGACAGAGGACTCCACGTCCTCGCGAGACTTTGCCGTCAGCCGGACAACCTTCAAGCCTGTCCGGTGGACCCGTTCACAGAGTTGGTCGACGGCAACGTTGGACGGCGCGCACACAAGCACTTGGCTGTTGTTCATCTTGGCCAGGTGGTAGATGATGGTCGCGGACGTCACCGTCTTGCCGGTTCCCGGGGGGCCCTGGATCAGGCTGAGAGGCGTGGACAGAACAGCCTTGATAGCGCTGATCTGACTGCCGTTCAGCTCGGGCAGCTGTGGCGCCGTAAACTTCTTAGGCAGAGACGTCTTCATCGGGGCGACGGCGACTTCATGTCCCAGAAGCTTGTGGAATATGTATCCAGACACGCTCATCTCATCCACAGCAAACGTCTTCATCGCGATCTGCATGCGATCGTAGGATGTGGCCTTCCACACATAGTCCGCAGAGAAGTTGTGCGTGCATTCGGTAGGTACCGACTTGTCGTTCCCCGTCTTACGGAGTTCCAGCTTCACTTCGTCGGACTGATTGTTGGGAATCTTGATCACGTATCCGACGCCCTCCCAGGGAGGACGCAGCTCGCCCTTGTACTTCAAGCGCATCTCGTCGCCAACGGCCAGCTTGACGTCGCCCGACTCGATCTTGGGCAGGATGAATATGGCCAGGTGCTTGTTGTTCAGGCCGTAGTCCCACCGAATCACCAGGTTGTCTTCCGACTGGGCCTCCTTCAGCTTCTTGTCGTAGTCGGATTCCATCTTCACCAGCGGGCCGAATATGTTCTGGTAGTGGTACGGGTCGTCGTATTTCAACAGGACCGGCTGAGGGTCATCGTCCACACTGGCCGCCCGTTCGAGGTCCTGGACTGTGGCATTGGCATTGTCCTTCCACATCTCCTCGAGCCGGGCAATCATCGGGGGCGTCAGATGCCGGGCACGAAGCTGCTCGGCGTCTGTAGGCGTAGCAACGAGCCAGGGCAGGAAAGATCTGTCCTCGATCAGCGGCTGCCAGCGCGAGATGTCCCAGCTCATGTCCTTGGACGACGTGCTGGCTGCACAGGGCTGGCGGCAGAGAAGAACCACGACAGTATCGGATTTGGCCGGGATGAACCCAAGCAAGAACACGTTCTTGGTGCCGCAGTTGTAGCATTCGAGGACGGTATCACCCAGCGACGACTGGGGGTGCAGCTGTACTTCCTTGTGGCGGGCACGGACGAGATGGTTGACAATATGGGAGGACGTTGCGTTTCCGCGCGCGCTGCAAAACCATTTGTTGCAAGCCAGGCACTTGACCACAGAGGCCGGAGAGTGAATGCCACAATACCTTTTGGCGAGATGCGCGTCAGCATGACCGTCCGCGATACAGGGAGGCAAACCACACAGGTCCGGAACTCACGCGCAGGCATGGGCTGGAAGCTCTTTCTCTTCCTCTTCGGCCCCGAGCTTCAGACCCTGGACGCCGTCAACCGGCACGCTGGCCAGGCTCTCGTCGTCCTCGTCATCGTAGACTTCAGTACCGTTGTCGTCATCGTCATGGCGTCGGCGAGTTGCTCCTCCCAGACCAGCCCGGCCGCCAAACTTGCCATACAAGAGATTCTCGTCCGGGTCGATGGTGGAAAGGTCGTCATTGTCGCCAGCCTTGATGGCAGCTGCCGAGTCAGATATCAGGTGGTTTCCCACATGCGTAAATGCGCCTTCCATGGCGGAGCACAGGGGGTCTCTTCGAAGGGCTTTTTGGGAAAGGCAGGACCCCCCCCTTTCGACGAGATGCAACAGCTTCTTCTCCTTGCTTTGTGGCTGGCTCTTCGTCACGAAAATGAGCGTTTGTGGAGCATCCGCAAGCAGCCTTGCTTCCTGCGGATTGTAGAGGGAGAGCCGTGCAAGCAAACGAATAGATGAAGGGGCGACAAGAGAGGGACAAGGAAGGAAGCAAATGATAGGTTGTGCGATATAGAGGTAATTCGCCTTCTAACCTTTGCAGAACTTTATTATATCGGAGCAGTGCTTTAGTTTGTGCGGGGCGCGATTCTCTTCGTTCCTCTGAAAGTCATGTGACCCTGGACTCTGATAAGATTTCGATAAGACCAACTTTTTTTTACTTCATTGCTGCACTATTTTGTTGCGCAGGCAAACTCGCTTTTTCTCGCATCTCATCCTCTCGTTCGTTTATACGTTCTCATTCACGATGCTTGTACGTATGGTCACGGGAGATATGTATGTAAGCGCTGCATAGCTAACTGTCACTCAGCGCAAAACGGTCCGCCAGCGGAAAGATTATCTCTACCGCAAGGCTATGGTCCTAAAGGAAGCTGAAATCAATGAGAAACGCGCAAAACTGCGAAACGCCATCGCTCAGGGTCGGCCGCTCGAAAAGAGCATTGCAAATGACAAAGCCCTCCGGAAAGATTTTGCCTACGACGAATCACGTCCAGATCTGGATGCAAACGAACAATTAGATCTCGATGACGAATATGCGCAGTTGAGCGGCCTTGTCGACCCCCGGGTGCTGGTGACGACATCACGGTCCTCGTCTACACGCCTGACAGCATTCAGCAAAGAAATGCGGCTGCTACTACCGACATCCATTCGACTGAACCGCGGCAACATGATTCTGGATGACTGTGTGCGGTCTGCAAAGGCAGCTGGACTGACGGACATTGTGATGCTTTCTGAGCATCGTGGTACCCCCACAGGACTTGTGTATGCTCATGCTCCTCCCTACGATCGATCTCCTGTGCGAGGACCTCACTGACAAAGGCCTTAGCATCTCGCATCTGCCTCATGGCCCGACAGTCTCGTTTTCGCTCCACAACGTCCTCATGCGCGGCGACATCCCTGGCAGCATTCGTGGAAGCGTTTCTGAAGCGTACCCGCATCTCATCTTTGAAGGATTCACGAGCCGCCTGGGCAACCGCATCTGCAAGGTGCTCAAACACCTGTTCCCGCCCCGCGACCCCATCACCAGCAAAACCAAGCTATCAAACCGGGTTGTAGTGTTCAAAAATATCGAGGACGTCATTGAGCTACGGCACTATGTCTATGTGAAGACTGCATACGACAAAGTGGAGTTGTCGGAGGTGGGCCCACGGATGTCGATGAAGCTATTTGAGGTTCGCAACGGCACGCTTGAGAGCAAGGATGGCCATGTCGAGTGGCACCTGAACCAGTTCACGCGGACAAGCCGGAAGAAGGACTACCTATGAGGAGGGGGAGATGGGGTGGAATGAGAAAAAGACTAGAGAAAGCCGCGTCGCGGTGGAAGGCAACTCTGTCCTCGTGACCAGAGGCAAATTTGGTGCTCTCCTGAGAGTGTGCCAAGCCGACCCATGTCGTCTCCGGGAGACTGGCACCAAGCTGTGGCGGACTGTGTTGGATGTTAAATTTTGCGTCTGACCAGGAAGAATCTGGATCTCGCGAATTATGGGTCCGGCAATCGAATGAATCATGATGGGTGGCAGTCACATCAAGAAAATGTGGACACTCCCCTATATGTTACTGCAAGCGCCAGGCCGCAGAATACACCGTGGATTTACACGCGAGCTGTCGGGAAAATAAGTGATCAGAGTGGAACTGTGGTGTGAGGCTGTTGACATACGAAGTATAATTTGTGGCTTCGCCATTACCGCCTCAGCCTCACAGTTGACGGGGGAGAAATGACAGGAAGGAGCGCTAAAACCATTAGTTTATCCGCCATAGCGAATTAGGGTGGTCGCACTTCGTCAGCACTCAGATGATGGCCAGGATAAATACCTCGCCAGGAGGGCGATGCCAGCCTACTCCGTAAGTTACATGGTACAAATAAAACTGGATGCCTAGCTGTTTTACGGAGCAATATCGTACACTGCAGCAAAAACAGGTCGCTCCTTTGTATCCTCTTTGGAGGCGCGGCGCATCCTTCCAATTTAGCCAAAAGATTATTATTATCACAGGTTCTTACTGTGTAAGGACTACTTCGTATTAACGGCGAGCCTCAGCCACGATCGGGGTCGTAGATGCTCTTTCCCCCGTAGGTTTCTGCAGGCGCACATGAGTAGAAGAACCAACGGTATCCCCGGGCGCAGCGCTTTTACTCGCCTGTAAATCTTAAATTGAGCTTAACGCCTTGTTAGCAGGCGTCGCTAATTAAGGGCCTTATCCGTGTTTCCCAGCGATTATCTCACTGAATTTTTCGGCTTTACTCCGTACCCCTTGCGAATACCCCGTACGAGAAGCTTACTCGTATTACTGGTACTCGTAATTTCCTTTTTGCGTCCTAAGAAAATCCTTCTGTTTTCATCTCCCTTCCTTACCAATTTACGTGACCGGACGACGTGGGACTCACCAGCGAGCAGACGCATCTTCATCTCGTGCTGTCATTTTCCGGACACCACACGTCGGGCTTTTGTCGTTTCTTTTTTTCCCGTTTCGATTCTCCGCCTTTGCCACCAGCCCACGCCGAGTTTTCGCGCCTGACAACACGGGCCATAGGTGCTTCCACCTTGCTTTCTTCTCCGGCTCCCGAGCCTACGACCATCGACCTCTTCGCTGCTCCAACTCCAATCTCAGCCATGTCCTACCAGACCCAGAGCCCGTACGAGGCTCAAAATCAATACAACCAGTACCAGGGAAACCCGTATGAGCAGGCACCAGGCGCCGAGACGGGCAATGGCTACGGACAGGTACGTCTTGACTCTGGCGGTCGCGGCCGTTACGCGCCGACGTGCAGTTCTTCTCGTACGACTGACACATCGCTCTTCCCTTTCTTCTAGCCAGAGCAGCATGAGATGCAACCGTATGGGCAGCCAGCGAATGCCGGTGCACCCGTCATGACGCAGCAGGAATACCTGACCCAGGTTTCCAGCGTGCGCGGCGAGATCCGATCCTTGACGACGAGCGTGCAGTCGATTGCTGGCCTGCACCAGCGCGCCCTCGGCGGCAACGAGCCAGGTGCAGCACAGCAGTTGGAGCAGCTGGTCGCGCAGACACAACTTAAGAACACACAGATCCGCAACCAGCTGCGGCTGCTGCAGCGCGACTGCGAGCGTACCACCGACAGCCTGCATGCGCTCAAGAAGCGCCAATTCGAGACGCTCAACAACGACTTCAAGAAGGAGCTCCAGGGCTACATGAACGAGGAGAAGCAGTACCGCGAAAGCTACCGCGAGCAGATCGCCCGCCAGTACCGTATCGTCAACCCGGAAGCTACCGAGACAGAAGTCGCGCAGGCTGCTGATGCCGACTGGGGCAGCGAGGGCATCTTCCAGACGGCCGTAAGCCCCGCCCATCACGGCCCACGATTGGCCAGCTTTTTGCATCTTGTAGACTAACGTGCTTCTAGCTCCGGACAAACCGGTCTGGCCAGGCTACGGCTGTGCTCGGTGCTGTGCGCGCACGGCACAACGAGCTGCAGCGTATTGAGCAGTCCATCACGGAGCTGAACGGCCTGTTCAATGACCTCGACACCCTCGTCATCCAGCAGGACCCCGTCTTCAGCCAGGTCGAGGACCAGACGCAGAATGCCGTGGGCAACCTGGAGAGTGCCAACAAGCAGGTCGAAAAGGCCACCAAGTCCGCTCGCAACCGGCGCAAGCTCAAGTGGTTTTGCCTGTTGGTGGTCGTCCTCATCATCATCGCCATCGCGCTGGGTGTTGGTCTGGGTGTCGCCTTGAACAAGAACAACAAGTAGAGCTGCACGCCACTCTCGCTGTTCCTCTTCCAGCACCTCTTCTTTGTCTACTCACTATCTATATCCCATACCGAAGAGAACGCCACCCTATATCCCCCCTTCCGGCAGCTATTGTTGTGTGGCGACTAAAATTCGGGTTTGCAACCGGTGGGGTTTTACTACTAATAACGGTTGATATTCTAATTGTTTTGTTATGCCTTTGCATTCTCGTCGTTTACATCCATGATCTTTCTTCTCCCTTCCTTTATGCGCAGATGTTTTCGAAAGGCGCGGCGAAGCCTGTTGGAATTCAGTTTGCGCCATTCCCATTTGGTTCTTTGGGTGTTGCCAGTCGTTTCATTCCCAACTTCTCGTACTTCTCTGATATATGAATTCAATATTGTCCTTCCCTACGAGCGGTGTATCACAAGGCGGTCCAACGCCTTGGGCCTGGTGCAGGATGCCTGCCGTGTTTTTCAGTGTGAATCCCAGCCGATGCGGCCATGAGAGAGAATGAAGTATAAAGAGTGCTCATATACAGTGTGGGGAGTGCTCGTGTACGAGAAGTTCCCGCCCCATCCCTCGACGTATACATAGTGCCAGACTGGCACAGACGAAACAAGGGACAGCAGAGGAAAGATGAAAGTAAAAAGGCTTGCCTGCCCACATCATACAAACGACCATCCGACCTTGTTCCTCCCTTTCACCTTCCCATTCCCGGTCCTCTTGCCAAGCCTTTTTCTTCGCTCTCATCTATCGTAATCATCATCGTTCTTGCGTCCCTTGCAACCACTACTGATGTGTCGTCCATCCACAGCCGTGTCTTGAGAGACTCCTAGTAGTGTTCCAGAAATGGTACAGTCTGGGGTTGGTTTTTTTTGTTCATTTGGCAGACGAGTAGAGCACAGATCACTACCTCCTTCTTCTAACGCAAGCCGGGCCCACTCATGCCCTGCAGCTTGGCAGCTAAAGCGGGATATTTCTCTTGCACATGGATCTGTGTTCGTGTCGCTTCGGCATACGAGAGGGCATTGACGAGCTCGCCTTCCGTCCGTGCCAGGTCGGATGCCCGCTCAAAGTACTTGAGTGCCTCTGTCACCTTGCCCTGCTGCAAGAGGAGTTGTGCCATTGTGGCTACGGCAATGTCGCACTCCGGGTCGACTACAGAGTGACGCCAGTTAGCTGGCTGTATATACGTAGACTGAGAGAGAATACTTACTGATCAGGGCTTTGGAGCACAGCTTCTCGGCCTCGGAGAAGTCCTGCTTCCATTGGAACAGAGCGAGCGACTTGTTGATAAGAGGCAGCACGTTCATGTTCATGGGCTTCGTCTCCTTCTCCATCTCAATGGCTTTATCGAACTTCTCGATAGCATCCTGGTACCGACTCTGGTCTAGGAGCAGTTCGCCGTGATAGTTATACACGTCCGGAACCTTAGCGAAGTTCTTCTCGCAGCGCCGGAATGTGGCCATGGACGAGGCGATCGATCCGAGCTTGTACTGCGTCACTCCCAGTTGGATGTGGGAGAAGATGAAGTCGCGGTCCAGGTCGATCGACTTCTGGTAGTCCTTGGCCGCCTCGCCGAACTCCGCCTTGATAAAGTGGAGCTGAGCTCGGTGGTAGTAGATGTCTGGGTCTGAGTCGTTCTGGTTTAGAGCCTTGGCGAAATCCTCCTCCGCCATTGCTGGCGCTCCTATACGTATGCGTGTTAGTCACTATTACTCGGGGCCTCTCCTGAGAGTGAGAACGTACCAAGCTCAAGGTTCATGCTGGCGCGCTTGATATAGCTTTGCGTCATGGTCTCGTCCAATCCGATACTCGTGGTCAGAGCTGCCAAAGCCGCCTCGTGCTTGCCAAGCAGGCAGAGGAAGGTACCGCGCAGATTGTAGGCCAGAGCTTCATACTCGCCGAGTTCCCCAAGCTCCAGCGCCCTCTCGAATGCCACAGAAGCCTCCTCATACCCGTCGGCCGTCTTCTTCTCCAGCGACTGCAGGCCCAACCGCAGCTGGCCCTTGCCGGTGTTTTCGTCCAGGTCAGCCGCATCATCGAGGCCTTCGGGACGCGGCTTGGCTCGGAAGCTCTGCAAGTAGTTGCCAACAAAGGTGGGGCTTGGCAGCTTTGCTGGTCGAGTCTCCATCAGCTCTTTCGCCTTTGTCTCGGCGAATTTCTTCAAAAGTCGCTCCACCGCCTGGGCGCTGGCTTCGTTCTTGAATCCATCGATTATGCAGCTGGCTGTGTAGTCGAGAAGGGATTCCCGGTATTTGCCTAGGTGGTCATAGGCATTCGCGCGTCGGTTCAGCGCTCTGATGTACTCGGGGTCGATGCTGATGGCCGCCGTAGTATCTTCAACCACCTTTTCCCACTCGCTCAATGCGCTATAGCAGGCTGCGCGGTTCGAGTAATATACCGGGTCCTGCTTGCAAAGAATGGCCTTGGAGTAAAGATCGATAGCCCCCTCGAGGTTCTTCGCTCCGTAAGCCTTGTTACCGGCCTCCTTCAACCTCAGTGCCATCTTCTTGCGCTCCTCGGCGTCCATTACCTGAACGGTGGTCTCGGTGATTTCGGGTAGCTCCTCCTCGGCCGCAACAGACGCGGTCGCAGACTGCTTGGAGGAGCCGGCATCGCTCCCAGATGTGATGGCCTTGTCGGCTGCGGCTGCTGCTTTCCGCTCGGCCTCTTTCCGTTTCCGCCGCTCCTTCTTACTCAGCTTGTGAGCCGCCTGGCCTTCGGACGGCTGCAGTTCAGCGTTAGTGTTAGTTCGAGCAAGCATCGCCAGTCGGCAAATGGAGAGCACGCACTCGAGCATTCAAATAGTATACTACCCCCGCACCGGTGACAACAACAGCGACACCGGCAGCAGTGTAGACGACCGTCTTGTTTTCGGAGGCCCACTTTGTTACGCGGTCCCAGAATGTCGAGTCGCCGGAAACGCCCACAGCAGTCGCAGTCGTCGCCGGTGCCATCGGAGGCGCTGGAACGAAGGGGGGCTGTTTTGCAGCCATTATCGACGGAGTCCAACGTCGGGCGGGTAGAGGGTAGAAAGGGATAAGATAGACGTTTAGATGTATGATGCGCTTAAAGAATTGGCTCCAAAACGGTCCAGAGAGTGCCGTGACTACTGCGGGTGTAAAGCTATTGATGTGTTGCAGGAACAGCAGAGGCTGGATCGGAAATTTTGTGGCTCGTTCTTTTCGCTACCCGCGGATTTTGCCCGCTGATGATGTCGGGCTGCATCCACAAAAAAGCTTGCTGGAGAAGGAGCTACACAAAAAAAAAATTACTCCGTTCCGCGGATTGGCCAGGCGACTAGTGTCGCCAATGCCTCAGGCCACAAACATATGATTCGATAGCGGACAGCAGTATCAACCATCCAGAAGTCGAAAGGTGCTGACCAGTGAACTTGATGCCCGATAATAGCGTTTTTGAGCTGTTCAGCTCTGTGCGATATGATGATGCTTTGAGAGACTTACCTCAAAAGCCTGCATTTGCCTATGCCGGATGGAATACGAGGCAGTCATCGTCCTTTTACATGTTGGACTATCACCGGGACCGCCTTCTCCGAGCTGCACAGCATTGGGAATGGGAGGATGCCGTAACGACCATCATCGGGGATGATGGCTTGCAAAGGCTGGAACGCATTCTTGAGAACTCAGTTCATGGCCATACATTGAATAGTGGCGATGGACCGCTGCGGTGCCGCGTCGCCCTCAACAGAAATGGCAGGTTGCACTGCAGTGTGTTTGCGGCACAGGAAACGGCGCTCGTCGGGCTCGTCCCACCACAGCTTCCACCACCCGGTTTCATGGCTACTCTCTGTGACGCTGAGGGAGAGACAGAGTTGGTTTCCCCGCTGTTGCGGTCATTACGCTCGGAGTTGAGAAACCAACCGTACGAGGTGACGGTCGATGTGGGCGGCATTGCAGCTTCTGCCTATACACACTACAAGACAACACGACGACAGATGTATGATGCCGCTCGTCAGCGGGCAGGCATAACCGGTCCTGAAAAGAAGGAAGTACTCTTGATCAATGCAGAATCCGGCATGATTATGGACGGCAGCATTAGTACGGTATATTTCTGGCGTCATGGCCGCTGGGTAACACCCCCGGTTCCCCCGATATACAGTCGGGAAGCTGGCAGTGGTGGTCTAGATGGGACCACACGCAGATGGGCTCTTGAGCAGTAAGTCTTTTTGGTCAAACGGCGTATTGCATTCTTCACTACTGATCATCACCTCTCTCACTTTCCAACAGCGGGCTTGCTGTGCAGGAAGAAGTCAATGCTGCCTCGGTGCTTGATGGTGAAGAGTGCTGGTTGAGTAATGGCGTTCGAGGATTTCTGTACGGGAAAATCAAGAAATCTGTAGGCAAGTGAAGCAGACGGACATTTTTAAAGTGAGATGTCTAGAGTATTCAAACTATGTATACTTATCTATGAGTGAATCTGCATATATTTACGTCGGACGGGGAACAACTCACAGTAAATTCACTGACAATCTTGATGGGCTGTGTAACAAAAATATCATTCACCTCAATGCTATGTCTTGGACTTCTTCACTACAACATGTGCTCCATATAAATTCGCGAGAGAACGTCTAGATCCTCGCTTTCATGCCCAGAATCCTTTGCAGCTCCCTTCCAAATCACTCCTTTCTATTAACATCAGATACAGGCCACTTGGCTCCAAGGTATTTGGATCGTTGACGACTAAAACACACTGCCTGAAAGTGCTCGCTTTCACAGGTCTGAGAACCTCGAGTTACTACTCCTTACAACCAGACAGCTTCAACCCTTTGAAAGTGGCTTGGTCCTATCTCACCACTAACTACTTCAAGCCTCTCGTGGGAATTCCTGCCACCCAACACGAGGTCGTCTCCTAGGTCTATATACTCTTCGATCCGGTCTGTCTTCTGTGTCCTGGCTCTTGAGATGAAAATCGCTCTACATGCAAACGCTGACAGTACTACGCATCAGACTGCAGAAGCACACCCAAAATGAAAGAAACACAAAAGAGCATGGAAACCTCGGACCAAACCTGGCAGCACTATGGCTATGCAACCAACAGCGAGTATGTCTACCGCCAGCAAGGCTTCCAGCCACAGCTGCATCAAGAGAATATTCAGAGCCCCCCAAGACACGCAAGTGCCATTTCTGCCTCGCCAACACGAACCCTGGCAGGTTATGTCGGCAATGCCTCTGCTGCGTGGACCCCGACATACCCTCAGATGTGGCCTGACACGCCTAGTTATTATGACAATGCCACACAGCCTCCGATCCTGTATCCCCTTCCGTGTGTTTCAGTCGGCCGCTTGACAGAGCCGCAGGACTTTCAAAAAAGTGGCCATCATGTTGTCAGCTATGCCCACAGATGCAGTCCCGGCTCGAAGCTACTGCCACAGGCAGAGGACATGACCTGGCCTAGCCGTCTCCTAGACATGAGCTCGCGCATTGACGGCACTGGCAGCAGTGATTATGTAAGCAGCTGCAACAGACTCAACGGAATGAGCCGTATTCTCGAAACCTCACCTACATTGGTGCCATCGTTGACCCCGACATCACCGTGGAAGACTCCTCTGCAAGAACTCCACGACGTCCACAACCGGATCAGATTCAGCCGGGCCCCAGTAAGGAGAGACTGTGCTTCCGGGCCAGACGGTTTCCCACAGCTGGACGGAGCCACTCAGGGCCAAACATTCCGCAGTCTGGGGCCTGTGGGATCCGGCAGCAGCTCTGGAAGTCTCGGAAGCTTCAGCACCTTTGGTAGTTTCGTCCATCCGCCTTGTTCTTCCTCGATAGCCGGAAGCCTCGGACAAAGCTCGTCACAAGAGAGACAGCAACAGCGACAAACAGAGCCCGAAGCGAGGGAGGAGACGAGACGTCATGCCGGACCGGAACCGAGTGCTGGTGCTACCAGTATTGCCAGTGCTGCTTCATCTTCCTCCGCTGCCACTGCATCCACCACGTCCACTTCTGGCGCAACACCGCCCTGGCCGTCTGCGCTCGGTTTCCGGCCACCGCTGACCGGTTATGAGTTTGAGCTCCAACACGAAACCAACCTGCGCGAGCTCCAGAGCCAGAAGAGGTGGGCGCGTCTGCAGCTAAGCTCGTGCAATGAAAATGCGCGTTTCCACCACACGCAGACAACGGGCTGCATTGTGGCCGTCAACGGGCGCATCATCGGGCCCTATAACCCAGACAGCCTCCGCTGCTATGGGACAAACCCAGAGGTTGTAGGGCTGCGCGTGACCATGACGGTGCACGATGGAAGCGATCATAGCTCACAGGCCGCAGCGGACAGCGCCGACGGCGACAACTCTCCCCTCTTCGACGAACCGACGCTCGTACTGCGACACCAGATCGTTGTGCCGTCACGCCGGGGAATGGCTGCCGGGGCCTCTGGACACCCTGGCCAGCCTAGCCGTCGAGCACCGTCGTCGTCTGGCCCGGGTTCTGGCACCTCCGCCTCAATATCCACGACAGCTTCGTCTGCGGGAACTACCCATCAACAGGGCCGTCGCCGCCATTTCGCAACCACGGCGATCCCTCTGCGAGGTGGTATTGCCGCCCGGCCGGGATACCGCCCGCTCGAGGCGGCTGAGGCAGTCGAGCGCATCCGCTCTTGGGACGGACAGCCGTCACGCGGCGTGTTTGGCAACGCCTGGTTGGTGCGGCTGGCTATCGAACCAGGCCATGTGCAGCACACAGTCGATAACCGAGCCATGGAACTGTTGACCGGCTGCGGGCTGGGCGAGAAAGGAGGCGTGGGAAGAGCTGGCTGTTTTTCGGGTGGGCAGCAAGCGGCGTCGGCCAGCCCAACCGCCCTCGACTGCATGGTCACCGTCAACCAGAGCATGAAGGCGTTGAACCAACGGGACGGCACGCTGTCAATCATGCTTTCGAACCACTCAACGCAGAAGCGTATGGCGCGGCAATGCCCGGACCTGGTGGCGATGTGGGTACTGGCACAAGAGAATCTGTAAGGCTCTCGGAAATGTGGAGGTGGATGCTTGTCATTGAGGGCTGGTGGAGATGTGTTCGATTAAGACATTCTGTTCCCAGTTTTGTGTCTCCATCCTTCTGCACATACGTCGTACTCGATGATACGCTAAAGTGCTAGATTGAGACATGATGTCAGTAAAGCGAAATACATAGTAAAAACGAATGGGAAAATCAGTGATCTCAACGGCCAGTACGGAGTAAAAGTGTATGAATTATCTCGAATCGGTGGGCCTTAACAATTGATGCCACTCCTTCCCAGATTTCAATGGACCATCAAATTCCAAATTGAGGATGTGCTTTTTTTGACAGACCTGCCTAGTACTCTGTAGTACAGCTGTAAATGTAAGGACCATCGGTGGCCTTATTCATTAGCTAGAAAACGATGCTACGTCGTACGCTGCACGCGACGTGAAGTGCATATATGTGTGTGTACAATTGTCACCTAGAAACTGACTACTCGATCCCAGTGCGTAGCGTTGGTAGACAGTTTCTTGCCAAGATGATCTTCCCGCGTTGCAGATGAATCCCAGAAGCCAGGATGCGCCGACGTAACGAATGTGAAATTTTCCGATATTCTGCTTAAGGACTGAAACAGACAGGAAACCGTTATTGGGGTGATTTGACAAAAGTATCATCGACGGCCACGTACACATATTCGTGCCTATAACGTCGACGATCAATTTACGTCGTTGATTACCTCACCAATGGGATACGACGGTACTGCCTAATTAAGATACCTTGTCTCTTATTAGTGGATTTATCATACAAATAGCAAAAACTTAATTAGCAACTCTCTAATTTGACTACAGTTTTTTAAAACAGTACTACTCTCTTAGCACACTTGTTGACTAACCATATATTAGCACTACCAAATTATGCTACTATATAAAAGGGAACCTGGTCTTTTAAGCCATATCTTTGAATGCAGTCCTATAGGGCAGGCAGGAGGAGCTGGTAGCACTTTCTATGCTTTCTTTTTTGTGGCCGTTGCAGTCTGGTCTGAGAGGCTGTATTACACGGCTGTGCTCGGACCACCTTAGCAGAGTATTCAGTTCAGACTTCCTCTCTTTTAGCACTTCTCTCTTAAGGATATTACGCTCAGTAATTCATTTCATGTACTCTTATTACAGAGTATTATATCGTAGAAATTTGCTGTACTGCCGATGTTAGTCAAGATACATTTAGAGGGCAGGGACTCGGGTAGGCATAATAATGCTGTACAGGTCGTAGTGTCAAATTATAGGTGCTTAGTAAGTATGCGTGTATTGTTGTTGTCAGGTATTCTACCTCTGAACTATGCCGACATGCTAGAGTCCCTTCCTATGAGTATCGCCCTGCGCTACGGAATACGTAGTATATGCAATCCTCTATTACGGTCTCAATCGTCCACACCCCGCCCATTTTGGCCCGGTGATTTCAGTAATAAGGCCTCTAGTAGGGACCGTTAAGAGACATACGACTCTCACGTGCTCGATCCAGGGTCCAAAGTCTGGGTCTTCTGGATCTTGGGCACAGCTCCAAAGCGGGCATTGCCTTGGTCCCAAATCTAAAATCACAGTAAGTTGACAGGTTCTTGATTGTGCGGTCGTGTGAAGACTTACAGCATAAATTGACTTCAGGAACACATCTCCGAGAATATCAAATGAGTTGTCCCCACGAGATTGGATGCCTCCATACCAGTGGGTGTCATCTGCCTGAGCAAAAACAAGGTCCTCTTTTTGAATGACAAATTCATTGTCACCGACAGCAATAGAGAAGGTTGGAAGCTGGTCTATCGTCGTGGTTTTGGGGATCAGGTAGCCTTGTTGATTCTCATCGTATTTAGAGTTCGGGATGGCTTTGTATAGCGCCTCACAAACCTCGTCAGACACCAATGCGAGAGTGGTGCCAGTGTCAGCAATGGCTGTGTTGTTTGAAAGTGCAACGGATTTGCCGTTAATAGACACAGAGGTAGATGGGAACATCCAGAAACCCTGGCTGTTGTCAATGCTGGTCCAGACAATCTCTGCACCAGAAGCCTTGACAAGGTCCTCGTCAATATAGCCAAATGTGTAGAAAGACTCCTGGTTATCACGCTCGCCATAAAAGCACGAGGTGAACAACTGGGCTTCCTTGGGCACAACGCCTCCGGATATCATGTTGGCAACAGGAGTGGGCTGTGGATCGGACTTATAACCCGATTTGATCGTGTTGATCGATGGCCAAGCCAAGCCAAGAAGTCCATCCCCGGTACCTTGCGCAAATTGTGCCGCCAGGGTCTTGGCAAGTTCCACAGATTGGTTTTTGATGACAAGGCCACCAATGGTAACCACGTCGGTGCCCACATCGCCCGACGCAGAGCTCCCATCGCCATACTCGATCTGCCAAGTCAAGCCGCTGGACGTCTCGAACGTAGTCGACTTTGAGGAATCAAAGACTGCGTGACCCTTTTGTAGGTCTGCAGAGAGCTCCGTGGAGAAGACCCAGAGGTCAGATGAACCGGTGTCGAAGTCAAGCATGAGCTTCTGAGGAGGTGTACCGATTTCGGCTTCGCACAGGTACATGGAATCATTCTGTTGGTCATCTGCAGTCACTTCGCCGGTCTGAGTGTCTTCGACTCCTGTTTTCGAATGCTTGACGAGCACCTTCTTAAGATGAACACGGCCACCGACTGGCTTTTTAGGTTTTATGAAATCGGTTATACGAAGCCCGCGCTGGTGAACGCGGTTAACGTGATGGTAAGGGCCAGGCTTGGTCGGCTGAAAGCCAAACCGGTTCATGAGATGGACATAGGACTTTGTGCCATGTGCTTTGTAGTTTTTGTTGAGAATGACGCGGACTTTTTTCAAGCCAAGGTCCGCCCTCACCTCTCGCTGGACTTGGAAGATGGCCTGCATGTTGAAGGTGTTGTAGGATAGGTCTAATAATGAACAGGTGATAGAAGGTCTAAAGGTATCGTGTTTTGGTCAGGCAGGACGGGGGCAAGGTATTGAGTAGAATTGGAATATATATGGAGTACGTCACGCCGCATTGTGCTGCGTACGTCACGACATAAACAGCCGGGGCGCCGGAGAGGCAAGAGCGACCCCCACTAACACAGCGATCAGTCCAGAAAAGGAAGGTGAAGTATCTTACCATTTGCAGGCAAGTGCAGTCAACCACCGAACTTGGTGTTTCAAGTCTTGATAGTACCGTCGTATCCTATTGGTAGGCTGATCAACGACATAAACTGATCGTCGATGTTACTCCGTATATCTTACTCCGTAGGCACGAATATCGTGTACGAGTACTCCATATTGCTATCGTTACAACTCCGTATCTTACTATCGCTAATACTATCGCTATTTTTGTCGTTATTGCCGTTGCTGCTGTCATTACTTTACGGAGTACTCCGCAATCATTGTGGCCGGCATTTAGTGCATCAAAGCAGGGCCAAAATCGCCAACGTATTACCTGTACTCCGACGAAGTAGTATCATCTCAAAGGGAGTTGTCGAAGCGCATCTGGCTTTGTCGATGGCGCATTATGGCCCCTCCAGATCGATCAGCCTTGAAAGGTAAGTAATGTAGCAATATCTTACTCCGTAATATTGATTGTGTTCCTGCCAATGGACAGATGGCAGCTCGTACCTTCCTTGGGCATCACGAATACTGCTCTTGCTTGTTGCATATGATACTTGGCCAATTGCGTCAAGTTGCGCCTGCCTCTTCTGGCATTGCTTGTTCGGCTGAACACCTCAATCGGTGGTGTTTTGTCCAAATTATAATAGCTTCTATTTCTATTTTTCAAAATTGCATAAGGATCTTTATTTTCAATCCACTCACCACAATCAGAATTATATCTACCATGGCTGACTGGTCGGAAATATTTGAGAAACGCCTCTCGGCAGTGCTTGCAGAGGGCAGACAGAGGCACGAAAGCGACAGGGTAGGACATGAACTCGAACTGACGCCACCGCCGACTGTTGACAAGGAGTTTCAACGAGCAGCCAGTAATCCGACTGCATCGTTTTTTGACTCTATTTGCAAAAACGCCCGTGCGAAAAAGTATGATGAACATAAAGCCCTCAGGAAGACACAGCCTACTGCACATACAGCAAGTGATCTAATGTTCCACAATATTGAGGGACCAGCTACAAAAAGATTGCAGGGTGATTGCCAATCCTTTTTCCTAAGTCCCCTCCATGTTTAAACTGACGTTCATTCTGAATGTCCAGAGAGCTATTCTGATAGAGCAAAAATCCTACACGATGATGCAACGAAGCGTTTATCAGAGACCCAATTCGCCTTTGAGAAACAGTTACTCGGTATAGAAGATGTCGAGAATGAATTTCTCTCCTCTGTGGATGAAAACCATGGCATGTTCAACAAGCCCTTGCCCGAGTGGGTGGTCAAAATCCAGACACGCGATAGAAGAGATACCAAGACCCCAACAGAGAAGGATGAACGCGTCGTTGATCGCATTGCACAAATGCGAACAGCAGCAACCACGCTTGAGGGAGATCTCGAAAAAACATGGAAAGAATTAGATCGGATGCACAACGAGGTGCTTAAGGCGCTGCGTGCTATATTCGATAACTGCGAGGTTGGCACTTTTGGCGATGCCACGTTTAACGAGATAATACAGGACGCCGAGAAGGATCTAGAAGCTGCCGCTGCAGAGGCCATCAGAGAGATGCGGGAAAATGAAAAGGTAAGACACATTGTTTTGTGCCATACACTACAAAGCCTAACTGGAGCCAGACATTTCGAAAGCTCATTCTTGCAGAGGAGTGTAAGCTTGCTCAAACGATGCTGGCCAGACAATCCAAATACGATTGAAGCACGAGGAAGAAGCGGGCAGTGCGTTTTTGCAGGGAGCAACGAATATGCTGGGCCGGCGTTATAATTTGTTCATGCTTAGGATGCGACTTTCCAGTCTTGTATTAATCTAAATCAATTCGTTTCTATCTAATCTTTAATATGTCCTACATACCGTGCCAAAAACGCCAGCCGTGATAATATCAGACTTCTGCAGACACCTGCTTTTCGTCAACCAGTTACTGCTTTTCGGCGACAACAACACCCCATTCATGCTCAACCTTGCCGTGCATGATGTTGCCGATCCACTCCTTCAGCTTCAGTGTGTACTGGCCACCCGTGCCCTCGCCCATGGGGATGGAAATGTCCTGATCGCGGTGGAGGATTTGCGATACAGGAGTGACGAAATACTGAAGACGAATTAGTCAGCAAAACCAAAGAAAAGAGATCGATGAGAGACAGATGAAAAGACAGAAACGTACAGCAGTGCCTGCGGCAAAGGCCTCGAGCAAGCGGCCCTCGGCGTGGGCCTCCTGGACTTCGTTGATAGTGTACTTGCGCTCAACGACCTCGACCTCACTGCCCAGACGTTCGCGGGCCAGCTGGACGATGCTGCGACGGGTGACTCCGTCGAGGATGAGACGGTCATCGAGCGGCGCGGTGACGAGCTGGGGCCGACCAGTATCCTTTGCCTTCCACATGATAAAGAAGTTGCTGGCGCCTGCCTCGGTGCAGTAGCCCTCGGAACCATACAGCCAGAGAACCTGGTGGCAGCCCTTGGCACGAGCCTCGCTGGTGGCCAGCAGGCTGGGGCCATAGTTGGCGCCGAGTTTAGCAAAGCCAAATCCGCCAACCCAGGCACGCACCATGTCCTCGGGGCTCGTGTTGAGGCGCATGCCACCGGGGGCCGAGTCGAGGTGTGGCATGTAGCTGGCGGTGATGAAGAGCAGGGCCTCGCGCGGGGCCTGGACACCGAGCTGTGCCTGCGTGCCGATGATGGTGGGACGCAGGTAGACAAACGAGCCAGCGGGCCAGTCGGCCGGCAGCCAACGCGGACCGTCCACGGCCATGAGGGCGATGATCAGCTTTTCGAGCTCGGCCGGCTCGAAGCCGGGTAGCGAGACGCGGACGGACGACGTCACCATGCGGCGGGCGTTGCAATCTGGCCGGAAGAGGCGCAGACGGCCGTCGACGCCGCGGTACGCCTTGAGACCCTCGAAGCACTCGGTGGCATAGTGCAGGACCGAGGCCGTGGGCATCAGGCTGAGTGGCCCATACGGACGCAGCTGGGGAGCAGCCCAGCCGGTCGCGACGTTCCAGGCGACGGTGATCATGTGGTCGGTGCAGATCGTCTCGACGCCGGAACAGGCGCTGCTGATGCTCGCAGGAACAGGCCGTGGGCTCGAGGTCAGCTCGTAGGTCAGCTTGGAGGCATCGAGGCCCTGGACCGGCTGGCCATTCTTGACACTGACGCTCGCAACAGGCGTGTCGGAGGGTGCCATTGTCGAGTTGGGACGAGAAGAGGTGGATGGGGGAGAAAGGTAGGCGAAGGCGCAGAAGATGAGGACGATGGGGAGGATGGAGAGAGGATGGGAAGCAAATAAAGATGAGAGTACGAGAGTAGGTAAGGAACAGATAAGGAAGGAGCACTAATAGCGAGGGTTGGTGGGTACAAGAAAGGACGAGTCAGCTCCCTGCAGTTTGTATGAGAAGCTTTGGCCACTGGTGAGTCACAAGAGAAAAACGCTGAAAACAAGATGGTTCCTGGACAAACCGCTACGGTCCCGAGACTAAATAGAGGCAAGGCTAGGTGGAGGCAAAATGACGGGGAGTAGTGGGAAAAGTTTTTTTCCCCCAAAGTACTATCTTGCAAAGACTTCTATGGGCATGTGCCTATGCGGGGGCATGGAACGGCCGTCGATTACTGAAAGGGGGCTATCAACACCTATCCCAACGAGTCCAATTGGTCAACCGACGCTTTGCGTCTCGTCGGATGTCATCGAAAGGGCGTTTGTCGTGGAGGTATTGGGATCATGCAGGAGATAGCCTTTAGCGGCTCTACGCCGGCTAACCATACGCCGATAAGGTGAAGTAAGTGGAAGAATAAGCTGCTCTCGGCTTAAGCCGTCTCGTGTTTGCTGTGATGCTGTTAGGCCAAGGCCGGAAGGCCCACGAAAGGCTGTGAGGGTTCGGTGGCTTGCAAGCTGACGTTCGATGCCCGATCACGGCGCCATCCGTGACATGACGACAGTACGCCGTGACACACTGGCAAAGTTGTACGATTGTCCATGTCCACCCAGGCACCCCCTTTTCCCTCATAACCCCTCCGGACCCCTCGAGACTGGAATGGGAACACAGAACTGGTGCTCGAATCGACCGTTCACCGTGTTTTTTTAAAGCCGAGTCCACGGCAATTGCCCCTATCGCCCGATAATAGCCGTGGATAAACGAGCCAATCCCCTATTAGAGCGCATGCAGGCAGATTTCTACGACAAGAGCTATCACATCCACGCTCGAACCCACACTGCGTACGAGTCCTCGTACACCGATACTCCGTTGCTCTGGGCGATTGCTAGGCATCCTATATGAACGACCGAGGATGTATCATTGATTCCGACTTCGGGGAATTGGAGCGTTGATGAGTTCTGTAGAAGACCCCTCGCTTCTACATTTGTGGAAAACGCCAGCTAACTAGGCCAAAAGAGCAAGCATTGAAACCAAGTTAAAACGACATTAAAATTCACGCCGTGGCCGCTGCTGCTGCCTCCTCCTTCTGCCGCTGTTCCTCGACCATCTTCTCCCGCCGTTTGTGTGCCGCCTCCACATCCGACTTGGCTCCCTTGGCCCGTTGCCGAGCCTCATACCGGTCACGACTAGCCAGGATCCGCGCCACGATCGTTTCCGCATTAACGTCGGCAAACTGGTGCGGGCCCACCTGCTGGTAGATGCCCATTGCCTTGGGCTCCGTGTATGGGTCGTAGGTCAGTGGCATAAACGCCGTCGGGCCGTGGTACACCGCATCCGGAATGCCCCATGGCAGTGCTGCCAGATAGTCACGCACCGGGGTGAATGGTGCTCCGAACACGACAGCATCAACGTACTGGACCGGTTAGCAGTTGCGGCAGAAGAAAGGGGAGCCGCTCAGCTGGCGCCAGCCGACGTACCCTGCACTGCAAGACGCAGAGCCCCCGCTCAAAGATGTTCATGATGGGGTAGTTGATACCCTTCCACTCGTTGATCACCTCGTCGTCGTGCACGCCCGCCACCACAAATGCCGGGGGATAGTCGCCGGCCGTCTTGCCACGCCGCTCTGCCACCGCCTCGGGCGCGTACCAGCCGTCGGCGCGGGCACGCTCTTCCTCGGCCTTGAGGACGCGCTGTAGAAACGCAATGTGGCCACTGGAGAACAGGTCAAAGCCGCCATCCACGTACACCACACGCTGTCCTATCTGCGGGCCCTTGCCAGCCACCAGTTTGGTTGGCTTGCTCGTGGGCGCTGTGGCCCGGGGATCGGCCTTCCACACCCACACTTCGGCCCCCGGGTTCTTGGCCGTCTCGTCCGTGGCATAGAGGCGAATGCGCTCAGCCATGGCCTCGCCGGTGGCTTTGCGCTCTGCGTCCGTGCCCGGACCCTCTCTACCGGCCAGGGCGGCCTGCAGAGAGCGAATAAAGTGTGTCTTGGTGCAGAGCAGCATCCGGCCGACGAGGTCTGTGGTGGAGATGCTGGGCGTGCGCTTGACGACCTTGAAGCGCTCGGCAGCCTTGACAAACCGGTAGCAGTCCTCACCGGAGCCGTCCGAGGTGATGTCGTCGCCGTGGACGACATACCGACAGCCAAAGTGCGAAATCCAGTCGAGCTGGGTGACGTAGGGAGCGTTGGGGACAGATTGGGTCACCCAGCGACACGCATCGACAGCGGACAGTCTGTAAGGGATAGGGTTAGCAGCTGCGAACCCGAGCCTGTTCCGCGACCATTGGACTATTGGTCACCTCTCCTCTAGGTTCATGACGGTCGGCCCCTTATTCTCGAGAATGGCCTCGTCCGAGTGGACGCCGATGTAGAGCTCGTCCCCAAGCTGGCGCGCCTGGACAATAGCGCCCGCATGGCCTGTAGGTAGAGGTTAGGAGGCCATGGTGCCCACGTAGAGATCACAGAAACGCAGGGGGCAAAGCAGCGACGAACCGTGGTGGAAAAAGTCGAAGCAGCCATCCACCCAAAGCCGGCCGTCGAGCAGCTCCGGTGCCGCTTCACCTGGCGGGAATTCTGGGTCTGCAGAGGCCATAGCTGTGAATCTTGGTAATCGGTGTGTATGCGGTACAGGTTCCAAGAGTTGAAGGGCAGGCGACAGAGAGAGAAGGAGAGATGGCCGTGATGTGTCCGAGGTGTTGCGAGGGTGAAGTACTCCGTAATTAATTATCCGTTCCTGGATAATAATACGCTGTCTATTTTTGTTTTATTTATTTAAGATTACACCCAGCCAATACCGTTGAGCTATGTATCTAACAACCAGCACCACCAACTGACTCAAGCTTGACTGCCGTACCTTCCTCGCTCAACAAACCATTACGTTGCGGTAATGCCTACAGCTCGAGACACAGGCAGCTGCTCTGCCCCTCTTGTCCCCCCATAGGCCCCACGCAAGCCAATAAGCTACTTTAGCGCGCCAAAGGATGAGTGATGAAAATATATCTTATGATAGTTCGCTACATACTTGTACAGGAGTAAATAGGAGGCGTGTACCCAGGCTTGCTTCTTCTCAGTCCTTGGCCATGCATCCAACTTGAAGCTCGCGCCATGGAGGTTGAACCCCTCCGTACCGTCTGTACTGAAATATCGGGTTGTGCTTCCATTATCCGCCAATCATATATCCCCCTGTCAAGCAGTCCTCTCGCTCTCTGTACCTTAAATGCACTGCCCACAAGAAAAAATCAGGCGTGCCGAATGGATCGGGCTCTCCTTCTTGTCCCTTTGATTGTTTCTACTTTCCGTCTCTTCGTATGGTGGTGTCCAACGTCTGCCATATCCAGTCGCCCATCAGCCAGGATGCCGTTTTACCGCTTCTTCACGCTGGGGCGCGGCTTGCACTCGTCGCCTGTGACCGGATGCAGCATGATCTTGGTCGGGTATTGTGGGCTGTTGCCCTGGTAGCCCTTGGACCAGTCGTAGGAGATGGCATAGGCGAATATGCTGCCATCCTTGTTGAACTGGCCGGACGTGATGCTGCCGCCCACGTTCGGATAGCCTTTGAGCCGGTGCTTGGCGTCCTTGTCCCAGAAGTGAAAGGTGCCGTCAGAGCCGACGGTGGAGAACGTGCCGTGTATCGGGTGGAAGTCGATGTCGTTGACGGTGTGGACCTGCGTGACGTTGCCCTGGGCCGGGTCGCGATGACACCGGAAGGAGAAGTTGGAACTGAGCGGGTTAGCAGGCGGGAGAGGAAAGACGCGGGCGACAGGCCGCAAGCAGCAAGAAGCAGGGGGAAAACGTACGTGGTATCCTTCTCCTCAACATACTGGAAGGCACAACGGCCCTCGATACTGCCAATGGCGAAGCCCGACGCGTCGTTGACGCAACTGACCACGCGCGTCTGCCACTTAAGCGGGCTCTGGAGCGTCTTGTAGAACTTTGTGGGGTCCTTGAGATTGACGACGTTGATGTACCGGTCTGCAGTGCCGACAACCAGAAGATTGTCCCGGACGTCCAGCGCGTAGACGCGTTCTTGGCACTGGACAGACGCCACGGGCTGCTGCTGCCGCAGGTCCCAGTACTTGATGGTCTTGTCCCAGGAGCCCGTGACCAGCATCTGCTGGCCGCCATCGACATCAAAGAACTTGACCTTGCGGATCGGCTGGTCGTGCTGTGCCACCACCTCGTTCTTGCCCGTCTCGAGGTCGCAGAGCCGCGCCTGGTTGTCGGCGCCGGCAGAGGCGACGCGCTTGCCGTCCTTGGCAAAGTGGCAGCTGAAGACCGGGGCGCTGTGCTCGTACATCAGGCGGCCCTCGGACTGGCCGTTGCCGCTGTTGATCTCGTAGATGCGCACCTTCTTGTCCCAGCTGGACACGGCCATGAAGTTCTTCGGGTCGGCCTGGTTGCTGTTGAACGTCAGATCCGTGATGCTGTCTTCCGGTGGGTTCTGCACGGTCACGTCATTTTTCAGGTCGCCGACGGTGTTGTTGGTCGTCGCGGCCGCCGCGCCAAAGAGGGTAGACATGGCGGGCAGAAGGCAGGCCCGTGAGCGTGGGAGAGCGTGAAGAAAAGTCGGAGAGGGAGGGTGAGGCGAAAGGACGAGAAAGCCGGATCTGTTCTGGCGGTCGTGACGTTCGCTTCTTGAGCTCGTCCTTTTTGGAATATTATTTTTTTAGCGCCCTGAGACGGTCGGAATGGGGGCTGGGAGCTCAGACTGCAGTAGGGACTGTTCGTCGCGCAAGGTGGTTCAACGACAGACAAGGGCGCGCCGTCCAATTCCTCGAAGCAAGCCACGTAGCCGCGAAGATCAAAAGACAAGAAAAGAGAGGTTGCAGAAAACTATCCAAGCTGCTCCCATCTGCCTGCAGGTACACTTCAGGGAGAGATGAGTAATATGACACTTCGCTTGCTTACGTGACAAGCTATCGACTCACCGCCCGCGGCAGAAAAAGGCCCCACTGTAAACTTGTTTTGTCTTAAAATGCAAATTTTATTTTTCTTAGCAGCTTTTCTCTGTTTTTTTCTTTTCTTCAAGCCCCCTCGCCCGACCAAATCGCCGTCGAAGCTCCAACGGAGACGGATCACTTGTGGTTCGTCTCAAATTCGGTCTAGCTTTGGGAGAAAGTCCCCGGACAGCTTTACGTTTTCGAAAGGAAATGGGAGCGCTGCGGAAACGCGCCGCCGTAATGACATCTGCGGCTTATCCTTATCCATATGGGACATTTGTTTTCTGTTACTTGTACCTTTTTTCTCGTTATTTTCTGTCTTTCGGTCATTGAACCTCCACGTGCTTTCTGACTTGTCTCTCGACTAACTCGCTCTCTCGTCTCTTGTCTTCCTTTTTCCAATCGTCTGAAGTTGTTCGGCTCTTTGGGTTTGAGAGGGAGTGCTCTTGCTGATTGCGGGTTTCGACCACCCTTCTCCTCTCTCCTTGCTGGGAAAGTTGCTATTGATGACTTCCTCAATTCGGCTCCCACGGAGCTCTGCAGTGTCGTCTTGCCTTCCAGTTTCTCTTACTTTTGCGCCTTATGGCAGCTGGCACCTCATGGACGAAGATACGAGTCCGCGGTCACTGCTCTGTGGGTTGCGGGGTTTGGTTGCTGGGGGGGGCGAGGCGGTGTTGTGGACTCGGTATGCTGTATCTGTTCGTCGGAGGCTTCTGAGTAGTTTGGAGAGCAGGGAGGCGGGGAAGCACCGGCTTGTGGCATTGCGATCTCGACGGCCTAGAGAATACTGCACGACTCCTGACCGGGTCAGGGATGGAAGGGACACAAAGGAGAGAGTGAGGAGTGGCATCGATGGAAGTGAGGGGAGGAGAGAGGCCGGTGATAGCTGAGAGAGACGTGGGAGTTGGGGATGAGTGACAGTAGCGGTGTTTCGGGTTCGGGGAGTGATTTCGTCCGAAACAAACAGGAATGCGATTGTTCGCCGAGGTGCAGAAATGCTCCTTGGCGTATTACTCGATGGGGCTTATTCTTGGAGCGAGGGGGCTTCAACCAAAGCAAATCCTTCTGTCACAAGAGGGTTGGGGTCAAGACGCCGACCGTCAACCGTGAAGAGAGACGAGAGAAGCTCTGGATACACTACACTCTGAAGGATCGATCCCAACGTGGAGCGCTTCTTTTTCGTTTCTGGCGCTCTCGTGCGCTGTTCTTGGTCGACGATCTGGCAGACTTCATCGGTTCTTCTGGGGGAAACTGTTGCCTACTCGGGGGGCGTGTCGGTTCTGGGGGATGTGCACGAAGTTTACATGATGATTTAAAAATAGAGTCAAGCACTGATCTGGAGTATAACTCCATCATGACGACTAGCGCATAGCGCTCTTATCTGATCAAACTTCCACAACAGCACATAGTTTGGTCAAGTGGCCAGGCTGACTGGGTATAACCATTCCAAGTCTGTTAAAGAACCATCGCTATATAATACAAAGAAAAAAAACATAAAATTACAATGAGGTCCAACGTCCAACCAATTATATGTTGTGCATCGAATTCCGTCTTTGCTTGCCAGTGTTCCTTGCGAGCAGGCTGGTTATTACAACGAAGAGCACACCACCACAGACACGCCGGCCGTCCTCACATCAGGCCGGAGAGAACGACCCTGCCGACATTAGCGACCTCGGTCTTGACGCCGGCGCGGCTGTGGTCCTCAAACTCCTTGACGACGTTCTGCACCAGCAGTTTGCGGATGCGAGCGTCGGCCTTTGCGAACTGCTCGGCCACGTGACCAGAGCAGTCGCGAGGCGTGGGCAGCAAGCTCAGCAGACGGGTGTAGCAGTCGATCAGGACATCGCACAGCGTGACAAAGGTCTCGAAAAAGTCGGGATCGAACGGCAGGCTGGGCGTCAGCAAAAAGGTGTACTCCTCGCCCGGCAGCAGGTCCGCGTTGTTGTCGTAATGGGTGACAAAGGCCGTCGAGGCGGCCGAGGCCGAAGCTGTGCTGTTTCCAGCTCCACCACCAAAGCCGCCAAAGCCACCAAAGCCGCCAAAGCCGCCAGCGAGGGGCCCGTCGTTCGCCACGAGCGTTAGGGTGCTGCCGTTGACGGTGTCGGCGCCCATAAAGGAGCCATCAGGCGAGCCGATGATGTAGCCACTGCCGCTGCCTCCGCTGCCTGACCCGCCCATGCTGCCGCCTCCGCTCATGCTGCTCATGTCACCGGAGCCAGAGGCGGCGCTGCTGCTCGTCCTCCGGGTCTTTGAGCTCGGCGCCGCGCGGCGGAACATCTGCGGCAGACGGGCGGCCCGCGACAGCGAGCTGGCCGCGCTGCTGGACCCTGTCTCCGAGTGCAGCTGCTGGTAGGCCTCGAACTCGACCAGCAGGGCGCTGAGGCTGCGCAGCAGCTCTAAGGCAGACGACGAGTTGAGATCGACGACGGCCGGCAGCGAGAGCCCAAGAAGCAGATAGTTGGTGGCGCGACGGGCGAGCCGGCGGGCCTCAAAGTAGGGCATGCGGCTGAAGTCTGGCCGGTCGAAGCGCAGCGTGTTGAACCAGTAAACTCGGCCCTCGTGACTGCAGTTGGTCTGATTAGCAGAAGTGTGTGGATTGTGTGTGTATGTCTGTCCCTTACGCTTTCCGTAGGTATTCCAGAGTGGAAATCCGCTTGGCAGCCATCTCCTGAATGTGTTGATGCACCAGAGTTGCCTCGGACGGCGGGCTGAAGGAAGTGGGCAATGCGAGCTGGCCGTTAGCAGAAGCCAAGCCCGAGGACGACACGCCGTTGATGCCCAGCCCGGTGACGACGCCATTGGTGCCGCCAAAGGAGGAGGTCAACATCTTCCCCGGTGGCTGAGGTTGAGGCTGCTGGTGTCGGGGAAGCGGACTGGCAGAGAGCACGGTGGGGGTCGCAGAGAGCACGGTAGGAGTCGCAGGAACAGGTGGAAGAAGGCTGACGTCGGTGTCGATGAGCAGAGGATTCTGGTTGTTATTGTTGTTATTGTTGTTGCTGCTGCTGCTGCTGCTGCTGTTGCTATTGCTCTTGGAGATGCTGCTGTTGGTCTGGTGGAAGAGGAAGCCGACGGCGACACCGCCCGACGAGGAGGCCCGACGACGTCGCGAGAAGGACGACTTCTTGTGGAGCGAAGGACGGCGGTCTTTTGTGAGAACGTGACGGCGATGCTGCTGCTGTTCGGCGGCGCTGGGCAGCGGGACCTGTGACAGGCTGGGCGGCGACGGCGACGAGTGCTGTTCACCGGCGCTCGTATTTGGTCGCGAGCGGGTGGCGGTTGTCGCGATTGGTGTCGTGCTCGTGGGCGTGGGCGTGGGCGTGGGCGTCGTCGTCGTCGTCGTCGTCGTCGTCGTCGTCGTCGCTGTGCTAATGCTGGAGAACGAAGTGCCAAAGAGCGTCGAGAAAAATGGAGCCGCATTTTGGCCTGTTGGCGTGCCGCCGCCTCCACTGCCAACCTTTTGCATGGCGGGGCAGGCGCGGCTTTCCCCTGACTAAATCTGGCGTGAGAGTGCCTCCCTATCTGGGCTTCTCACCTTTCGTCTCTCTTTCTCCTTCGGGCTGCTGCACTGCTTGCTCTGCTCCTTCCTTTCGCTTCACAAGAGCAGGGAGAGAGGGAGAGGGAGAAGATGTCTGGACGGGCTAAGCCAAATGACCAGTCTCCTGCTTACATAGCACGGGGTGTTGCCGTGTGCCGTGTGTGTTTGGCACTAAGCCGGGAAGGAATATGGCGCATTGGGTGCGCCTTTATACAAAAAGGCTGGACAAAGTCCTCTTTCTCTCGACTAATGTCACTGACGCCGCACTACGCGAGTACGAGTAGAATAATAACACGGCTGGCTGAGCCTCCCAGCCTGCAAGGATGCTGCGCTAGATCCGAAGATCGCCGTCTGCCCGGCAAGGCCTCGTTACGAGAACGCTCGAGCGCGTCTGAGCCACCGGGGCCCTCCTGGTCTAAATATCTGTCACAGAATCATCTGGCGAGAATCAAAGAGTTCATGGGCATTAAAAATAATTCATACTGGACAACACGAGGTCCCCGAGCCCGTCAAAGAGGTCTGGGCCCGATTGCTGGTTCGCACACCTGCCGCTCTCCGAAATGAAACATGCCCGAATAGCATGTGAAAACAGAGCAATCCGCTGCGTTTCGTACAGCACACCTGACGCGGCGGTGTGCCTTGGGTCTTGTCCCTTCGTTAATGCGCCACCTTCTTCTCGCCAAAGACGTCCTCGACGATGCCCTTCCACAAGTCCTTCAGCATGCCCGGCTCCTTGTCAGAGCTGCCGCCGGACTGTGAGTTTTCCAGCGTATGTGCAAACTTGAGCTCTGTGCTGTCCACGCCTATGCTCTCGATCTCGACCAGCGGCGATGCCGGCGTCACGAGCTCTGGGTGCGCAGCCACGACCAGGACATGCGGCGTCGCCAGTAGTCCGTCGACGGCCTCGGGCGCGTGACCTATGAGGCCCTCGCGATTGGGGGCGAAGTTGTCTGGTAGGAGTGGGACGCGGATGGAGTGCAACGACGAGCTGACCGGCTCGGCGATTCTAGGCATCACGGCTAAGTCGATGGAGCTGTTGTCGAGTCGGGCGGCCTTGGGAGCGGTGGTGCGGAAGTTGAACGTCTGCATCAACGGGACGATACGGTTGCGGGACGGCACAGGTGCGGGTGTCGGGCGATGAGTCGTAGTGAAGCGGCGGTTGGCCTGAGAAGGGTGTTACTCAGAAGGCACAGCCCGAGTATCTGTAGTCCGCACTGGCCACTTCAACTTACATCTTCCCGCTCGCCGTGCTCTGACCAGACAAACGCGCCGTTCACGCCGTTATGGTTGTGCGATGCATTGACAAGGTAGGCCGGACGGGCGACAGAAGGGTTTGCCGAGAGAGAGCGGGCGAGCTTGCTGATGGGTGCGGTGACTCTAGTCATGATGGAAGCGGATGGATGGGCAGATGACTGAAATGGTGGAGATGGATGGTAAGGAATATAAACGGCGAGATACAAGTAAAATACTCTGATGTAGGCAGCCTGCAGTAGAACGGGGTCGGAAACAGAGATGTGCAAGAGTCGTAAGATTTCCTGCGGCTTCCGGACGTCCGTCTTGAGGTACAGCGGACGGAATGATTGCGAGAGGAGGGGCGAGGAGTCACACTATATGCAAAGAAGCTTGGAGTGACGTGTGGTGATGAACCACTATTTAGTCCCCAGCCAATCACCGGTCCTCAGCACGGCATCTGACAGCTCTCGCAGCAGGCCGGTAGCATCTTGCGGAGTGGTCGTATCTGGCAATTACACATCTCCTCTGCGCCTTCCTCCAATTAGTGGACCGACCAGAAGAAGCGGTGAAATGCTAGGGATGTCTTTGTTCTCTCAACAGGCAGAACGACCAGTCACAGCAAATACGCGGTGCTCTAGGCAGACACTCAACGGTCAAACGTTGGCGGTCAGCATCTCGCTTGCATCTTGGTAAGTCACGTACTCGTACTCCGTATTCCCTACTCCGTACTATCTTATCCAGCAGATCTCACTGCCGGAATTCCAGGCGGGGAAGCCTGCCCTCCTGTTTCTGTAGGGAATGTTCCCCAACAAAACGACCTGGCCAGACTGCTCCACCTCTGCTCCACCTCAAGTCCAAAGAGGTGAGACAGTGTTCCGTAATATGGGGTAGCAGCCTGTTTCCAGCTTTGTGCACGCGAACGCTGCACAACCAATCATCCTCGACACATTCGCCGTGGCCAGTGTGGTCTCCAATCAGCCACCAGGTTGTCCTCCCAGCACTAGAAACGACCGGCTATTCGGAGGGAAGGGATGCAATGAGCATCGCACATATGTCCGTCTCGCAGAGCGGCTAACTGGAAATACCTGGGCCATTTCACATGTAGATCAGCGCAAGAACCTAGGTTACGAAGCCGGCAAAACGTAGAAGACGACCATAGCATGCGAGTACATCTGATTAGGCTAAATCTCAATCTCAGCTGCCCCAGACAGTAGCAACCGCCCGGATCGCCTTGCATTCTCCCTTGTGTCCGTCTTTCCAGCCCTGGGTTTGGCAAGCCTGCATGTGCATGCGGATTCGCGGGTCAGCCATTCTGTGCCGTTCTGTGCCGTTCCTCTCTCGGGGGAAAGGGTTCTGCTCCTGGCAGACCCGACTGACGCACCTTGTTGCAATACCACGCCTCGCTGCATCCTGTGCACTTGAGCAGATGCTTGGCAGCGGGTCCGGACTCTGGCATCGTCCCGCAGGCATCGCACTGCCTGTTCTGGCCCGTCTCGAGCCGAAGTCGCGATGCTGCTGCTACGACCTGGTCCAGTGCGGCTGGCACTACCTGCACCGTGTCTGCCTGGCCGGCGGGGATGCGCAGGAACGGGCGTCTGGCTGCCTTGCTGTTGATCGTCTCCGGGCTGTTGCTGCCATCGTCTGCGCGTGCCGCCGGGACCGTCCTCCTGGCTGCAGGCACTAGGATGGTGGCGCCTGGCCGGAAGCCCAGGCCCTCCAGATCCAGGCCGTCGCGGTCCAGGCCGTCAAAGACGAGCGCAAATGAGTGGCCGTCGCGGTCGCTCAGCACCAGTGTCGGCTTGTTGATGGTCATGTTGTTCTTAACCTGGGCGAGAAGGGCTGGCCGGCCGGCCGTCTTCGTCTCGGTGGGCGCATCGCCCTCCTCGGCCTCGGGCAGCTCCAGGAATGGCGGGAAGAGCGTGCGGTCGTCGAGGTCTGGTATTCCGGACATGGCTGCAGATGCCTTCGTCCTTTGTCTTCTTTGTGCAGTGGTGATGCTGGGCCCAGGCGGCTCGTTGCAGCCCACAAAACGATCCGTGCTCAACGTTCTGAAACGCCTGGATGATGCCCTACTTTCTAAAGCGTACCTCGTCCACCACGCTGAAATCACCCCAATCAAAGTCTAATTTTCCTTTTTCCATCCCTGCGAGTTATCTGTACATTTCGCTCGAAATACGTATGCACGTAGTTTACTCGTGCAAAAGAAATGCATATAGAAGCTCCACTGAAGCTAGTCAGAACCTCTTCATGCAACGATCTTCTAGCAAAAAAATTGGGAAAGCCGAGCGGGATTTATGCGAGGGAGCACTGGTCCAATATGGGGCTAGGCTTTTGAGTTGAAGGATACCGAGATATTTATGACGGAATAGTTCAGGTTGATACAATGTTTTTTTTCCCTTTCAAACAGCTTTGAAAAGATGTTATACTTTGCAGCATTCAGACCATCAAACCTATAAGATACGGCCTACACGTACAATACAGTGCTTCCTTAATGTATCATAACAAAGGTATAATTATGCAAACTATTTATGATATGCACCTCACGTTATCAGTCTTTCATTTTGTTAAAATAATTGTTAGAAATTTATGATTACAAACGCTTGTGTATGTATTTTCCTTCAACGCCAACCAAAGTCAAAACAAAAGGGAGCGAGCAGCATCTCAAGACCCGGCCGGGCCATCATAGCCCATAAAGACAAACGTGCATATTATGGCGGCGACAACAACGATGGTGGCAATGGCCGCGCCGGCGCGGTCGGCCGTGGTGATGGGCGCAAACACCGTCGGGTTGTCGTCGCTGTCGCTGCCGGCGTCAGCATCTCCCTCGCTGGTACCGCCGGTGCCGTTGGTGACGGGCGCGGTGGCTTCGTCGACCAGCAGCGCCGACACGGCTGCCAGCACGTTCATCGTCTGGCCGACGCCGACGCTGCCGTCAAAGACGCCTGATGACCACTCGAAGCCGCACGTCCGGCCATTGTCACCACCCGTGCACTGGGCCACGGCTGCCTGTGCCGACGTGCGCAGCGTTGCCGCGATGCGGTCGTGAGCAAATGGCGCCAGCTGTCCGGTCGTCGCCAGCCAGCGGTGCAGATAGCCCTTGTAGCTCAGCATGTCTGTCGTGCAGGTCATCTTGCTCTCGCAGGCCATCTCGTACGCCACGCCGCCGGGGAAGAAGAAGTTGAGCGTGTTGTTGAGCAGGCCTTCGACGTGTTCCTGCCATCGGGGTTCTTCGGTCTGTAGGTGAGTGTAAGCGTGTGTGTGTGTACTTGTCTCTCCCTCTCCACTACTCACATAGTTCCACATATGGGCGGCTCCCAGGAGCCACACGGCGCTGTTGTAAGAGAACTCGGCCTTGTTGATGTCGGTGCAGTTCGTCCCCACGTGGGCTCCGTCGTAGATGCTGTAGTTCTCGTTCATCAAGCCGACACTCTGGATCCAGTCAAATGTCGTCTCGGCCCAGTCGGCATACGTCTTGTTCCCGGTATACCGCGCCAGGCGTGCACCCAGATTGAAGAAGCAACCGTTCGCGATGCCTGCATCAGGGTCAGCCGCCAGTCGTCGCTGTCCACAGCCGTCACTCACTGTTCTTGTAGTCGTAGCCGTTGTTGGCAAACGGGATCTGCCACCGCAGGCCGCCGCCGCACGTCGTGTCGTGTCGTCCTGGCGCAGCCTGCGTGTTGAACACGGCCTGTGCCAAGGCCAGCCATTGTGGCTCGTCGGCTGCCGGGTTTGGAAAGTTGACCTCCGCTGCCAGCATCGCGGACATGCCCCAGAAGCCCTGATCGTCGTTTCCCAGCGACTGTGTCACATTGGGCGGCATGTAGTCGGCGTGGGGACCCGTCTGGAACTGCATGGCCCTCGTGACGATGTCGTTGTACGAATCATCTCCAGTCAGGTGCCAGTACTCAATCAGCGTCCCCCACATTGCTCCTGCTTCCCACCAGTAGTATGGGCCGGCCGGCGGGGGTCCTGGCAGGATGCCGGGTGTCTGTCCTGGCTCTTCGCCATGGTAGTAGGAGAGGAGATCGGCCGCAAGTGTTTTCGCCGACTGCTTGATGGTATCTTGAGAAAGAGGATTTAGCATCTGAGGCTCTGGAGACTAAGAGGAAGTCGTGTGCCCTTCACTCCTGCCGTAATGACCATACCTGTGGAATCTATGCTGTAGGCTGCTTGTGCCCCTGTGCTGGCCAATATTGCCGCTATTGTGGCTGCTGATACGAAGGACAGCATTGTGTGTTATGTGTGGTTGAATGGCAATGGTAGATACGAGGGCGCTGGGTCAGTTATTGTAGAAAAACCATCGCGAGAGAGAGATGAGTGAGCAACAGAAAGCAAGATAATTATTCCACACCTACAGGAGATTCAACGCCCAGGTACGAAAGCCTACGACCACAGAACGAGTACGGGATTTAGAAAGGTTAGCTAAGTATGCCAAGGACCAAGCCTCCTTCCAGCCAAGCCCTCCCCTTTCTCACCATTCTTTGACATCATCCTACGCAGTGTACGTCGGAAGCCATTTGCAGCTGTCGACTTGGCGGCCCACACTGCGAGCAGCCGAGTGACCCGGCGTCTTGTTGCTCTCGTTCGGATCACCGCGGCCACGACAGTGTATCACGTCTTCCTGCCTCTGCATGTTCTCCTGGCTAGTGGCGGGCCGAGACAGATGTGCGCCTGCGAGGCAGCTGCTTTGATCAGCACACAAATATTAGTGCCCTGAGGCAGAGTTGTTAAGCGTAATGCCACTCCCGTCTCACTCTAAGCTGGTCTTGGCAGTCCGTTAGTTAATTTCTCTGGGCGTGGCTTGGCAAAGCTGGGCAAAAGCTGGGCGAAGCCCGGCAAAGCAAGGGATGACACGAGACGTCTGCAGATACGAAACGGGTCCGGCTTCTGTCACGGGCGCCTTTCTCTTTCCGCAAGACGAGCTGAGGCCCCCGGACGGGCTAAAGCAAATTGCTCTGATGTTGCTATTATTGATCGCCACTCGCTCTTTCTTGGCAGGCCGCCGTGCATCTCGTAAACTGCCAGACGTTTCAGCCTGCACCGTGCTGCTTTTCAACTCCTGATCGCCTCAAGGCCTCATTTCGAGGCAAATGGCCGGTGGGGCTTCTCGTCGTAAATTCCATCGCAACTTTCACTGCGCAATTGGCATGTGACAGAAGTGCCCCGTATTGGGCCTAAACTGGAGAAGAAACTCTATTTCCTCTACATCGTGGCATGCATCCGCCATTTCCAAGAATACGTCATGCAATACTTCGTGCTTGTAGTAGAATCTCTGTACTCCGTAACATCCATCGCATCAAATGCGATTGCCGTATCCACATTGGGCAGGAAGGGAAGTTGACGGAAAGGCAACACTCCTTCCCTATGTGACGATGGTCACATCGACGGGGATCTTCGCAATGATAGAACAGAAAACATTCTGTTCCATGACATTGCAAGACGACACGATTGCTACATTTCTGTTACAGGCGGGGTCGGGTTGTCAAGAACAGCCGTCCCCCAACATGTGCCTCCAATCTCTGCGACTTGGCTCTCAAATTGGTATGAGCTGAACGCACAAGACTTCCAAGGAACGGTTTCTACTCCGTCATCTCACTGCACTAGCTCTACGTCGTACCGTTGCAACCTGCACAGCCACGACTGCCGGACGGTACTGGATACCGACTTGACTAACAAGGGAGCACGCTTTGTCCTATCTTGACTCTGTCGATCTTGCACGAGCACCCCGCAGCTGAAGGCATCAACCAGTTCCCCCGCCATATAGCTGCTGCGACCAGAAAGATGTCCACGAACGGCGTGACAGATGAGCAGCTTGCCAGCGTCGCAAGGGCCGTGCGCCTGACTCCGGTGATCGACCACCACGCACACCCCCTTCTGAAGCCCGAGTTAGTCGGCCGGCATCCGCTGCTGTCCATCATATCTGAAGCTCACGGAGACGCTCTCGAAGCTGCTTCATCGACGTTTGCGTATCATCGCGCCCTGAAGCAGCTGGCTGCCGTGCTCGGCTGCGCCTCGACATGGGAATCAGTTGTGGCCGCCATCGAGCAGCGGCGCACCGAGGACTACGACGCCTGGGTTGCCCAGTGCCTCCACGGTATCGAGACCGTGCTGATCGACGACGGGCTGGACAACGAGGATGACGCCTTCGACTATACATGGCACAACCGGTTCACGCGCAGCAAATGCTACCGCATCATGCGCATCGAAACTGTGGCCGCCGAGATCATCAACCGCCGCTTGAGTGAAGGCTACCTCAGTACTACGTTTGATTCTGTTTTGGAAGATTTCGACACCAGGGTCAGGCAAGCCATCGACGATCCAGAGGTTGTCGGCTTCAAGTCGGTCATATGCTACCGCACCGGCCTTGACATTCCAAGATTCGTCAGCGATAAGGCCGCACGCGAGGCCTTTGCCGACATAGGCGCGTACTATGTCAGGTATGAACATCCCTTTCGTCGCCTACAGCACGCCGCACTGAGCGACCTATTCCCACATCGTACTGCTATGCTCATCCGCCGTTCTGCCGCGGGCTTTAAGAAACCTATCCAGTTCCACACTGGGTTGGGCGATAACGATATCACTCTCACCAAGTCATCGCCTGCCCATCTGCAAGAGTTCATCCGCGCATATCCGACAGTACCTATTATACTGCTACATTCTGGCTACCCCAACATGCGCGATGCGGCCTACTTGGCGGCGATGTATGCAAACGTCTATGCCGATATTGGCGAGGTTTTTCCCTTCCTCAGCCGAGATGGACAAGAATCCGTCATTCGCGAGATCTTCGAGCTGTGTCCGGGTTCGAAAGTCATGTGGAGTACGGATGGGCATTGGTTTCCGGAAACGTACCTGCTAGCAGTAACACAGGTCCGAGAAGTGCTCGAGACGGTACGTTTTAGAGTTCCTGGCTCTTCTTCCCTTTGACATGGTCTGACGAACACTCCAGGTTCTGTGTGATAACGTGCGCAAAGGCGATATCAGCTGGCAGTCCGCAATAGAGTTGACACGCGACGTTTTCTTCAGGAACGCAAACAGACTCTATCATCTGGGCCTTGACTTCTCCAAACTAGTTGCTACGACAGGCGATGAGACTGGGCCCCGGGACCCCGAACCGATTCACAAAAGCTCAGACTTGGAGATATGGGAGGCATTTCTGCAGGACAACCCTCCGCCAGACTTTGTGCGCATATCGTGGATTGACTACACTGCCAAACCTCGTATGAAGATGGTGCCGTTCCGCCGTTTCAATCGTCTGATAAAAGAGGGCAAACCACTGGACATTGGCATCGCAAAGGCGTCACTCGGCATGCTTCAAAATGATGTGTGTATTCCAACAATGTCACCAACCGGCGAATATCGTCTCCATCCAGACTTGACATCCCTAAAAGCAGGACCCATGGATGGCCACGCCAACATATATGGCGACTTCCGCGAAAAGGATGGCTCTTATGTGTCCCTGTGTCCACGCTCGCAGCTGGCTCGCGCAGTCGATTTCGCGGCTAAACAGGGTATATCCCACCTCATTGGCTTTGAAATCGAATTTCTGCTCCTAGAGAGAACTGACAGCGGTTCCTCACGTTTCGAAACAATCGACAACGACGGCCACTCTTGGTCCTCGTCGCATTTCTTTGTGAACCCGGCAATACCGCGGCTGCTTCGTGACATTGTGAATGATCTGGCTGCCGCCGGCATCGAAGTCGAGCAGCTGCACACTGAGAGCGCACCCGGCCAGTTTGAACTTGTGCTGCCAGCGCAGCCACCGGTCAAGGCGGTCGACTCTCTGCTGCACGCGCGAGAAACTATTGCAGCACGAGCCACCGCTGCCGGGCTCAAGTTTACTCTCCACCCCAAGCCGTTTGCAAACGCCTGCGGGACGGCAGCGCACATGCACCTGTCTGCCGCCACGCTGGATGGCAGTAGTGTGGAGACGAACGCATACGAACATTTCTATGCGGGCATTCTCGAGCACCTACCCAGCATTGTTGCCTTTACATACAGCAATCCTGCCAGCTACGAGCGGATGGTCGACAGCTGCTGGGCAGGTGGGCGCTGGGTGGCGTGGGGAGAGCAGAACCGCGAGACACCTCTGCGCCAAATCGAGGGCAGCCATTGGGAGCTGAAGTGCATGGACGGCTTGGCCAACCCATTCCTAGCAGTCACAGCTGTCCTCACTGCTGGTCTATCTGGCATCCTCCATCGCAAGCAGCTCAAATTGCACAACTGTGCCGTTGACCCAGCCACGTTGTCCGACGTCGAACGCAGCGAGCTTGGGATTACGGCAATGCTCCCAGCGAGTCTTACAGATGCTCTGGAAGCTCTGGCGAAAGACGAGACGATGGGTCGTCTTCTTGGAACCGATGTAGTGCGGCGATATGGGCATGTGAAGTTGGCCGAGATTCAGTTCCTCAACAAGCTAAGCAAGCAAGAGCAGCGCGAGTGGATTATGGAGCGGTATTAGGGCAGATGCGAAGGATAGTTTTGTATTAGCGATGAAGATGTCTTGAAACGGTGCATGCGAGTGATTCCGCCGCTAAGCCCAAACGGTGCAGATAGCACGTACAGTCTGCACGGCCCCTGAGAATGGCAGGCGCGGATTGGTTAGTGGGGAGCCTTTTTGTGGTTGAGTTGTCCTTTCAGTAGGGGTGCATCTTACAGCCACCAAATCAAGCCTTCTCTTGCACCAGCGAGGACGAACAAGGGCATTTCGACAGAGAAACAACCAGAAGAACGTGCGCGACGCTGGTAGCTCTGAGGAACTGGGTGACCGAACCGACGAGTCGAGCAGCCGGCGACAATTCGAAGCAGGGACCAGCAAAGATCGACAAAGGAGGCATGCGGTAGGAAAGCGGCAACAAACGAGGGAGCAAGAGAGCGCCGGCTTTACGAACGTACCAGAACCGACGAGACGAGCGACAGTCGACACGACCTTGACGACATCAGCCCAGGACAAGATGAACGGATTCGACGGCTACGACGAGAAGCAGGGACTGCATGAGGATGTGTTTGGGCCCAAGACAGGCAGCATAGTGCAGGCGTTCGATGCGTTTCGTAGGTGTTGCAATTCCCGGCGTCTGGGCCGCCAGCGTCGTCTCTCGCTAACCAGACAGCCAAGGCAAAGCCGCAGTATGTGCAGCGGACGGCAGGCGGGGGCAAATGGACGGTGGCGATGATCGTGGTGTCGATGCTGCTGTTCTGGTCGGAGCTGCGGCGGTGGTGGACGGGCTCACAGGAGCACACGTTTGCCGTGGCGAAGGGGGTGGGCCACACGATGCAGATCAACATGGACATTGTGGTCAAGATGCGGTGCGACGACCTGCACATCAACGTGCAAGACGCAGCAGGCGACCGCATCCTGGCAGCGGCCAAGCTGCAGCGTGACGCGACAGCATGGGCGCAGTGGGTGGACCACGGGGGCAATCATAGGCTCGGCCGGGACACGCAGGGCCGGCTGATCACCGGCGAGGGCTGGACGACGCTGCCGCACGAAGAGGGCTTCGGCGAGGAGCACGTGCACGACATCGTGGCGCTGGGCCGGCGCAAGGCGCGTTGGGGCAAGACGCCGCGGCTGCGTGGCGCTGCTCCGGACAGCTGCCGGATCTTTGGCAGCCTGGACCTGAACCGGGTCCAGGGCGACTTCCACATCACCGCACGCGGCCACGGCTACATGGAGATGGGCGAGCATCTGGACCACAACTGTGAGTGCGCTGGAGGAAAGCCGAGGAGGACAGCCTGCTGACAGCCAGCGTTCAACTTTTCCCACGTGGTCAACGAGCTCTCGTTTGGCCCGTTCTACCCGTCACTCGTCAACCCGCTCGACCAGACGGTCAACGAGGCGGCGACGCACTTTTACCGCTTCCAGTACTTCATGTCCGTAGTGCCGACAGTCTACAGCGTTGGTCACGCGGGCAGTCGCAGCGCGCGGTCGATCATGACGAACCAGTACGCGGTGACAGAACAGAGCGCCGAGATCGACCAACGCGCCATCCCCGGCATCTTCTTCAAGTACGACATTGAGCCGATCCTGCTGTACATTGAGGAGTCACGTGACGGCTTCCTGGTATTTGTGCTCAAGATTGTCAACGTGCTGAGCGGCGCTCTGGTGGCCGGCCACTGGGGCTTCACCATCTCGGACTGGCTGCGGGAGGTGCTGAACCGGCGGCGGCGACGGACCGGAACAGATGGCGTGCTGGGGCACAAGAGAGAGACATCGGACTAGGAGAACGTAAAAGATAGGAGAGACTGTACTGTCTGTATTTTTTTACGCACAACGGCGTTTTGTGTCTGAGTCGTCTGGGTTGCTATATTTTGTATTTTTTTTGCTAGTCTGGAATGCATACAAGTATCTACAATCTATCGCCAGTGTCCTCATAGGATACCCAGATCAGTCTGGAAGCCGGCGAGCCTCCGGGCCGTCAGCCAGAGGTCCAACAGCTCGAGCTTGGAGCGGCCATGCAGGTAGGAGAGGCAGGCGGCGAGCAGACGGAAGCTGTTGGCGGGCCAGAGCAGGGAGCCGTGGGCGGCGCGGATGTTGTCGAGCTGCTCGTAGAAGACGGTACGGAGGCAATACTGGGCCATGATGAGGAAGGAATGGACGGGGCCACGGCGGGTATGCAGGCCTTCGTCGAGGCTGCGGGTGAGGTCGTTGGTCTTGAGGATGAGCAGGATGACGCGGGGAACGCGGCCGAGCAGCTGGACGAGGCTGGCGAGCAGGCCGTCCTGGAGCTGGCCGCCCATCTGGGCCTTCTCAGCCTCAGTGCGGGGGCTGAGGATGGAGGCCGAGCGGAGGACGCTGATGTCGCGACCGGTGATGGCGGAGGCGAAGAGGGGGAACTGGGCCTCGTCGATGCCGGCGACGTCGTGAGCGTAGCGCTGCATGCAGGCCATGTCGCCGTTGAGGACGGCGAGCCACATGTGGGCGTAGGAGCGGCGCAGGGCCAGGGGGATGTCGCGGTAGAGGCCGTGATCGTAGAGGATGATGTCGAAGTTGGGGCGACCGAGCACGTGACTGAGAATACCACGTGACTTGGCACGAATGGCCAAATTGCCGCCGTGGGGGTCGCAGTGGAGGGGAACGCCCTCGCGAAAGATCATCTCGTTGAAGACGTGGGCGAGGGCGGCAGAGACGGCGTCACGGTCGATGCGGTGGGCGTCGAGGTAAGCGAGGTCGTCGAGCCGGTGGCCGGGTTCACAGGCCATGACGAGGATGCGCGGGCGGGCCTCGAGGACGGCGGGGACGAGGAGCGGGAGGTGCGGCAGATAGGTGGCGAAGTGGTCGCGGGTGCGGGCAGCGTTGTGGGCCTCACGGCGGAAGTCGAGTTCCTGTGGCAGCGACTCGGCGACCTCGTCGGAGAGCCACTCGAGGTCGTACTCGGGGAAGAAGCGCTTGAGCGTGGCAAACGTCCAGGCCGTCAGGGCCATATCGAGCGGCACCCACTGGGCCAGGCCGGGGTGCTGCAGCTTGACGGCCACGCGCTGGCCGGTCGAGCGGAGTGTCGCGAGGTGCACCTGGGCGAGCGAGGCCGCGCCAACCGGCTCGGGCGCAAAGTCAGAAAACGTCTCCCACAGGGCGGTGCCGGTGTCGGCGTGGTACATGGCTTCGATCGATGCCAGCGACGAGACCGGGCAGCGGTCCTGCAGCGGCACAAACGTGCGCGTCCACTCGACCGGCAGGAGGTAGTTCATGGCGCTCTGGGTTGTTAGCAATGTCTGGCCATGGGATCGTGCCCAAACACAGAAACAACAACCCACCAGATGCTGTCCCAGCTTGATAAAGATCCCCCCGTTCGTCTCCAGAACCCGCAGTGTCCGGTCGGCACAGCGCTGGTGACAGGCTGCGAGCAGCGTCGTCCGGACCGCCTCGTCGACCTGTTTGTCCCGCTGCTTCAACGTCGTGCGATAGCTGTCCTGTCAGCCGGCTTCGTTTTCGCTTTCCACCCGGCCGCCACCCACTCACTCGTTGATGCACACCATCAGCGCTGCCGCCACCCGTCCGGCCCGCTCGACCGTCTCGTAGCTCTGTCGGATGTCGTCTGTAAAGGCCAGCACACCCGTCGCGGCGGCGCCTCCACTCGCTGTCAGCAGGATCGCCCGTCTTCGGCGTCGTGTTGTCCGCGGCGCTGCTGAACGCACGCCCAGCCCCAACGACGACCGGAACGCCCTGCTGCTGGATCGCGCCAGCTGGCTGTTGCGACACCGGGCGCACGCCCAGCCCCGGACGCCCGCTGTTGGTATCATCGTCCCGGTCTGCCGGCCAAAGGCGGTGGCCAGAAAGGGAAACGACGGCTGCATCGCGGATGCTGTTCGCCTGGCGCAAGAATACCAATTGACTCAAGACGTTGGAAAGACACCTCGATGGACGTTTGCACTTGGGCTCACCATTCGCCTATACTCCGTCTACCCTCAGTCTTTTTTTTCTCCGACAAGCGGGGCCAATTCGATGCGATACGGAGTGCTCCGTATTCTTACGACGGTGTCTACGCTTTCACGTGACTACGCCACTCTTGCCGACGCGTCGCAAAAACGCGTTTTCCCCTTTCAGTCGTGCATTCCTTCCCATTCTGTGGCCAGCATCCGTCTCCAGCTGCATCCTTCTGTCTCACACACTTTTCTTCCTCATCATCCCACTATCTCACTTTTTGTCAGCTCTGCATCAGTCCACGCCGTCGACATGTTTGCTGCCGTCATGCTCCCGTCCGGCTTTGGCGGCAGTGCGTCCATCATGACACCATATCGACCAGCCCGGCCGTCTCCTCTGTCGTCATCGCCCATCCGTGCTGTCTCTCCGACGAAGACGCCCTTTGCTCAGAATATGGCCTCGTCACCAAGTCCCAGCTCGCCTCCCATGCGTGCCTCCTCGCCCATCCGCGTTGCATCACCAACGCCGGCTGTTCGTCTCTTCTCCCCCGCGGACACCCAATCGTCTCCCGTCCAGCCGTCCCTGTCTGCTACTGCAACACAGCCACTCGGCAATACCACGGACAATGCAAAGACATTTCTTCGCTTTGCTTCCCGCCCGGCCAAGGGGCCACCGCGCCAGAGCCGCGAGGACACCCGCCAGACGCGACGGTCTCTGTTCCTGCGCAACGTACGGCAACGGGCCAACGACCAGTCTTGGGATCGGCGCAATTGTGAACAGGAGGTACGACTTACCTTGTCTTCCCCATCTTCACGTACACGGGTCTAACCAATGCGGCAGATCCAAAAGCTCGAGTGGTGGTCTCTGGAGCGCGAGATTCGACAGGCCAAGGAGGCAGACTCGCTGAGCATGCTCACAGAACACGACTTTGACGACGCTGCTGCATGGACACAGCACCCATTACGTCTGACCTCTTCATACGCGGACGACAATGACGGTTACGATCACATGGACGACGACGACGACGCCGACGAGCAGATGGCAGAGATCCTGGCTCGGGAAGAAGAGGCCGAGCTGGAGGCCATGATTGCGTCCATGGACCAGACTGAGCAGCCGGCATTGGCGACAGACAGCCAGCAATGCCCACAACGGCCAGAACGGCCACCATCACCGCACTGGGCCAACGTCTCGGACGATGGCGAATACGATGCCCTCTTTGTGGAGCTGCTGTCGGGCCAGACCCAGGCGCCCGCCTCAGAGGACATGGACATGGCTTTAGATGTGTGATATGCGACGAGAAATATGATACGGTACCGTCGAGCAGACGGTTTTCATGTGGCGTTTGACCTGGACTTGGGGGCTCTCTATTGCACGGCTTGGGTAAGGTACATATCATAATATATAACGGGCCTGTTTGGCTTTGGTTTCCGATAGCCGCATGATATCATTGGGGGTTGCAGCTCTCTTCCGGTGGTGCCAGCGCGTCCTGGGCCCCTGGCATGTCGCCGACGAGGTCTGGTGGTGGTGATCCTGCGGCTTGCATCTGCAGCATGTCAGTATGGGGTCTCGCGGTCTCGCAGTCTCAGACGGGGCGCGTGTGCTCGGCCTCACCTTTTGCATGCGTTCGACAATGTACTCGCGGTCAGCCGCGTTGGTGTCCGAGTACGTGGGCAGCTCGAAGCGGGTGACAATGTCTCTGACGATGGCCTGCTGCTCCTCGTAGCGCTTGAGGTCAGCGGGCGCCGTGGCTGCGCGGTTCTGCTCCATCCAGCCGGGGAACTTGTCGTTGAGCTCCTTCATTGGCTCGTACAGGATCTCCCGGTTGGTCAGCTCCTCCATCATGCCGACCAGCATTTTGGACAGCTCGTCCTCGTTGGCCCCGCCGCCGAGTCCGCCCGACTGCATCTGCTTCATGAACTCGGACAGCAGGTCGTCTGCGCTGTTGGTGTCGGCCGTCGCGGCGGCCGTCGCCTGTTCGCCCGAGGCCTGCATCCGCTCCATTGTGCGTCGGATGGTCTCCTGGAAGGACGCGTCGGACGCGGTCGGAGCCGCTTTCGCTTTCGCTTTCGCTTTCGTTTTTGATTTGGCCGCCGCTGCTGTGGCCACGCCGGCTCCTACTATGGATGTTTCTGTCGGGACGGCCTTTTCTGGCACAGGGACTGCTACTGCTGCGTCGTCTGCACTCGGTCCTGCTGCTGCTTCGCCCAGCTCCCTGAAGAGGCTCTCAAACTGCGCCTGCATCTCCGGCTGTTGCGGCCTGTCAGCGTGCACAACAAGGACAGACAGGACCCCAAGGCGCGCTCACCGACGTCTGGATATCTCCCAGCAGATCGGCCATGCCCGCCTGCAGCTGCTTGGCAAACGCGTCGTCCTGCAGCATGTCATGCAGATTGGGCACGAGATCGTCGTCGGCCGGAGGCGGTGGAGGCGGCACTGCCGGTGTCTTGGACTCGATCTTGGCTGCCGAGAAGTCGTCGAGCAGGTCTGATGCCACGTTACTAAGAGTCCAGCCCGGTTTGGCGCCTCTGCGCACACCCGCACCTACCGTCAAGGTCGTCGAGGTCGTCCTCGTCCGGGTCCGGCATATCTTCGTACTCTTCTACCGTCACGGCAGGCGGCTGGGAGGCCCCATCGGCAGGCCGGTGCTCTGCCATCGTTCACGATGTGGCAATAGCGGGGAAAAGGGCCGATGACGGAATGTCGCAGGACCTTGACGAACGGTTGCTTCCGTACTTGTGGCCAGCCTGCCAGCAGAAAGGACAGCGGCTGATGCGCTTGGGCCGTCGAGCAGACACGCGCAAGGGCGCAATGTGCAATGTACAGTTCTAAAGGCCGACAAGAGCGAATGCTGCTGAACGAATCGGTGCCTCGTGGGAAGGAGATCATACCGTTCCGACTCTCACTGGTTTGCATGCGGGGAGCCTCTCCACAAACATACATACGAATACCCCGCAGGCCCAGTTGCCAGTGATTGGGTGCCCCTAAAGGCCTGGCCGGGTCACTAATCACCCTGTCAGAGCGCCGCCAGAGCACATGACCTTGTCTTGTCTGCCTGACCCAGGCGCAACCAAAAAAAAATAGAGGCATACCCGCCACCGCCGCAAATTCACGAATCTCCCAGAGAAGACTGTAAAACCCGCAGCCGAGAACGTCGGCGTCCAGACTTTGTCACTGCAGTGAGCTTGCTTTTCTCCTCCTCTTTCTGCCGTTGCTGCTGCAATACGCGCCATCTTCTGTCTTTTTCGCCACCTTCCCCCCGTCTTTTGCCTGGCATCCTATCTTCATCAACCATTTCAACGGCTGCTGGGTTCTAACTCCTGCACGTGGCAACAGGCACGGCGCGAACGATAGAAACAAAAAGCCGTCCGTACTGGATTCCGTCGACACGTCGGCTGTCTGCGATCCTCTCTCCGTTCTCACCTCGCTGTCACCCTGCGGATCGAACCGTTGAAACGTTCGGCTCAGGCGGAGGCATACAACCATGTCGCTCTGCCAGAACCGACTCCAGGAGGAACGGTGCGTTGTCATGTCCCCTCGTTCGTGGTCCCGCGCGTGACACCGACGCAGTCTACCAGTTGCTCATACGGACCACTTTGATATTTACAGGAAGCTATGGCGCAAGGACCACCCGTTTGGCTTTTTTGCCAAGCCAGCACGTAACGCCCAGGGTCTTCTGGACCTCAAGGTGTGGGAGTGCGGGATACCAGGAAAGGAGAAGACGATGTGGGAAGGCGGCATGTTCAAGCTGACGATGACGTTTCCTGACGGTGAGCATGGACTCGACCATTTCCCCCCTATTTCTGGACCTTTCTCACACACTGATCTTGTCGCGGTTGCAGAGTACCCGACAAAACCACCAAAGTGTGAGTTGTGAATGGCCCCCCGAGACTGTGACTGTGACTGTGACTGACCCGCTATCAGGCAAATTCGTGCCTCCACTCTTCCACCCCAATGTGTATCCGTCCGGAACGATCTGCCTGTCGATCCTGAACGAAGACGAGGCGTGGAAGCCGGCGATCACGGTCAAGCAGATCGTCCTGGGCATCCAGGACCTGCTGGACGACCCGAACCCCGAGTCGCCCGCTCAGGCTGAGGCGTACAACCTGTTCAAGAAGGACAAGGTAGAGTACGAGAGGCGGATTCGACGGGTGGTGCGCGACAACCCGGCGCCATAGAGGCGACGACCGGGATGGAGTATGAAGGGACGACGACATGGGACACGGGTCCGGAGGGTTTGACATAATGTCCAGGATTTGCTCACTCCATGCAGATAGACGGTAGCCTCGTCGGCCGGCCGCTTGCTGCATCGAGTTTTGCGTGGAGTTTAGGGAGAGGCAAGTGGAGGGACGGAGATTGTATACCAACGACTGTTATAGGATTGCGTTTACTCTTGCACGATTTGTTCACGGCACAGGCGGCGTAAAGCATGCAGCAGTGCTCCGTAGAGTGTGTTTGTCGGAGATGAGCTCAAGCGGCCGGAGATAAGTGTGGCTCAATGGCAGTCCCAATTCGAGCGAGAGCTCCTTCCCACTGAGAGCTGTTTCTGTTCCTTCCGTTTCGTACGCCTCCAGTCTTTTTGCCTTTTCTGAATCTGGATCTACAATCGAGGACGCATTCGCTCACGAGGCTTCATGTCGCTCTTCGCTGCGGCGCCACGAGTCTCTTGCGCCGTCGCCGCCGATGTCTTGTGTCGCTCCCGAGGTGGATTCCGCCGCGGCTCTGTCGGCGATCGCGCGCTTACATCACAGGCCGGACGGACTGCCCTCCCTCTGCTAGCAAGAACTGGATCGGAGGAGGGTGCAGTCGGGGGCGGATCAGCCAGGACAGGCGGGCGGGGGAGAAGACCGCCGCCAGCGCCGTTTCCGGTGGTGGACGCTTGTCCTGCGGCGACGTGTCCGTGCGAGGCGATGCCGTCGCTGCCGGCAGAGCTGCCCATTGACCACAAGAGTCCGCTCAACGGGCTGATAGCAGCTTACAACGAGCAGGTGATTGTGTGCACGGGCAAAGACGACTGGCCGTCACGGATCGAGGACGACAACAGCGGCGACAACCTGGCGGCCGACCTGAAGGAGCTCTTTGGGCGGGGAGGGAAGTACAGTGATGTGAGTTTCTCTCTTCTATCCCTCGATCCTCGATCCTTCATCTTCGCTGACAGCCAGCCGTTTCACCATGTCTCCGTGCTCAACTCCTCGTTTGCACCATCGGTGCCGCTCGGCCGCCCGGAACTGCAGACGTCGTCGGCCTACCTGCTGCCCAGCTTCCGGTACGTCCCCTTTCTGCCGCGCGTCTCGTTTGATAGCGTCGACGCCCTGGCCAAGGGTTATCTGCTGCCCGACCGCCTGCACCCGGCCCATGCCGGCCTGCTATCGCCCGTCCACCGCGACCGCCTGACGCGCCAGCCGGCCTACCGTCGTCTGCTCTGGGGCGTCCATGACCACATCGACGACGTGCTCGTGCTTGTCTGCGGCCATGGCGGCCGTGATGCCCGCTGCGGCCTCATCGGCCCTGTGCTACGCTCCGAATTCGAGCGGCAGCTGGCTCGCGTCGACATCACGCCGCTGCACGGACCCGTCGTCATCCCGGAGGAGGAGATGGCCGCTGCCTCAGCCAAGACCTGGTCGTCAGAGCAGAAACCCGTTTTGGATACGCCCGTCGACGATAGCAATGACAGCAGCCACGCGGCCTCCATCACCACATCCACGACAGCGCCGCGAACCGCCCGCGTCGGCCTCATCAGCCACATTGGGGGACACAAGTTCGCCGGCAACGTCATCTTCTACCTGCCGCCGTCCCTGCGCGCATCTGACGGCTTCTCCCCACACCCGCTGGCCGGCTATGGCGTGTGGTATGGCCGGGTCGAGCCCAGACATGTCGAGGGCCTCGTGCACGAGACCATCCTCCGCGGCAACGTCGTCACAGATCACTTCCGCGGCGCTATCAACAACAGCCGGGACATCATCCGCCTCTAGGTGCAGGGCGTCTCTCATCGATTATGCATCTATATAAACAAAGGACGCACACGTTCTATCCTACGTGCGCTTACAGAAATGGTATAAGCCAATTTATACTGGTGAAGAATACAGCTGAAAAGCAAAAGCCGCCACTCTCTCCACGCTTGAATTTGCATTACTCTTGTCTCCGTCTCTCGACACAGGCGACAGCCTGATCTGCACGCCTAATCTGCACGTCCTCACTGCCGCCAGTTCTTCCAGAACTGCCACCACGGATGTGACGATGTTGAGCTGCTGTCACTGTGGCTCCGCTCGCGTTTGATGCCACGGTTCTGCTTGCGGAAGCGCCAGAAGTAGACGGGTATGCCAGCGACGGTGAAGGCGATGACGATGACCGTCTGCAGCGGCTGGGCAAAGACGGCACGGCTCAACAGGAACAGACTGACACAGCAGAAGATAATGGGCGTGGAAATCCAGGCCTTGTAGGGCCGCTCCAAATCGGGCTCCTTGACGCGCAAGATGATGAGACTGAGGACGGTGAGGAAGTAAAAGGTGTAGCCGGCGACGCCGTAAAAGGTCAGCAGGGTGCCAAACTCGCCGACCATGACGTAGAAGCTAGTGAGGACGCAGTTGAGAACGAGGGCGTATATGGGCGTGAAGAAGAGACCGGTGTCCTCGTCGGCAACAAGGCGTTCCAGGCAGCCTCGAAGCCAGCTGCCGCGACCTTGCGATGCGCCCAGTCGCGAAGGCGGCTGCTGCATGCGACCTCCACCGATGGCACCAGGAGAGGCACCAGCAAGACCGATGCGGCCAAAGACAGCAGGAAAATAGCCCTCACGACCAGCGACGTAGACGAGACGACTGCTTGTGAAAGAAGAGCTGTTGAGGGCGCCGAAGCAGGAGGCACTGACAATTAGAGCAAAGACGAGCGAACCAGCAGGGCCAAAGACCTTGGCGCCAAACACGACGGCCACAGTGTTGGTGGAATTGATGGCGTCAAGCGACAGGACGAGAAAGTAGGCCACATTGGCCAAGACGTAGGAAATGATGACGAGCGGCATAGCGGTGTGGATGACACGAGGAAGATCGCGGCGAGGATTGCGAAACTCGCCAACGACGTAGTTGGTGTTGTCCCAACCGTCATAGGCCCAGAGGCCGGCATAGAGGGCGAGAGCCCAGGCAGAAGCATCGAGCTTAGTGTCTGCAAACCACGGATGCGTCTTCCATTCGGTATCCGGATGGCCAGAGTAGGAGTAGCCAGTAGCAGCGACGACGATGCCGGTGACAGTGACGCCAATGAGGGCGACAAACTTGAGGAACATGAGCCCGTCGTTGACACGGGTGCCGAGACGGGTGGAAACGCAGTTCATAAAGGTGACAAGAAAGAGGCCGACAAGGGCGACCGACTTGTTGATCCAGGGACTGGTGGCCTGGGCCTCAGCACCGACGACAGCACGGACGAGGTACTCGCCCATGATGATGGCGATAATGGCAGCACCGCCAGGCTTGAGCACGAGCACGGCGACCCAGGTGAAGAGGAAGCCAAAGAGCTCGCCGAGGATCTTGGCGAGATAGGCCTGCGAGCCGCCATTCAAGGGGATGGCACCGCCCAGTTCAGCAAAGCTGCTGGCACCCGTCCAGGCGAGCACGCCGGCGATGACCCAGACTATGAGGGCAGCGCCAGGCGAGCCGACGTTGGAGTTGACGAGGCTAGGCGACGAGAAGATGCCGGAGCCAATGATGATGCCGATGACGAGCGAGAGACCGTTCAAAAAGGTGAGCGTCTTATGGCGCTCCAGCGAGCCAGCGCCCAGCAGTCCACCACCACTGCCACCACCACTGCCAAGACCACCGAGACCACCACGTGCGTGGGAGGCCGATGAGGCGGACGCGGACATGCTGATGGGCGCATAGCCGCCGCCGATGCCAGCAGCTGATGACGAGAGCGGAAACAGGTTGGCGGCCAGGTCGAAGCCGGACGAGACAGAGGAGTTGCGGTTGCGTCTGCCGGTGCTGCTGGAGGCCGGGGCGGTGGTGGAAGCTGATGCGCCACGGTCGAGACGCTCTGGCGGTGTCTTGCCCGAGGAGGAGGACGAGAGGCTCTGACGCGAAGAGGCTGGTCCGGCCTCGCTGTCAGAAGCGGCGGCATCATCGAGCTGGCTGGAGCTGGCCAGCGACGCGAGCTCGAGCGAGTCGCGCACGTGTGCCGGCAGGCTCATGTATGGCGACGGCATTGTGTCGGGGGAGGTGAGGAGAGGAGGAGGGAGAGGAGGTGAGGAGGTGAGGAGAGGGAGAAGACTGAAAAGGCGGAGAGGCAGACGGAAGCGTTGCTTTGACGTGGAGAATTGCGAGTCCGTCAGAGAAGGGAGCCCTCACGGAGCGTCCATGGGTGTGGACTGCCGCAGGAGAAGAGCTGCGGGCAGTAGACGCGAGTAGTCCAGAATGGAAAGGGTCCCAGTCGTTTCAGAAAGGGGTCGAGAATGTCATCGAGTGCGGCCAACGGGCGAGACAAGGCGGAGAGAACAGGCGAACAAAGGAGACGGGGCATACACAAGACTGGTCGAGCCGGAAAAGAAAAGAGAAAAAGAATGCAGCGAATGAGGGCGGCCAAGGCAAGATGAAGGCGCAGTGGGATCGCGGTTGGGAGAGCAGACAGGAAAGGGAAACGCTTCCTGCATCGATGCATCCGGAAAAACTCTTCGATTCGCGCCACCAACGCTGTAGCGGTCGCTAGCGCCTGTCGACGCCGCTATGGAAGCTTAATTGTTTATCTAGGGAGATGAGGTCGGGGGTCTGTGCGCTACAACACCTGGAAGGAGTGCTAAAAATAAAAAAGCACGTATCGTTCTAGGGGGTCTCTGCTAATCGCGATAAGAACAAAATTTACAATCGGACCACAACAGGTCGTTCTCCTCTACATCACCAGAAGCCTGGAACAGGTGCACAGCATGAAAGTGTCCAATGGGAGACTCATCGGCCACTGTGTGCCGGTGCGGAGCGTGCGGTCGACGGGGAACATGCTGATGCGAGCAGCGGGTGCAGCAGTCCCGTCATCGCTGCGGGCTGGCCGCCGTCTGCTGGCACGCGGATACGCCAGCGAGGCGTCGGGGCAGAACGGACGACTGGACCTCTTGGCGCTGGACCAGAAGTGGCGGGACCGCTGGGCGACGATGGCGGAGGTAACGGACAAGAATTCTGCAGCTGCAACTGCTGAGCCCGGCCCGTCCAAGTACGTGCTGCCCATGTTTCCGTACCCGTCCGGCAACCTGCACCTGGGACATTTGCGGGTGTACACGATTGCGGACGTGGTGGCGCGATTCCACCGGCTGCAGGGCTGCGACGTGCTGCTGCCCATGGGCTTCGACTCGTTTGGGCTGCCGGCCGAGAACGCGGCCCTGCAGCGGGGGATCCAGCCGGCCGCCTGGACGCGGACCAACATTGCCAACATGAAAGAGCAGCTGGGCGTGATGAACGGCAGTTTTGACTGGTCGCGGGTGAGTCTACGGTAGCCTAGCACGGCAGAAACGTCAGAAACCTAACCCCCCAGGAACTCTCCACGTGCGAGCCCGACTTTTACAAACACACGCAGCACATCTTTTTGCTGCTGCACCAGCAAGGCCTCGCCTACCAGGCCGAGGCCGAGGTGAACTACGATCCCATCGACCAGACCGTGTTGGCCAACGAGCAGGTGGATGTCCACGGCCGGTCTTGGCGCTCGGGCGCCCTCGTCGAGAAGCGCCAGCTGCGCCAGTGGTTCCTGCGCATCTCCGCCTTCCGCGATGCCCTGCTGGACGACCTGGACGTCTTGGCACGCGACGGTGCCTGGCCTGCACGCGTCCTGGCCATGCAGCGTCATTGGCTGGGCCGCTCAACGGGAGCCCTCGTGCAGTTTCCGCTGCTGGGCGCCGAGATGCAGGCCACCATCCGCGTCTTCACCACCCGCATCGACACCCTGATGGGCGTGCAGTACGTCGCGCTGGCGCCAGCACATCCGCTGGTGCAGCAGCAGGCTGCGACCGACGTCCGTCTGCAGGCCTTTCTCGACACGCTGCCCGGACAGCCGGCCGACACCAAGGCCGGCTTCGAGCTGGCCGGCCTGCGCGCCATCAATCCGCTCGCTTTTCACGACCAGACGCCGGCAGCCGCCAAGACATCGTTGCCGGTGTTTGTGGCACCGTACGTGCTGGCCGACTACGGCGAGGGCGCCGTCATGGGCGTTCCGGGCCATGACAAGCGCGACCATGCGTTCTGGAAGCAGCACCGGGGCGACGAAGCCGTGCGGATGGTGGTTGCAAAATCCGAGATGTCCGAGATGTCCGATACTTCCGAGCCCGCCGAGTCCACCCCCTTCCTCGGCCACGGCGTCATGACGGAGCACAGCGGCCCCTTTTGCGGCCGCTCGTCCCAGGACACGGCCGTCACGCTGCTGGCGATGCTGCAGGCCGCCAAGCTCGCCAAGCCGGCCGAACGCTGGCGACTGCGCGACTGGCTGGTCAGCCGACAGCGGTACTGGGGCGCACCCATCCCGATTGTGCACTGCGACGACTGTGGTGCCGTGCCGGTGCCGCTGGCTGAGCTGCCGGTGCGGCTGCCCGTCGTCGACGACCACTTCGCCGCCAGACGACCGGGCAACCCGCTGGCCGGCGCCGCCGCCAACGACTGGGTCAACGTGGCCTGTCCGCAGTGTCGACGGCCAGCTCGTCGTGAGACCGACACCATGGACACCTTTGTCGACTCCAGCTGGTACTACCTGCGCTTTGTCGATCCCCACAATGCTGACGCGCCGTTTGCACCCGCCGCCGTCGCCGCCCGTCTGCCCGTCGACATTTACATTGGCGGCATCGAACACGCCATCCTGCACCTGCTGTACGCCCGCTTCATCTACAAGGCCCTGATGGCATCGCCGCTGGCTGGTACAGACCCTTCAGACGCTCCACCACCCCCCCACGAACCCTTTGCCCGCCTCATCACCCAGGGCATGGTCCACGGCAAGACGTTTGTCGACCCCGCCACCGGCCGTTTCCTGCCGCCCGACGAGGTCGACGTCTCTACCAGCCCGCCGTGCAGCACGGCCACCGGGGCTGCGGTCGCTGTCTCGTTTGAGAAGATGAGCAAGTCCAAGCACAACGGCATCGACCCAACCGACTTTATCCGCACCCACGGCGCTGATGCCACGCGTGCCCACGTGCTCTTCCAGGCCCCCGTGGCCGACGTCCTCAGCTGGGACGACGACAAGGTGGCCGGCATCACTCGCTGGCTCGCCCGTCTGTATGATGTCGTTCAGACACGACGGGGTGCGGCTAACAGCCAGGTCACGTGCTCAGACGTCACCAGAGACCTCCGTCGCCGCGCACAAACACTCACGACGACGACGACACAGGACCCCGACACGCTCGCCCGCTGGGATGCCGACTCGGCCGTGTGGCGCGACCTGCAGGCCACCATCTCCTCCGTCACGGCCTCGTACGAGCGCGTCTACTCGCTCAACACGGTCGTGTCCGACCTCATGCGCCTGACTAACAGCCTGACCGCCCACGAGGACGCCGCCTCGCCGTCTGTCCTGCACCAGGTCCTGTCCAGCCTCGTCCGCATGCTGGCCCCCATCGCGCCCGCCTTTGCCGAGGAGTGCTGGAGTGTGCTGGCGCCAGACGAAACACCGCTCTTTGGCCGGCCGGCTGCTGAGTCATACATCTTTCCCACCACCGACGGCTCGCTCGCCTGGTTGCAGCCACGGCGGCAGAACTGTGCCGTCCAGATCGACGGGAAGCTGCGCTGCGCCGTCGCTATCCCCCTCCCACCGGCCACCCTCGTCGGCGACGCCCTGCGGGACTGGCTCGTGGCCGCCATCCTGCAGACGGACGAAGGCCAGGCCAAGCTGGCCGGCAGCCGTGGCGGACAGAAAGGTAACAGCCGCGACATCCGGCAGGCTAAGAAAGTCATTGTCGTCCGGGACGGAAAGCTGGTCAACTTTTTGTTCTAGGATGATGGACGTAGTCGTGTGCCTATGTACATAATATACAAGTAGACCTCCTACACTCGTCTGCGCACAAACACAGACCGGCCGTGACCGCTGCCACGAACCAGCACCGGACGGCCGGCCACGTCGATGGTGTGGCGCCCGTCTGTTGCTGGAATGTCCGGATAGTCTGCCCAGATCTCCACGTCGACGACGGATCCGCCTCGGCCAGCCAGCACCGCCTCGACCACGCGCTGTGCCTGGTCTAGGCCGCCGACCTCGAGCAGCACAAAGCGCGGGTCGAGACGACCGGCGAGGTCCAGCAGCCTGCCGTAGAAGACATCCTCCTGACGGTCCTCTTTCTCGTCTGTCGCCAACGGCACCTGTGCCAGCTTGGGCTCAAAGAGACGCACCGAGCGGGCCGTTTCGTGGGCGAAAGCATCGTCCGAGACGTAGGGCGGATTGCAGACGAGCACGTCGATCCGGCCGTCAGCCGTGTTGCTGGCCCGATGCAGCCAGTCGTCGGAAAACACATTGGCGCGGTGGAAGCAGACGGTGCCCTCGTCCTCCAGTGGAAAGCCGTGTCGTCGGCGGTTGGCTCGCGCCAGAGCGACGGCTGTCGGAGACACATCGATGCCTACGACGTGCAGGTGCTTCTGTGCTGTTGGCCGCAGCCGCTCGTACAGCAGGAGGGCGATGCAGCCGGTGCCTGTGCAGACGTCCAGGATGGTCGACACCGGTTCGACTGCTTCACGCAGCAACCGGTCGGCCAGAAAGAGGCTGTAGGTCTCGGGCTCCGGCCTGGGAATCAGCACGCCGCGGCGACAGAGCAGGTCCAGCGACCCAAACGGCTGCGTGCCCAACACGTACTGCAGCGGCTCGCCGCGGCCGCGTCGTCGGCAGAGACGCTGCAGGGCCGCCCGGCGTGTCTGCTCGCCGTCCTCCTTGGTCACGACGGCGACATGTTGTCGGATCCAGCGAAGCTCGGCCAGCGACGACGGCAGCTCGCGACAGACTGGCAGCAACAGCGCGGCACAGGGCGAGATGCGGGCAGCGCGCCAAAACACAGACGGCGCAATCCGGGGCATGAGCTGTCTTGTCGTCTTTTTGTGTGATAGCTCGATTCTGCTGATCAACAGAATCCCATTGTTGGTCAAACGGGTTCTGCATAAGGCTGAAACGGGCAGCCAGCCAATCGCTGGGACGCACTTTCCCACACATCTTTCCACTTTCTCGCATGCGAAAATTACCCCTTGGGAAAGCACGGCCTTCCAGGGGAAGCGCCCTAAAGACCCCTCCAGGGGAAGCGCCCTAAAATAGCCCGTAATATACCGGCGCCGAGGCCTGCTGGCGCAGTGCTCAGCCGCGCTGGCAGAAATCTACAGGTGGGGGCAGGTTCTGGATTGCCTAGAGAATTCGTATTATCTCCTCGTAAGACCCGCGTAATGGGACTCGTAACGACACACCGTCGCAAGTGGACCCGGAACCTTGCTGGCTGCCTCCTGCTTGTTTCGTCGACAAGCCACAGGTCGGATACTCTTAATATCTCACTTCGCCCACTAAATAACCCATCGCCCAAGACGCCAACTCTGCAAGCTTAATCAACAAAAAGTCTTGGCAGCTCAGCCACAGTGCCAAGCTGGGAAAAGAAAAAGAAAAAATAGCCCCAATACGACGACGACATCGCAGCATCTCGGAGAGCACAGCCACATGAAACAGCAACCGGCACAACGACCAGCCAAGAGCCCCACGATAGCAAACGGCACTCCCACCTAGCATGTTGGCCCGAAGCGTCCTCTCCATTCCGCCAGCCCGCCTGCAAAGCCGGTAGACGTGGAAGACAACACGCATCTGTCCCCGAGTTCCGTTCTCGCGCCCGTCTGCCTGTTTCCCTCCCTGGCCCTCTCTCCTTCGCCCCCGCTGTCTCGCTCTTCCTTGCAATGACCGACATCAGCAGAAGCGACACCGTCGGCTCTCTGCTGGCCCACATTGCCACCGCCCTGCAGGATGCCTTGCGCATACTCATGTTTGCCGACAAACGAGGCTGGGGCCGTGGCGAGTTTGAACAGGTGCGCGTCCTCGAGGAGACCCTGGCCGAGGCCAAGCGCGACTTCCAGGCCATGGCGCCGCTCGTGAATGGCCAGTTGTATTACGAGAACGACAGGAGGAGTACGTTCTCTGGATTTGTCTCCGTTTCTGCCCTCTTGTCCCCTCCTGTCTCTTCTCCGCTTGCTGACGGCTGCTGCTTCTCTAGCCGAATCCATACGAGAGCTCCGCGCGCTGCGCGCACAATTCGACCGTCACGCCCAGACATTCAAAGACTGGCTCCGTACAGGCGGGCCTGTCAGTCCTCTGTGGGCGCGCGAGACCGTCGATCTGGGCCGTCAGCTGCACCGCGCACAGTGCCGTGCTGCCCGTCGTATCTACAACGCCGAGCGTGAGGATGGCGGCAGCGGTGCGCGTTGTCTGGGCGCCTTTCTGGTGTACCGCCGCCTGCGCGAACAGGAGGAACGTCGGACGCGGACGCGGACGCAGACACGCAGCCGCCCAGCCCTCGAGCGGGTTCCCACCTGGAAACGCCAGCAGATGCAGATGCAGAAGCGCGAAGAGCAGCGGTATGCCGGCCGTGAACAGCTGAGCCGCCATGACGACGGCGATATCGAGCTGTCCGGACTGCCGCCGCTGGACCCGGACTTGGACGCAAAAATGGCCGCGCCTACAATTGTCGCGGAAGAGTCGACAGGCTCGTCGTCATCGTCCGACACGAAGCCAAGGCTCAGCCTCGAAGGCCTCGTCCCCGACTGCAATGCTGTCGGCACCTTTGAGCGCTTTGGCGACCAGGATATCGCCTTTATCTGCGACTTCTGCGACGGTCATATCGTCTGGGAGGACGTCCACCGCCTGCCACATACACGGACAAACGCAGCAGGCGAGCAGGCGCACTTTTCGTACTCGGCCGATCCCTTGTCGCCGTCGGCATCCGAACCTCGACTCCCCTTTACAAACCAGGACGCACAGCAGCCTCCAGCCGCAGCGTCACCACCACCTCGCGGCCCAGACGACTATCCCCGCTGGCAGGCCGCGGCCATGGCCTTGTCCAACCGGGACAAGGAGCGGACCATCGTCTTTCCCCCGCTGGCCATCGCCAACCATCTGCCACCCACAGGCGGCGACTGGGAGGCACGGCTCTGGTGTCCCTACTGCGACGAGTACGTGTACTACGACAGCGCCGAGGGCGACAACACCAAGTACGCCCAGGGCGAGTTTGGTTTTCTCAGCCTCAGCGCGTTCCAGGAACATCTGGAGTGGTATCACACGGCGCTCCCGATCCCAGCCATTCCCGTGCCCTCCAAGAGCTGCGCGGTCATGTGACGGACAAGATTAGGAGTGGTGTAAGACATGATGAGGGGGGTGTTTGGGATTTCAGGCGAGCGTGGCGTTCTTCTTTTCTTTGTTAGTCTTTTGCTTCGACTCCTTTGCATATTTGACGGCGTTGGGCATTACCCATTTTACGGCACAATCCATCTGGGGACGGGGGACGAGGCATTCGTCAGTTACGGTCGCCGCTAGACGAATACATCCTGCGTGCAACGTTGACAGTATGCATAAACAGTATTTTCGTGATTGCCCGTACAAGAACTGTAGCCCCTTTAACACGGCCATTTCCCATCGAAACAAGTCTAGCCCATCCGGCCGGCCGACGAACCCAAACGCCATGTGCTAATATGAGATGAGAAGAGGGCGGCGTCCGGTCAGAAGAAGCGCCACCAGAGGAAGACGAGGATGAAGAAGAAGAGGCCGGCAAAGGGGCCGTACTGCTTGAGCAGGAGGTCCCAGTTGATCTTGACGGCCGCGCGGCGGTATTTTTTGCTGTCGTCGCGCAGGCGGCTGCTGAGTTCGCCCATGCGCTCGAGGCTGTCGCCGCGGTAGAGCAGGTCCTCAATGTTCTTGGTCATGACCTGGGTGACATCGCGCAGCTCGTCGTTGAGCTTGTCGAGGTTCTGTGACGCGCGCGCGTCGCTGTATGTCTGCTTGGTGCGGCCGATGAACGTGTCAAACTCCATAAAGGCGTACGGCCGCAGCGTCGGGCTGACCCGCTGGGCGGCCGGATACGTGGTCGCGAACTCGGCCGCAATGTCGGCCAGGTACGTGAACGCGAGCTTGCGCGGATACGCCCGGTCGCAGATGCAAAAGTGCACCACCTCGTCCTGGATCAGGTAGTGGATCACGAAGCCGCCCGCCGCCTCGATCGACGCCTGCGGCTCCGCATTGCGGTTGAGCCGCCGCAGGATCAACTTGACCTGCGACTTGACCTCGGTGAGCGACGACTCCGTGGCGTCGCTGTCGACCGACGCGCAGAGCATGAGCCCGTCGAGTCGGGCGATCTGGGTCGAGTGGATCATGGCGGTGTGCGACAGATGTGCGAGAGGGAGAGTTGGAGAGCGAGAAGGCCGGAGAGAGGAGAGGTGGCTAGGAGACCGGCTCTGTTTCGCTTCGAGTAGCTGCTGCTGTCTAGACGCTGTCGAAATCGGTGACGTGGCTACAAAGATATGTCTCCTCCTCGCGATCCGGTCGGGAAGACAACGTGGTGTCGGCAGATCCTCGCTCTGCCTGGCTTCCTCGTGTTCTCGGTATTCGGTTGCCTGGAGACGCGGCGCCAATCGCTGGAGTCGAGTCGTGGATGCGGTGTCTTTGCCCCTTTTTCTTCCTTTGCCAGTAGCTTCAGTACTGTTGAGACTACTTGGTGGTTGCCCACGGAAAATATAGGCCTCACTCCACTCCCTGCGCAAGGCTGGCCAATCACGGCCCGCCAACACACCTAGCCACCTGTGGCTCCCTGTGGCTCATGGCACCCGCTGTAATCGCCTGCAATGTGACGGCATCAGCCTCGCGCCTGCCCAATAGCTCCGATAAGATACCGATCTGCACAGAGCCCATCAAAATACAAAGACCCAGCCATACGCAACAACTGCTTCGCCATCTGACCACGCCGAACGAGACGACTCGGTATCTTGGATGGGCTGCATCCTTGGTCCACATCGCCGCATTGTTGAGTTTGCTCCCCTTTCGGCCCTTCTATCGGCCATGTCAGTGAGAACGCACTGGCATCCGGTTTCCCTCACTCATGCTCATTTCCCCTTCACTCGCAACTCTCTTTCCACGCAAATCCGGCGAGGCCACGCCATGACAGCGGGGAATCCTCCCACGTATAACAAAAGCGCATAGCTCCAAGATGGAATTGCCGTTCATTGTGGCTGCCGGCGATGCTGCGCTTGCTTCTGATCCCGACTGCTCTTCGCCGCTCTCTTCGGCCCCTTCATCTAGCCTGTTTATTGATTTCGTTGATGATGTCTGTCCCCAATCACCCTCACCAGTCCCTTCTTCTCCACCAAGAGCTTCCCGCTGCCATGATGACCTCCGGTCTTCCCCTCCCATCGCGCACACAACGCCTGCTGCCCGCCAAGCGGAAGCAACACATGAAACAACCGTACCCGAAGCTCCAGAGGCTCCAGTAGACGCGAAGCTGGTGACTGGGCCGAGGACGCCAATTAGATCGCGGAAGCTTACCACAAACAATGGGACAACACCCCCGTCCCCGTCCAGAACAGGACAGCCGAGGGCAGATAACCAAAACGAGGACGAGCTCAACGGAGTAGGCAAGTATACCGCAATGCCGACAGCGACCTATCCTACCTAACCTTGTTCCTAGTGACATTCACGCCTCAGGTCACTATCACCCGCTCTGGGAGACGGGTGGCGCAGAAGCGATTGGCCCCGACCGCCATAGAGACCAAGCCAGTCAAGGCATCTCCGTCGGAAACGGTGGCCATCAAACGGCGCAAGCGGGAGGCTGCAAAATGGCAGACAGACTTTGTCTTGTCGAGTGCAAAATCACCTCTTGGCAATCACGATATTCGGGTGAGTCGGCGCATGTAGCCAGAATGCGCACCGAACAGAAACTAAACTGTACTCCCAGGCACTTCTGTGCAGTCCTGAGGCGTGGGAGGTGTTGACCAAAGAGGAGCAACGGGAGGTGCTGTCCCTCTTCCCCAGCAACCAGCACATTGTTGACCCGGACAGCGACCAGGCACGGCCGGACATTGCGTCGTTGAGGAATGATGACAACTTCAGACATGACTGTGCCCGATACCAGACCGATCTACAAGGGGGCTTTCATGACAAAGCCTGGCTGGCAGAGGCTTTTGTGGCCTACGAGATGCGCAAGAACGGTCATTTCGATAAATACATTATCGATGCGTTTGAGAGCGACTGGAACATTCAGCTTCCCGACGAGTACAAGCCGGAATACATGCGTGCTGCGGTTGGCAGTGATATCGAAGCCGAGCAGCCAAAGGACAGGCTTCCAGAGGAACTTGACTCGACCAAGACGGATGATGGGAAAGAGAATGGAGCCAACGGCGAGAGGAAGGATACCCAATTTGATACAACAATAAACGGCGCAGTCAAAGTGGAGAATGGGATTGATGAAAGTGAAAAGGACGACACGGGAGAGACTTACGTGACCGCGAAATTTGTCGTCAAGGGCTTGGTACCGGACCTTGCAGCATAAGAGTCGGGAGAGGCAGCAACAGAGCCAAGCAAACTCGGCTGAAGTGAAGAGCGGCTACAATAACATTTACGATTCACGATGCTTCTGAAGACCGCAGGAATAAGAAATGCTGGCAGAACTGTAGTCATTCATGTGTATGCACCAGACTGATTATGACCTGCATCACAACCCAGGCGAAAGCGGAATGTGGGCATTTTGTGATGCCATCAATCAAAGTACGGCCTCTCAGTCACCTTTTTGTGCCCCTGCAGAGCAGAAAGGGAAACGTGAGGGTGTCTCCTCCGCTTTCGGGCTTGCCATTTGCAAACTGGCCGGGGAAATGCTCAACCATCTTGTCCATGGTCCATTCCGGCTTCACGACCACGTCCTCGAACCCGGCATCCCTCATATGGCAGGCAAACAGGGCTGCGTTGATGCCGTGATGCTCGACGCCGGCCATCCTGTCCTCTGGGTGGAAGCGCCGGGCATCGGGACCAAAGTCCTCGAAATCGGTCAGCGCAACCTGACCTCCGGGTTTGAGACAGCCCTGAAGTGTCTTCAGCAGGGCTACATGGTCGGGGATGTGGTGAAGGACCAGGTGGCTCGTGATGAGGTCGAACTTGCGCCGAGGACCAGCGGAACCAGAGCCAGCCACGGCTTCCACTGCCGGCGGCAACATCGGGTCTTCTGGATCCTCCAAAACGACGCACAGCGACGTGATGTTGGCAGCCTCGGGCGTTTTGGCCAGTCGCTGTCGCAAAACATCAATCATGCCCTGTGCTGCATCGACAGCGACAATCGAGCGCACGTACGGCGCCATATGAAGGGCGAGAAGTCCCGTTCCGCAGCCAATCTCGAGCACGTCGATCCCGTCCGTCGTCACCGTCCCTTGCGCCTTGGCCTTGTCGAGATCAGGCCGGAGAGCGAGGATGGCTGCAAAGGCCAGACCAGCGCCACGCACCACGTCGGGATTCTCGTTCCATGTGGCGGCCTCGCTGTTAAACCGCTCGTTTCCTGCAGACATAATGGGATATAGGTTGCCAATTCAGATGGGTTCGAGTTCCTCAATGTGCATTGTGGGCGTATACGCTGCACGTGATCAACTGGAGATAGTGGGATAATACGCTGAGGCAGCACTAGCTGACTATCGACGAGGAGAAAATCTTGACTCTGGGCGACTATCTTTGGACGCAGCACGACAAGTCGGCATACGTCTTCGTATATCTTTGTTTATGGTGATCTGCTGCTTCAGGGGTCCATAGCAGGAGTGAGCCTCCGCCATCGATCCGCCTGCTTGCCATGGCCTCGACGAAATCATATACGCAGTCTGCGTACAGCGTCCTTCTGCTGCAGAAGCTTCTCAGTCTGCGCGACGGCATCAGTCCTCTGACCCTTGTCTTGGACACGCTGCAGGAGCCTGGCACGGTCGTTTTGGAAGAGTTTTTGCTACGGGCCAAGGTGGGTATACCACGACTGCCAGCCGAATTCTATACTATTTGCATGTCCTACTTTCTGACCATTGACCTCTGTCCATGTCCCTGCAGGCTGCTGGAACCCATGTCGTCTATGCGTCCAGCTTCATTGCCGGCCCGCGCCGGTCACCTCACATCGATGTCCTCGTGGAGCGGAGGAGGAAGTCCCTGCAGGAGTTCCGTGACGACATCATAGCCAAGTGCCAGCCATCACCCCAGGATAAGCTGCCCAAGAACAGCCCACCACAAAGTAGGTCGGATAGCTAGGAGGCTCGATCCAGCACTGACAGCCCTGCTAACATGCCGCCTCTCAGAAACACTCATCGTGATCGACTCGCTGTGCCAGATCGCCCAGCAGGATCCTCTGTTTGTCGCCGCCTTTGTGTCGAGCCTGGTCTCACCTACGGCCTCGGTTCTGAGCCTGTACCACGCCGACGAGGACCCGTCATCCGAGATGGCTGCCCAGGGCGGCCGGGGATGGCTCGCGTTTGGCAAGCCACCGCCGCTCAAGGTCCTCTGCCACCTGGCCACAGCCATTGTCCGGGTCCAGGCGCTGCACGAGGAGGTGGCCCGGAAGCGGGCGCGCGACCGCTGCGAGGAAGAGCCGCGATTCGGCTGGGCTGAGGGCGAGGGAGCCCTCTTCGGCTACACAAACAGCCGCTACAACAAGAACGACGTCCTCGTTGGTCCGCTCTACGCCAACAGCGTCCTCGTCGACATGGAGCTGCGGCGGCGCAGTGGTCGTGCCGTCGTCGAGCGCTTTATCATGGCCTGGGGACAGCAGACGCAGACGCAGACTCTGAGCCGCTCTCCGATGCCGTGGGACCTCGATGCTGTGCCGTGCTCCAATATCATCGTCATGGCTGAACATCCGCTGTTTGCTGCACCGCCCGATCCTGGCGCCGGGACCGCTGCGGCGGACAGGGACGATGACGAAGCGCTGCCCGAGACCACTTTCAGCCTCGGCCTGACCGAGAAACAGAGACGTGACAGAGAGGGCATCGTGCTGCCTTATTTCGACGCACAGACGGATATTGGCTCTGGAGAAGGTGGCAGAATCCTGTACGAGATGGGCCGGGAAGACGACTTTGACGACGAGGAGGACGAGATATGAGAGCCGGCCGGCCAGGAGCCACGCTCGGTTCGCGGACTATTATGAATCTACCCATTGTGCTTGCTAACTGAAGCTCGTAAAGGCGTTCACGATTGTGTATAATAGGCGGTGTGGGGTGGCAGAATGGTCGTGGTCACCACTAAAATTATAGCGTAGATTCGCCGTTCTTTGGACCTCAACGACAACTTCCACCCCAGGAGGCGAAAATCGGTTGACGGAAAGGTCAGCCCACACAACACAATGGCCGACTCGGGCTACAAGAGATCTTCGCGACGACCCGACGGCGAGCGTGCTCAACTGTGGGACGACAGAGACCGTCGAAATCGTGGTCGCGGTGGCAGAGAGCGCGACCACGACAGGGAACGAGACAGGGACCGGGGACAAGATCGCGGACAGGATCGGGGGCAGGATCGAGACCGGGATCGAGACAGGGATAGGAACAGAGATTGGGCGAGAGACCGAGACCGTGACAGGGAGCGACACCGCGATCGCGGCAACCGGAACCGAGAACGAGAATCAGGCCGCGACCGCGACCGCGATGGAGATCGAAACCGACGCTACCGATCACGGTCGAGAGATCGTCGCGACCGCCGACGTTCGCGGTCGCCGAGTCACGGAGCAGCGGACGGGGCTGATGGCCAAAGCAGCGGCCTCCAAGACCGCGATGCCAACAGGCTGAAAGACGTCTCTGGCAGCCGCGAAGCAAAGCCGCCACGAGACGAAGCAGCGGTGGCGTCTGCACCTAAGCAGGGTCTTTGCGACGAGACGCGCGACCGAGGTACGTTGTTGTCTGGACGAGCAGCGCTGGCACGGACCGTTGGCTGACAGCGTGGCAGAGCGTGACGGACATGGCCGACGGCGGTCGGCGAGCCCTCCACCCGACAGCGGCAGCGGCAGCACCAATGCCGGACTGCCGACGCGGTCACGGCCAGCAGACAGGCGGCCAGAGGCGCTGGCGGCCGGGGCAGCGCCCATGTCGTTCCGTGTCGGGAGAGGCCGCGATGGGGCCTACAAGGACGAAGACGACGACGACGGCAGCCCAATGGCCGAGGGCGACGACCACAGCGACGGCGACGACGTGTTGGTGGAGGACGACGGCACGATGGACGCGATGCAGGCGATGATGGGCTTCAGCGGCTTCAACTCGACCAAGGGCAAGAAGGTGGCGGGCAACAGCGCCGGCGGCGTGCACAAGACCAAGAAGACGGAGTACCGACAGTACATGAATCGTGTTGGCGGCTTCAACCGGCCGCTGAGCCCATCGCGATGAGAGAGAACATGGCGTGGATGGCTTGATCTGCGTGCTGCTCGTCTGTCATCCCGTTCTGTCGTGGACAAGAGAAAGGTCAACAATGTCTCGGGGATACTGCAGATGACCTGAGGAAGCCGTTGGTTGATACGACAGAGTAACTACAACGGCAAAGCAAAGCATGTGGGTGAACTGTGGCCCACCGAAAGGGCAGTGTTTATTTTGGCTAGAGACTGGAGTGTTCTGTACGTATTCAGGCGTACATATCTCGTTGAAACTGAACAAGAATCATTCTACGCCGTATTGATCCGCCCACACGCCCAAGCAAAGCAACTGTTTCCTTTTGACATACAGAATGTCGCCAGATCTGTGACGCCCTCTTCACAGTCAGACACACGCCGAAATACGACATCGGACAGACATACGTCGCAACATCACCCAACTCGCAGGATGTTCAGCCGCGGGCCTGAAGCAAATATTAGATGCAGCTAAATGGTGACAGGGGAGTTTTTGGAATATTGGACCTTGCCATTTGTCACGTGGAGTCGCAATAAGGCTAGCTCGGGCCCGGTTAGAGTTGGGCAGCGTATGATTAGTGATGGACTACGGTTTCGGTCCCTGCTAGTCTGATATTAGGTATTAGCTTTATGCTAATCTTATCCGCAATAGTGTCTTGCTGGCTGCTGAGTGCCGGAGGAACAGCCAGCCGCGGCCCATATTGCAACGGGCCACTAAGCCCTTTTTCCCTACGCGATCCCACACATCTCACTTGCTGCACTGCCTCGTCCGAGGGTACTTTCACGGTCGGTCCATCTGTGCGGCCGGCCGTTGCTGACCGTCGCTGACGGACACCGGACACGGACGAAGAGAAGAGGAAATAGAATATAGAAACGGCAAGCGAGAAAAGAAAATGGAAATAGAAGAGCCTCGAGATGCACAGCCCCCAGACGGAACGTGTAGCCGAAAAGGGAACACGACAGGAAGAGCCTGCAGGTCAACGTGTCTCTTGGCACCGTCGCAGGAACACGCTGATTCGTGCTTGGCTGCCGTTATCCTCGCCCGTTGCGCGTCCCAGGACGGCCCAAGAACAAGCAGACTTGGCTCCTTTGCTGATCTTTCCCCCAGGACGTCCGATTACCAATAGGCTGGCTTGCACTGGTGCAGGCCGCGTTGTGCAGTCTGCAGTCTGCACGCTGCCTCGTCTCTGCTTCCCAGAAGTGTCGTTGGGGCTGAGATGGACGCGCGTATCGTTGCTGCTTGTCAGAGGCCCACCGTTCCACACGTTCCACCGTCTTTATCTCGATGTCGCCAGCGGTCAGATTAATATCGCCTGGCCATGGCTCGTGCGCCGTCTGTGTCTCTGTGTCCGACACCCAGCCCCCTGCCTTCTTATTTATGTCGCCCTCTCGCTTCGTTCTTCCTGCTCAACTGCCGTGTCAATGCTCGACTGGTCCATGTCCAACTGTCCAACAAAACCGGCACAGCCCCCTGTCTCTGTGTTGTCCTCTCCTGGGTACACGTCGACCTGTCTTTGTTCACTGTTCTAGGGAAGCAGTCTCGATATAGACCTGCCTCTCCTTTGTTGCCATTGCATTGCTCCTGTCCCATGCTTCACATCTCTCATGATGGTCCAACGAAGAATCCGCCCGGTCAGGGCCCTGATTATGTGTGCGTGCGGTTTCGCAGGACAGTCTTTCCATATTTGCTAACAGCCGACAGCAGCACTGGCCATGGCCGCCTCTGCCGCCACTGTCTCCTACTGTCCCTCGGGAGCCGACAGCATATGCTTCGCCGTTGGCGTGCCGCAGTCGACCGCCAGCTCGGGCTCTGGCAATATCTACTTTAGCATCACCGCGCCCACCAGCTACCAGTGGGTGGCTCTCGGCACGGGCACGCAGATGTCTGGCTCCAACATCTTCCTCATCTACCAAGACGGCAGCGGCAATCTGACGCTCTCGCCGCGCCTTGGCACGAACCACGTCATGCCCACGCTCGACACCCAGAGCAACGCGGCCCAGCTGACGCTGCTGGCTGGCAGCGGTGTGTCTGACAGCACTATGACGGCCAACATCATGTGTGCCAACTGTGAGTCTTGGGGCTCCAGTAGCTCCATGTCGGTCACTAGCACCAGCTCGCCGTGGATTGCCGCTTGGAAGTCTGGCAAGTCGCTGGCCACGACCAATCAGAATGCTGCCATCTCCCAGCATGACGACACCGCGCAGTACAAGCTGGACCTCACGCAGGCCGTCATCAGCACGGACAGCAACCCATTTGTGAGCACTGACAGCAGTGGCAGCAGCGGATCGAGCTCTGGATCAGACTCTGGATCAGACTCTGGCTCCAGCTCTGGTTCGGATTCTGGCTCCAGTTCTGGCTCCAGTTCTGGCTCTAGCTCGTCTGGCTCGTCTAGCACTGGAAACACCGGAGGCTCCTCGAGTAGCGGCGTCACGGTGACCTCCAGCGGCTCGTCCACCCCGTCCATCCTGATTGCCCATGCTACCATCATGAGTCTCGTCATGGTCCTGCTCTACCCGCTGGGCGCGGCTCTGATGCCCCTGGTCGGTAACTGGCTTGCCCACGGAGTCTGGCAGGGCGTCGCCTACCTGCTCATGTGGGCAGGCTTTGCCGTTGGCGTTGTCGTCGCCCGGCAACGCGATCTGGTGAGTATCTGTTATGGTCGTCGTCACCACACGCTAACCATGCATCCACAAGCTCTTTGTCGGCCCTGCCCGCAACCACACCGTGATTGGCACCGTCGTCGTGGCTGCCCTGGGCATCCAGCCCCTTCTGGGCTTCTTGCACCACCGCCACTTTGTCAGGAACCAGAGCCGCGGCCTGGTCAGCCATGTGCACATCTGGTGGGGCCGTCTGCTCATGGTCCTCGGCATCATCAACGGCGGCCTGGGCCTCAAGCTGGCAGGCGCGCCGAGATCGGCCAAGATTGGCTACTCTGTGGCCGCGGCCGTGCTGTTCCTCGCCTACGTCGGCGCCAAGCTGGTCGGGACTTGTTTCCTCGCAGGGCGCCGCGAAAAGACGAGAGATCTGAGACCGCAGTTTCGGGGAAATGGTGGGCAACGTCGAAGCCGCAGCATCAATGATGCTGCTGATAGTTTCGAGACTGCTAACGCAATCCAGGGTCACGGACAAAACGAGTTCCGGAAACAACGACAACAGCAACGGCCGAATAGAGAGAACAGTCGCCGGAGTAGCCGCACTCAGTCCAGCAGCATCTACTCGTCGTCTTCTCCGATGCGTGAAGTCCGGATGCCGCCGTTTGAATAGCGGCAGTATGGGGATAATGGGTGTGCGTTCTTTTGTCGGGAAAGGAAGGCCCCTTCCTGTAGACGTGGGATAATATAGTGGCGATGAAGAGTATTGGAGCCCCTTCAGGGCCGTTGGTTTCGTGCAGATGAAGAGAGCATAATAAAGCTTTGAGTATTTGAGTACTTCGTACTCCGTACACAACTCAGTCAAATCGTAGGAAGAAGCAAAGAGCTCCGGCAGAGCTCCAGTGGAGTCAGTAGCAGCCGGATTCTCACGTGACCGGTCACGTTTCCGCATCACCGATAATGCCGGATGCTCACCCACCAGATGGAAAAAAAACCACGCGGGACCCGGTTTTCCCATACCTGCCTCTTCCTGCTTTTCCCTAAAACCGCTTTTTCTTTTTCAATTCACGACGGAACCTCCCATCACCACACCCACCCCCTCGCCCATCATCCAAACCAGCACGTCGTCAGCGCGGCCTGCTCACCCGACAGTCGGATTCTCTTCTTTTCCCACTCTTCCGCCACAATGCTGCAGTCTCTGTCTCGCTCTGCGGTATGTCGCCCCATTGGCCGTACCCACGAATTGGCCAGAAAGTGGAGGAGGGGGGGACCCAACCGAGCTTGTCGGCCGATCGGAGGTGCCATTGGCAATCCGAGGCCATGCGGGCTTTCCGGGTCCCCCCAGGATGCGATACAGAATACTGACAGCGTCTTGTTCCTGTTCTCCAGACCGCCCGCCGGGCACTTGCCGCTGCGGCACGCTCGAGCCAGACGACGATGACCCGGACGGCCATTCAGATGCGGACGTTTATTGCGCCGACGGTGCCGCGCCGGGGTAAGCGAGGGAGACCAGAGAGAGAGCGAGGGGCGGGGGACCGAGCGATGGAGAGGTGCTAACGTGCAGTCCGCAGCCGACTTCGTCCAGGAACTGTACCTCAAGGAGCTCAAGGCCTACAAGGTGCCGGCCGTGAAGCTGGAGGATGCTAAGGGCCAGGTGGCCACGTTTGCGCTGCCAAAGACGCCTGCGTCGCCCGAGGAGGCCGACCTGGCCAGCAGCCTGCAGGAGTACGAGACCATGGCCGTCGAGGTCGAGGGCCAGGAAGGCCCGGCTGATGGCTCTGCCGTCGCCCCGGTCGAGGACTGGCTCGTCGAGGAGGATGACGAGGAGGGCGCCCACCACTGAAGCAGCACAGCGCGCGCCGACGAATGACCGCACACGCGAGCCACGCCCGGTGCGGAAACACCTCTGGGCGACGAGCGAGCATGGGAGAGCGGCCGGAGACGAGGGGAATGGGAATAATCATCGGAAAAGACAGACAAGCATACCTGTCTACCTACCTGACCCGACCGTGTACAAATTTCTAACAATTCCGAAAATAACCAAAGCTATTTCAAGACACTGCATCCTGAACATTTTTTGCATTGCCTGACGAGAACCTATGTGGACTACGGTTGCACCGTTTGTCCTTATTTTTCGCAATATCGAGTCCGTTGGAGCATTATGTTTCGAGACGGTTGAACAAGGCTGAGCTATGTCATATGGCATGACGTATTTCGTCATCGCCTTTCGTGGGGATAAAAATTATTGGTAAGTTGCTATTTACTGAAACGGTAACCTGAAACGCCTAACGACAACACATGCTTGCCCTGCTTCGCCGCTATAGACGTGCTTCCATCTCCTTCACCTCTTGGCGTGGTCCCTCGTGTTAGTTGCGAAAACTGGTCATGCTGCTTTAACACAGACAAGGCAGCGCTCCTTCGAAGTGATTGGCAACGCTCTGGACTAGAAAGCCCAACCAGAATTACGGTGCTCGACATGTCCGCCTCCCCTAGTCACCCAAAATAAAAAACGCCTGTTCCATCCAACCTGGGCTGGTTGTTGCTTTTGGTGTTCTGCCAGGCCCAGCAAATGCAATCCACAAATACACCGTCCCTCTCCCCAAATGCTGCAATGCCTGGATAACAATCGCATGATATGTCGTGACTCGGGGGTAAAACAAAGGAAAACCGAATGAGCTGTTCTGGATCTTAGCTTGAGCATGTGCGGTGTCAACGGCCGTCCAATGGGCTGTGAGCAGCCTAGATGTCAAAGTGCGAGTTGCCAAACATCTGCTCATCATTGTTCCGGACAACACCGCTCATACGATCGGACCTCCGCGGGTCAATGTCATTGATATCGTCCCAGTCCGCATCGTCTCTCCGGTCTCCGGAACCATGTTCGGTGCCGTCGTCCATGTCGTCATCTTCATTTCCGGTGTAGCTAACCCCAAAGCCGCGCATATTGTCCTCTAGCGCGCTCTCGTCCACAAACGTAAAGCCCTTGAAGTTTGCCTGCATCGATGGTGACAGGGGTGTTGATGTCGCGATGCCGCGTGCCAGGTTCGCAGCCCGCTCATTCAGAGACCCACTCTTGTCCATCGCGTCCGTGAAAGCAGGGTCAAAGTAAGACACATCCGTGTCAGACTTCAATTTGGGCTTGAACGGCGGCGTGATCAGTTTCTTCGAAAGAGCGGTCCAGTCGATGTCGCGGAAGAAGGGATGCTCCATGAGCTCCATGGCATCCTTGGTGGCTCCCAGACGATGCCTCGGGTTCCTGTTAAGCAGGCCCTTGACAAAGCTGCGACCTTCAGCCGAGAGCGTGTCCTTCGGGAAGCGGACCTTGCCGAAAGCAATGTTCTTGTACATCTGCTGCGTGTCCTCGGCATAGAACGGACTCCAGCCACAGCACATCTCAAAGACAAGTACACCGAGAGACCAAAAGTCAACCATCTTGGTATAGCCGGCCTCGTCCAGCAGCACCTCCGGTGCGAGGTACTCCGTGGTGCCGCAAAACGTATTGGTCGTGTCGTTCTTCGTCAGGTTCGCCTTGGACAGTCCAAAGTCGCACAAGGCGATATGCCCGTTGGCGTCCAGGAGAATATTCTCTGGTTTGAGATCGCGGTAGACAATATCGTTGTTGTGCAGATGTTCGATGGCCAGAATCAGCTCTGCAATGTAAAACTTGGCACGGCTTTCCTCAAACCGGCCTTCCTTCTGCAGATGCCAAAATAGCTCGCCACCAGACATGTAGTCTGTCACCAGGTACAAGTCAGACGGCGTCTGAAACGAGAATTTGAGGCCGACGATGAATGGAGAGTCCGAGGTTGCCGTCCGTACTAGGATGTTCCGCTCCCCTACTGTGTGCGCGACCTCTTTCTTCTGCACGATCTTCTTCTTGGACAAGACTTTCATGGCGTAGATTCGCTTTGTGTCCTTCTTCCTGACCTGATACACCTGACCAAACGTTCCTTTGCCGATAAGTCTCAGGATCGCAAAGTCGTCTGGTCCATAGTGTTTCCGGTCGGTCCTTTGGTAAGTAGCCTCCACATAGATCTCTCCAGTTGGCGTATTCTCAGCCACGGTGTCGGCGTGGCCCCGGAGAGGGAACCAGCCACGGACGGGTCCATCTTTCTCAGAGACATGAGCCTGGAAGTCAACGTGGCCAAGAAATTCCTCCCCGGTGGGCGAATGGTCGTAAACAGATATATCGACCAGCGTATCGGAATCAACAACGTCGCTAACAATCCAATTAGTAACAACATCAACAACTGAAAGCCACACATGGATAGAAAGGCAGCGCTGGGCCATAGTAACATACAACACTGCTTCTGCATCCCACTTGGGGTTCGTCAATGAGCGTCGGCCGGTGCGGGACCGGAACGTGTTGAAGTCAGTCATGCTCGTGTTGCTGCTCTGGCGACTGCGCATAGGGATTGCCATTGGTATGCGGCCGGTATCGCTGGCCTGGCGCTGGATGGGAATGCCACCCATAGCGACGGCGGCAATGGCAGCAACGTCTTCGCCCTCGGCAGGACGGGGGCCCCGCGAAATCAGTTCGCTCCGCTGAAAAACGGCAACAACATATGGGTCTTTGCTTCGTCGGAGGCCGCGTGCCTCGGCAATCTTGATTTTGAGTCTTCCTTTCGGAGCAGGTGCCTGTGCTCCTGGCGGAGTAGGCGTAGACGTCATGGTGCGGTTGACATCTTCAGTCTCCTCTGGAATATCTGCTTCCAGCGTAGCACTATCGCCACCGGTCATGGCACCAGCAGCGGCACTGGCATTGACGGAAGCATCTTCCCGTGTCGGCTGTGCAGTGGAAAGCGACCGGGTGGGTGTGGATTGACCGCTCTTTTCATGAGGCACTACTGTTAGCTTCTTCAGTTGCCCAACAGAAGCAGACCGAAAGAAAGATGACAAAGCAGTTGAATCGAAGTCTTGAAAGGTTGAACGGGTTGGCGTATCTGGGGCAGTGGAGGCGTGCGTATCCGGGGTATAGTGAGAAGCGGGAACTGAGGGAGAAGCAGACGGGGCAATGAAAGGAATAGAAAAGTGACGCGCGAGAACACTCGATGGCGTCACAACGCCGGCAAGAGGTAATGACTCTGGGACATCGGATGTGCTCTTCTTGTGGCGGCTGAAGCTCCACTGTGCTTCCCATGCAGAGCTAGCAGAGTCACCGCCACCGCTGCTGGCACTGGCCTTCTTGCTGCCCTCCTCTTCGCCTTCTCCTTCTCTCCCTCCTCCTTGCCCACCCTTGGATCCAGTTGTCCCACGCACCGACGCAGGCGGTGTTGGGTACGGGTGCAATGAAGAGGCAGCAGTATCAGCGGCCTCTCCAAGCGGGAGCCTCTGCTGGCCCATGGTCAGTTGTGGTAGAAGCGGCGGACTGTCGTCGCCGGCCAGGTCCCCACGCAGTGGTATGTCCGTGTCGATCGGCGTCTGTGGTGGCGGCGTCGGTAAAGGTGATGCAGATGCTGACGCTGACGCTGACGCTGACGCTGACGGCCGATGCTGCGACAGCTGCTGTGCTGGTGGTGCTTCTTGCTGTGCTTCGGGTGGCACGTCTGGCTGCAGCTCCGGAACGGACTTCAATTTCCGAGAAGCAGGGTGGTCCTCCTCTTGCTTGCAAAGAGGCGACGGGAAGGTAAGGGAGGTGGCAGAAGCAGTTGTGGTGATTGCAGTGCTTGCTGCAGTGGTGGGAATGGTGCTGGTGGTGCTGGAGGAAGACCCCAAGTGTGCAGAAAACGTGCCTGAGAGCAGGCGTTTAAAAGAAGCAGGACGAACCTGATTGAAGTAGCTCATGATTCCCGGTAGGCGTTTGTCGTGGAGGTCCGGTTGTGGTGTAGCGATGCCAGAACGTGGTGTGTCATAGCCGGTGTGATCCGTGCCGTCATCATCGGCTGCGGCAGACCTGCTGCGTTCGTCAATTCCATTATTTGAAGACATTTTGGGCTAACCCGACAAGGGACGGCGACGACGCAGGGCCGGGTGGATTGAAAGAGGGAATGGTAGGCAAAGCTCCTCTCTGCAACGTTCAAGAAGAAAATAGAAAAGGGGAAAAGGAAAAACGAAACTAGGGAAGCCAGAGGGCGAAAATGGAAGACAAAGAGGAAATAGCTCGGAAGGGAAGGAGAGCCGAAGTCAATGAGGGGCAAAAAAAATCGAGAAAATGACGACTAAGAGTGGCGGAGAGGTCTCTGAGAGGCCTTGGAAGGGGGGATTACTGCCTAGGCCATCGTAGGCCGGCCAGTCAAGTCGAGTATCTTTTTAGAACACGGCATCCGTCCGCTCGTTCGTGGATGCACTAGCGGCAGACACAGTTGGCACGCTTGAGCTGAACTGGCTGGTGGCAGGTGTGCGGTAACAGGCGGCGATCAAACTGTGGGAGCAGTGCTCGTAAAGGCCCGGTGCTGTGGGCCTGGCCACCAACGAGGTTGGTCTATGACGCCAGACGATAAAGGGACGGAAGCCGAAGTAGGAGAAACGAGGTGAGGAGTCAGAGTGACAAGGGGAGAAAAAGGAATACGAGCTCTTGGGCAGGGAGAAAGAATAAGGGAAACTGGATTGCGGGCTGAGGAGGATGTGAAATGTGAATCGCAGCTTCCTCGCAGGCAATTGCAGATTGGTTGTTTTGGGGGCTGTGCGACTCTCGGTGCTATTCCAGTTTGCCAGGTGTCAGGCGTCAGACCGCAAGCTCCTGATCGGAGCGAACCTGCCCTTTTCCTCAGCGCAGTAGCAGCAGCTCAGCCGACTCCAGGCCATGTGGTTGGCGGGCCAAAAAGGCCGAGGGTGGGGGGAGAGGCGGATCTGAGGGCTCCAAGTCCACTGATCGCACTGGCGACACTGCCAGAAACCCACTATCAAATTGCCCCTCTCCTTCCGGTGGGTTTTGCTCAGTCAGCGAGCCAGACTCGACCCTGTCAATGGGCAGCGCATTCTTGCGACCGCTTGGCCGAGACGGCGGCTGATTGCGCCTGGCGGCCTAACAAGGCGCCTGGGCCGGAAAATAGGCTGTCGGATTGACGAGCGCACAGCCGGGCGCTTTTGTTTGCCACTCTCGGCCAGAAGCGGCACGGACACGACTGAAGTAGGGCAGGAAGGGAGGCAAGGCACCCTAGGGTGATGTGGGGATAGAAAAGCAAAGATGGCAGTCGAGAGAAGAGATGCGGTGCGAAATGTTTCACTTCTTACTTTAGCATCACGGCCTCGGTGGCCCGTCTCAGGAGATCAAAGTTGCCCGCGGGCATGCCCTGGACACCTGCTGTCGCTCCAGACATGGCGCTTCTGTGTTCTGGTCGGATCGGGGATGTTCTCTCTGTCGTAGTCGGATGTCTGTCCGTCGTTGCTGGTCTGCCTTTGCGGCCAGGACTCGGAGGCAGAAGATGTCTGGGCCAAGGGAGAAAGCAAAAAGTACTCGCACGCAGAGCGTGGGATGGAGGGGTTCCTTGCGTCGTTTCTGACTGGCTATGTACGTAGTGAGATACACAGCAAGAAATGAACATGCTTCCTCGTTGCAAACGGAGTGATGCACCACGACGGCGCCCGATCGCATAGGCCCGAGCTGGCTAGACGCCCCGACACCCCCCACTTGCTGATCTGTGTCTTTTTGTTTTGCCAGGATCGGTGGAGCAGCAACATCCGACACGCAGGGCGCTTCGGCCGTTGGCTGGATCCTGTCACATGCTCTTTGTTTCGCGTCTGCTTGACTGCTTGACAGATGGCCGTCCGAGCATGGCTTTGTGGATCGCCGGGGACAAAAGGCCTGCACCGAAGCTTGCGAGCAGTATCATCCTTCCGTCGTATTATCACGGTCCCGCCAGCTTTGTCGCTCTGCTCATATGTACATACCCAAAAGTTATGGGCCGCGAGGGCACATCCACTTGGAGCACCCGCATTAATATGGGGTGTGTAAGTGCTGAGTGCTCAATGTGTGTCATACGAGTATGTCGAGGCGAACGCTTTCCCTCGGGGCACCCCCCGCCTCCTCGGTCTCAGCCCGACTGGATCCGTTCATGGACAGGCAAACAATCGATGGCATTACTCGCAGCTCGTTAGATGCGCTTCGTCACATGCCTTTCTTTCTCGGCCAGTCATCACGTCGTCTCTCGCACATTCCCTTCCCTTTGCATCTTCCGACCCTCAGCCCACTGGGAAAAACGTCTATTGCCGCTCCAGCCGCTATATCCATTTCTCCGCTCTCCGCTCTTGATCGAGCCTTTAGCGCTTGGTGTCTGGACTTGTCGTGGGGGCGTTTTGCGTCATCAGAACTTATTGGGCACATAGTGAAAGCTTTGCAGCCTGTGTGCTGTACGCGTATGTGCGGGTGAGATACGAATCATGTATTTTTGCGAATATTGGGCATCATTCCAGCCCAGCCTTTTAAGAGGCTCTGCAATAAGGTAAGATGCGTATGTTTGACGTTAACTTGGTGTGGCCGTTCAGTTACACTGAGAACTGGTTGGTGTACATACGAGAAATTGCAAATATCTGGTAAAAATAGGAACTGAATAAAGTCGGAAACTCACAACCGTAAAGACAAATCTTGCAGGATGCGCTGCTGCCATGCAACCCATATCCGCCCGTGGCATCTTTGTTCCGGTCAGGTCCCAGGCCAAGTTCGTGGGAGAAATGGCCACTGATGACACCACCAGATCCATCTTAGATGAGCGCCTCGTTCAGCCCTTCCTGTGCTGTCGTCTCCTGGGCGTCTCTGTTCGCCACCGTTTCGCGCCGTTCCCGCTGCTCCGTCAGTTCTGAATCATACCACTTCATCATCTCCACATAGTCGGCCGTATTCATAATGTTTTCGCGTAGGTATACACGGATAGAGTCGATAGCCAGATCAGTCATGTGAGAACGTGCCAAGAGTCGCAGAAACGGCTTATCTGCGGCAATGGAAAAACTGTCTCTGTCACCCGATATGTACTCCATGTACATACGTGCCATAACCGCCTTGCAGCGCTCAATTCGTGCCTCTTCAGCAGCCCGCTCTGCAACCTCATCGGCCTGTCGGCACCGGCGGGCTGTGGAAGCCAGCCAGGTCGCCCGCCATCGGCCAACAATGACAATGCGAATGGGTGGCTTGCAGTGTCTATAGGTTTCCCGCTCAAAAGTGGCCGTGGCAGTTCGGCCAACGGCCTCCACGAGCCTGTCTTTTTCCTCGTAGATGATTTCAGCCTTGATGTAGGGCTGAGCTCCTTTTTCGAAAGCAGACTCTTGATTTCCGATATTCTTCATTGGCACACCATCTTCTTCTTTGATTTCGTGACGAAGCGCAATCAAGGACGGAGGCACTTTGATAATGATCTTTCTCTTGGCCGCAGACGGCGCTGCCGTGACAAGGCCATCCGTAGCAGACTGTTTCCTGGAGACCCGAGCTCGCCGTGTGGCAGCTCCAATAGTATGAGAAGCTCCATAAATTGCCATTTCTGCAGTTGTGATAGGTACCATGTGAATGCTATTGCGATATACGATAATGTGGACTTGGGAACAGGCAGAAATGAGAGTTGTCTAGCGTTTAGAAGTATATAAGGGGTGTATGCAAGCAGTGGTTCAGTGAATATTTTCGTGGATGAGGCTTGTCACCACTTATAACTGAAACTGACAAGAGGAGTGACCAGGAAAGAAGTTGAAAGTATGTGCTTTCAGATATAAACTAAAAGATATCAAGACACGCAATGAGAAGCAGTGATCATTGGTATAAGATGTTTTTGGAGGGTAATGTTTTTTCAGTCAAGGGAGACAAATGAAGTTGTGGAATCGAAAAGTTGTTGAAAACTAGAGCGCCCGGAACTTTGACTGCGAGGACTAAAAGGAGAATGTTAGAAGTCTTTTCGTACTTGGAAGTCCATTCAGGGACAACAAAAATAGCAAACGAAGGGGACCCCAGCCATCTTCTTTCCCAGGTATACTTCTCAGATTGTCCTCGGCGAGTTTTGGGGGGTTGGTAGGTTCCATGGCAGTCCTTCCGAGCCTTAATTGCGTCCGTTGTGCGGCTTGAACTCAAATGTAATAACAGAATTCTGAATGTGGTTAAGAAGCGGTAATGTCCTGATGTATCTGGAATTTATTGTCCATAGTTGTCAAAATTCGGAAAAAATGGAAAGAAGCATCTCTGACCAGCTTTTGCAATGAGGGTCACTTGAGATCAATCTGAGAAAAGCTTCAGCTACGGCGAGAGTTCGGCCAAATTGTCTAACCATTTCAGGTGTTCAACACCCCCATCTAAGCTCGGCCGTACTGCGGGGAGACGAACACGAAAACAAGCTGATGCGGAGTCTCATTACTATGGTTTTGGGCACGAGCTGGAGGCACCTTGACATTTGTGGTAAAGTAATAGTACTTCCCGGCCTCAATAAGCCCCCACTCCTTGTCCTCACCAGTCAGTTCCGCTCTTCAGAGCATCGCAACCCCTGACACATGTCACGTAGAGCGATTCCGGAGTTGTTCCATAAGGCCCCTCAGACGATCTTCAGTCTCCTGGGGAAACGGCCGGTTATAGATCTTTCCGATGGGTCTTTCAGCACAGAGAGGATCGCCATAGTCGGCTATTAGCAGAGTTAGAGGTTGTTGCTTATCGTTATCGAGTCTCGCAGCAGCCTACCTATATTGAAGCCCTGGTCGGCAAGGTTGTCTTTGAACTTGTCGCTCTCTTCGCGGTGTTTGGGAGTATCCCAAGATGCTGGCATTTTTTTGATGCTGCTGCTGTCGCCCACAACTCCATCGGCGGCAGTGTCCGGTGCTGGACGTCCATCAACAATGTCCATTTTTTCGCTGTCCATGTTTCCGTTGGGTCAGTAAAAAAAAAGCTGGTTTCGTAGTCAGCCCAGCCCTAAACGTGAAGCGTACGGCAGTTGCGTGTGCTTGAAGGCAGTTGTGAGTGAGGCTACACAATGTGGGGAGATCGGAAGTAGTTGTGCACTGGCCAATCACGACGGTTATTGGAGCCCCACCGTATTCTTTGTCGGCAACACTAATAAAAAAACAGCATAATAATATTGAACGCAAACTGCTCACAGAACAGGGGAAGAACAGCGAACACACGCATCCTCTTGGCGGCAGCGGTAATCCTACAAAGCCGCGACTGCTTTTCCTTGCTTCTGGTGCACATCACACGTCGAGCGAACTGTGCGCTGGTTTTCTCAGGCCTGAGCCGAGTTTCTCCTGTGCCCTCTCACCTATCCGCCACAATGACAAAGAATACGGGCTCCACTGCCTGGGACGACGACTGGGAGGCCCAGGCCGACAAGGAAGACAAGGAAACGGGTGGTGCACCACTCACGGCGGAGCCTGTGGTGCTGTCGCGTGCCGAACGGTTGGCCAAGCACAAGGAGGAGCAGAGACGACTCTGGAAGTCTGCGTAAGTGTCGCCCCCTCAACTCGACTGGTAGGGCCTCCTAACAGTGGCATAAAGGGATGAGCCCGAGGACTTTCCGTTTCTGGCCGTGTCCAGCTCGATCCCTGTCGGCGCCATGGGGATCAAGCCGGCCATGAAGGTGCTGAGCCGCAAGCCGGCACCTCAGATGATCAAGCGACGGGATCCGGTGACGGGTCTAGAGCAGCTGACGATACGTGACGATGCCGCAGAGGCAGCAGCAGAGGCCGAAGCGGAGGCGGCACGGAACCAGCTGACCCCGGAGCAGATGCGGCAGCGGCAGCAGCGCGAGCGGGAAGAGAAGCAGCGCAAGTACGACCAGGCACGGGCCAAGATCTTTGGCGAGCCGCTGCCCAGCAAGACGGCAGCAACAACAGGGGGAGCAGGAGGACCGACAGCCACAGCAGCAGGAGCTTCGACGGCGACAACACCGGCGACAGGAGTAGCCACATCGCCATCCGTGCCATCGTCTCGTCAAGCGTCGCCTATCGGCAACAGAGGAAGAGGCAGGGGACGCGGCAACAATGGCGGCGGATACGGGCGACGAGCTCAGCAGGCCGGACACACGGGCGGCGGGACGGCATCTCGAGAGCTCTTTGACCCAAGCTACCTGCCACGGACGGCGGGTCCGCACCAGAGACGGGGAGGCGGAGGCCCAGGAAACGGCGGCAGCGGCAGCGACATGGGCTGGTCGCCTTCACCAAGCCGGTCAGGCACGCCGCGCGACGACGACTATGTCATCCGGGCACCACGAGGGCCCGACGGCAGTGGCCGTGGAGGCTTTGGGTTTTCCAGACGCGGCAGCTGAGGCACAGAGCGAGGTGCATGCGCGAGAGGGAGAGTGCGAGAGAGAGGCGAAAGGCGAAAGGCGAAAAGCGAAAGGGAACGGGCACGAAAATAATGAGACTTGCTTTTCTTTTCATCAAGGAGAAAAGGACTATGGATCCGCTGGATCGTCTCTGTCTACCAACCACCACCGATTTTCCCCGCCAGCTGGGCAACCCTCTCGACGGTGTCGGCGCCTTTGGCAGGCTTGCCAACGTCGCTCAGCACCTCTCTGTATGTGGTGTAGGCCAGCCTCTGCAGGTCGATGCCGGTGATGCGGGCCCAATGCGCCAGGGTCTCGCGCACGTACGAGGGGCTGATGCCGTCGACCTCGTCGGCCGGACGGTCATCTGCGGCGCAGCTGTCGAGATCTGGCGGCCGGCTCTCCGGGTCGTCGTCGTCGGCCGAAAAGTATGCCTCGTCGATTTGGGCCAGCCACTCTCGCTGCTCCTGGGGGCCGGGCTTGGCGGTGAGGCCCTTGCGGGCAACGACCATGTCGTCGTCGGCCTTGATCTGGCCGCCACCGTTGGTGCAGCCGCCCGGACAGGCCATGACCTCGACGCAGGCAAAGTCGAGGCCGGCAGCAGCCTTGCCGGTGGGCACTCTGCGGGCGACGCTGCCAACGGGTCGACCGCCGGGCAGACGGGACGGACGGGCAGGTCGCAGCTTGCGGACGAGGTTCTGGATGTTGCGGAAGCCGTAGTAGCGGGCAGCCCGGAAGAGCGGCTGGTCGAGGCCGGGCGCGGTGATGACGTACTCGACAACGTCGACGTTGCGGCCACGCGTGGTCTGCAGCGAGGAGCCTGGGTTCTGGGCGAGGACGGACTGCAGGACAAAGTGCAGGTTTCCGCCAGAGCTGCCGGCGGCAGATGCGGGCGACAGTCTTTGACGGGGAGGGAAGAGGAAGCGGTCGAGGACAGCATCGGGGAAGGGCAGTTGTGAAGATGTGGATGGTGGGCACTTGTCCTGTAGCAGCGAGAGAGGTGTTTTTGGTAGACTGAAGAAATCAATGCCGCGGGACTCTGCGAGCATGAGAACCTCCTTGCTGGTGATGACACAGTCGACGTCGCGCACGCCGTAATGGCCGTGGCCATCCTTGGAGCCGTCCCAGGCAGAATCGGTGAGCTCTTCGCGGCTGGCCTCGAGCTTCTTGTCGAAGCAAGGCATGATGGCGACGTGCCAGATGCGATCGGGTGGGATGCCCAGGGTGCGGCTGAGCGTGGTCTTGAGCAGGGTGCCGGTGAGGGCCTGAGGCGACTTGACGCGGGAGAGATGGCTGAGCACGTGGGGGTGTGTCTTTTCAGCATAGCAGATCCAGCCAGGACAGGACGAAGTGAGGAGGGGTGAGGGTAAGGACGAGGGCGAACGATGGCGCTGTGCGACCTCGTCGGCCCCGAGGACGAGCGTGGCCTCGCGGGCGGCGTTGGTGTCGACGACCCAGGCGAAGCCGTTGCCGTTGCCGTTGCCATTGCCGTTGCCATTGCCGTTGCCATTGCCGTTGCCATTGCCATGGGCACGCAGGCCAGCCGGACCTGCGAGCAGGTGATCGAGCATGTGGCCAGCCTGACGCGCAGTGACGCCGGGACCACAGGCGGTCGCGAGGTTGGCACGGGTCTGGGGCGAGACACTGGCGACATAGAGGCGGCGGTCGGGGTCGTCGAGGCCGTGGACGCTGTAGGAAGAGGTAGAGGAGGCTGGGCGTAGCTCGAGAGCCGGTCCTGCATCGAGTGTGTGCAGCAGCTCCTTGTGGCTCTGCAGGCTGACCAACACGGCCTCGGCCGAGGTCACACAGCCGGAGCAAGCCAGACAATCGGTCAGGGAGATGGAGGCCGGCGGGGTGCCACCAGCGCCGGGAAGACCATCGCGAATGACCTCGTGCTCGAGCTCGGATCCGCTGGTGGCCGGCGTTTCGGGGAGGGTCTCGACCGGTTTGATGCAGGCGACGCCGGGGCTGATGAAGTCGTTGAGGTCGTCGGCGGAGAGGATGGCGCTCATGGTGAGGTGGAGGTAGGTGGTGGTGGTGGAGATGAAGGAGAGGATGGAGAGGATGGTGGAGGAGATATGGATATGGAGATGGAAATATAGTATTTGACTTGCGACTTGTCCAGGAGGCTCAGCACATGCCTGAATGACAAGCGTCTTCAATCCCGTATGGCCAAACAACGAGGGCCGCCATGGACGGTGATTGGAAATCGCATTCGAAAAAGCACTGCTGCGAGATCGGCTTTGGAGTGGCGATGTCGTTTGTCGTTTTTTTGTTAGCCTCTCCGTCTGTCAATGACTGCACGCTGACCAATCCGTTCGATTGGCTGCACGCATGCTTTTGTCTTGCAGTTAGCGCCTTTTTCATAAGCAGCAAGCAACTTGGCGCAGCGGAAGCGCGCCGGGCTCATAACCCGGAGGTCCCTTGATCGAAACGAGGAGTTGCTAATTCGCATTTCTTTTTGCGTTTTGCGTCACATTCTTTTGACGTCGTACGGAGTTCGCAGACCGGCAGCAAGAATACGACGTACTCCGTAGGTTCTTCGTAGGCACTGCAACATGGCGTTTCAGCTGACCCCCACCAGAGACTTGCGCAAACAGCAGGGACGCAAATAACGCCATGTATGCATCGCAGTTGCCGCGGCAACCACTCCATTACAGCGAACGCTGACAAGACGCCCCGCCAGCTGACCAGACGTTGTCCTCTTTCTGTCCTCTTCTGTCCATCCCAAATACATCTGACTCTCGGTGCATTCCAGAGGAATCCACGGCGACTCGTTACCAAAAGACCGCACGAGAGAGAAGAGACAGGGAGAAGAAAGCGGACAAGTAGAAGAAAACAGAAAGAGAGAGGAAAAGAGCAGACAGGAACAACGGAACAACGGAACAAACGAACCACGAAGCCAGGGAAAACAACGAGGTCGACAGACCAGCCAACACCAGCTCATCACCCACCACATCCACCATGGCCATGGCCAACACCGGCCAGCGCTTCTCTCAAGACTCTCGCTTTCCCGAGAAGTCGTTTGATCCCAAGGCCGTCACGCGAGCGAGCTGGACGCCTCGGCCGGTCAAACCCAAGCAGGACGGCCCATTCCTGCAGTTCAACCGCCACCCAGAGTACGTTGCGCGTGTGTCCCGGGCAGACGGCAAGACAGTGGCTGACCGATTGGGTGTAGTGCACACGAAGTCCTCGTCGGGCAGCGACCACCGGTCCAGATGCTGAGCCGGCGGACGAAGACGGCGATCAAGGCCGTGCGGGTGGTACAGCTGGTGCTGCGCGTACTGCAGCTGCTCGGCGCCACGGGCGTGCTGGTGCTGATGATCCTGATCAACCACCTGGCAGACCTGACGGCCTGGGTGATGCGCATCACGGCCATTGTCGTCATGGTGCACTGCGTGTACGGCATCTACCACATGGCCAAGCCGGCCGGAGCGCGCTCACCCGCCTCGTCAGCCGCCTACCAGATCTTCTCGGCCTTCTCGGACCTCTGCGTGCTGCCAATGTACGTCTACGGGCTGATGTCAGTACGCAGCAACAGCGACGACTGGTCGACGCTGCTGGCGAACAAGGCGGAGCTGCCCAGCCTCAAGACGGCCTTGTACTACACGCTGGTCGGCGCCGGGGCCCTGCACCTCGTCACGCTCTGTGTGGCCTGCTGGCTGGGCGCCAAGTTCCGTCAGATCACCATGATGCCGCCCGACATGAACCCGCTCGAGGACAACCTGACGTCGCGCACCAGGACGGCGCTGCACGCGCGCAACAAGTCTTCCGTCGTCACCATCGGCTCACTTCAGTCGCTCGACCTGGCCAAAGAGAAGGGCTTTGTGCGGCCGCCGTCTGTGCCGTTTGCCCACACGCGCGGCGACTCGGACGCGACCAGTGTGCGGACACATAAATCACGTGACTCACGCCTCGATCTGCCCAGCCGCCAGTACCAAGTGATGCCGAGCAACAGCTCCGTGCGTAGCAGCACGACCACGCTGAAGCGGGCGTCCATCGCCGGCGGCCTACCGACCAACACGATCGGTCGTGGAGCCTACGCGGAAGTCTCGCTGCACGCGTCGTACTCGCCGCACCAGAGCATCCGTCGCAACGTGGTGACGCCGCCGGGAACTACTCCTGACGGAAGCACCGGCACCAGCTCCAACGGAACGACGCCGCGCCAGACCCGGTTCAAGGAGAACTGGCACGGGCCAGACTCGGTCTCGGACCGCACGCAGCAGCGCAACCAGGCCCTCAACACGCTGGTGCTCAACGCATCCGGCAAGCGACGGGACTACAATCCGGTCAACCAGAACTTTGACTTTCCCGAGTCGGACGGCGAGGTGTCGGACTCGGACACGGTCTACCAGCGGCCCATCTTTGACGACGACGACGACGACGACAACGACAACCGCTACGAGAGCTTCCGGTTCGAGACCCACGCGCTGGGCAGCAACGGCAACGACGACGATCTGCACCCGAGTCCACTGCGGGCGAATCCGATGAAGCGGGCCAAGGGCTCCGTCACGCCGACGGTGTCGTCGATGACGTCGGCCGTCAGCAGCAGCACCAGCGGGAGCGCAGCAGAGGCAGCGAACCAGGGAGTCCACGCCGTTCCGGGCGACCTGAGCCTCCACGATCGGCCGGTCAACAGCGTCGATGCGGCCGATCTGGGCCAAGGCACTTATGGCCTGTGCAACAACGCAGACGACGGGCCGGACGAGCCAGACTTTGGCATTGGGCGGGCATTGACGGGCAACGCGATACCGCAGCGACTGGCAACGGCGAAGAAGCGCTGGACGTGGGCGCCGCGGAACCGTGACAGCAGCATCCAGCCCGAGAACGGCTTCTACAGCAAGCCGTACGGCAATCTGAAGGCGTCGACGCCGCCTGTCATGGTGGGCAAGGACCTGTCGAATGGGCCGACAGGGCGGCAGGTATCCAGCGGCAACGACTATGACCTGGGCAGCGGCTTCTACAATGAGGCCGAGGGGGCGACGGCCGGTTTTGGGCGGCGTCATGTTAGCGGCAAGTTGGCCGAGGAGGGGAGGGCGATGGGATACAGCCAGGTGTAGGGGAGAAGGAAAGGGGAGGAGGGAGAAGAGGGAGAAGAGGGGGAGAAGAAGGAGAGGGGGAGAAGAAGGACGGGAGAAGAGAAAAGAACCGAAGACGGAGGTCGGAACCATGTAATACTACAGCCGCTGGCTGGACGGAGTTTGGGATTATTCATGTGTTTATGTATTATGTATCTCTATGGTAGATTCCAGAGAATGTACGTCTTTTGTAGGTACTCTGTTACTAAGCTAGTATTAGTCAGCATCACCATCCTCACCGCACGCCCTTCCTCTTCTTCAGAAAGGCCGGCCAGTCCAGCCGCGGTTGTATCTGGGCGGGGTCGTCTTCGTGCCAGCCCCGGCCGCCGTCCCAGACGCGGCCGAGGCTGCTGAGGTGGCGCATAGTCGGACGGCCGTGGGGGCAGTTCCAGGGCTTGTCCATATGGCCCATGTGGCCGAGGACGGTGGCCATCTGGCGCTGGGAGAGGGCGCGGCCGACCATGATGCTGCTGCGACAGGCGCGCATAGCGAGCATGCGACGGACCTTGGCGGGACGAGGGATGGGAGTGGAGGGGGGTGGGTGGGAGGGAGAGTGGTTGGGAGAGGGGGCGTGGTTGAGGGAGGGGGCGTGGTTGAGGGAGTGGTTGTGGTCATTGTCGAGGTCGAAATTCCAATCGCCGGTGGGATGATCGGCCAACAGGGCAATCAGCTCCTCGAAGTCACCCAGATCAAAGGTGGTCTCGCGACTAAGCGGCAGCGTCAGCAGTCGGCAACGGGCACCGACAGGCTCGCTGCCGTCAACGACAACGTCGACGACAAAGCCGTTGGCGGCCAGAGCGGCACGGCTTGCGAGCACAATCTCCTCTTCGACGGCCGTCAGGGCTAGCCGCTTGGGTCGCACCAGACGCTGGGACTGCAGCGTCGTTGTCGCCCGCAGCCGCTCAAAGTTGTACTTTTCGTCGGACGCGTGCTGGTCGATGATGAAGAGTTCGTCGTCGGGTCGTGTCGAACTCGTCTCTCTTTCTTTCTCTTCTTTCTCTCCTTTTTTTCCTTTCTCTCCTTTCTCTCCTCTCCCCCCCTTTTCTCCTCTCTCTCCTCTCTCTCCCTTCTCCCCTCTCTCTCCCTTCTTTCCCCTTCTCACCGCCAGGATGAAGCCCAAGTTGAACTGCCCGACCACACGCATCTGCCCAAAATCGCTCTTGGCAATCGTCAACGCCAGCTTCTCCTCGGCTGCCGTCGTGTTGCCCTCGTCCAGCCTGTCGTCGTCGTCGGCCCCAGCTGCACCCTCTTCTTGGCCACTCCTCCGTAGCTGCCATCGCTGTCCCGAGGTCGCCATCTTCTCGATCGCCGCCTCGCTGGCTCGCACCGTCTGCACCAGCTGCAGCGTCTCGTACCGCTTCTTCGACCCGCTGCTCTTCAGGAACAGCCGGCTGCGTCTGTCCTCTTCCGTCTCCGGCACGTCTGCTCGATGTATGTCAATTTCCTGGTCCTGGCCCTCTTCGGCGTCCTCCTGCTCGTCGTCCCCAGCTGGTATAGCCCCGCTCGATTCAGTATCATCGTCTTGATTGTCAGACCCAGACGGAGACATTGCATCTGGCTCCACGTCTTCCATCCGGCCATCTTCGTCTTCTTCCAGGGCAGCATCCATTTCGTCCATGTCCTCCTCTTCTTCTCCCCCTTCCTCTTCCACTTTCTCTCTCTTTACCTCCTCTTGCTCTTCGTCTTCACCGTCTTCGTTTTCTTCGTCTTCGTCTTCTCCATCATCTCCTTCTTCTCCCGCATCGTTAGTGCCCTTGCGCGTCCTCCCTACAGCCGAGAACATCTGTGTTAGAGTGCCGCCAAACGAAGGCAAGGCTTTCTTTGTCCTCGTTCTGCGTTGCGTCTCCGTCGACATTAGTCTTCGCACACCGCCGCTGCTGCCCACTTTCAGCCGCTTTGCGCTCGAGAGCACACTAGTTGACACAGTCTTGTTGCCAATAGTAACTCTGGCAAAGCTGGGAGGGCCTCGCTTCCGTGGGCCGAGCTGATACACAATCTCCTCGTCTGAAGCATGGCTCGATCTGGGCGGCGATGAAGGCGGCCGACTCGTCCTGCTGATCCCCGCATCTCCAACAGTCTTGCCGGCCCGATGCTGCTCCTCGCTGTCATCAACAGAAGGCGGATCGGCCGACATCGCCTCGGGCTGCTCCTGCTCCTCGGATTCTCGGTCAGTGGTATCCCCCGTCTTCGAGTCTCTCTCAGCCAGTGGAGACCGAGCTGCTCCGGCTCTCGGAGCCGCACTAAGTGTTGGCGTCACGCTCAACGGACTGCTTGCTTGGCTGGCAGCTGGTTTGCGAAAGGCGGTGATCTTCTGCGACGACAGCTGCGACGTGGGCATGGTGATGTCCTGCTTCTCAAATAGCTCAATCAACGACTCGCGCAGAGTGTCCAGCATCCTGCCCTGGTCGTGCAGCAGGATCGTCTGCTTGTCCGGGCTGACGTTGACGTCGTAAAGATGGGTGTCCAGCTGGATGTCGGCAAAGATAAAGGGTGCCTGCGACGTGTTGTATGTCCGGTAGACCTCGCCGAAGAGCTGTGCAAACTGCGGTAGCTTACAGGGTCGTCCGTTGACAAAGAACATCTGCCGGTCTGGCGTCTGCCGGCCCTGTCCGTGAGCAGGCCGGGACACGTAGCCCTCGACCCGGATCTCCTGGACGGGGCCGACGTCACCGTCTGCCACCGGAGATGTCCACTTGGTCCGGGCATCGCGCGTGAGCTCCAGCTCCATCGTCAGGCCGAGTTGGATCAGCGACGTCATCGTCTTGGCGCCAAAGATGTTGATCAGATTGTCGCGCGTCGTGGCGTTGCCCTTGGTCGAGAAGAGCACCACTCGCTTGCCCTTGCTGGGCTGCTGCGACACGGTGAACTTGACGCCCGTCTGGATGCAGGCATACTGGTTCAGGAGGCCAATCACCTTGCCCCATTCCCGCTTGACGTTGCGCTCGAGCTCGCGCCGCCGCACCGGCAGATTCATAAATAGCTTCTCCACCGTCACCGTCGTCCCCTTCTGCGCCGCCACCACGCTGGTGCCCTTGAGCTGGCCCGACGTCTCAAAGTCCAGCCGCGTGCCCTTGGGCACGTCGTCGGCCAGACATGTCACCACACTAAAGTGGGACAGCGCGCAGAGCGACGACAGCGCCTCGCCCCGGAACCCAAACGTCTGCAGCGTGTCCAGGTCGTCATAGTTGCACAGCTTGGACGTGTAGTGCTTCAGCGCGAGGCCCTCGTAGTTCTGTGGCGAGATCCCATAGCCATTGTCCTGCACCTCGACCGAGTCGAGGCCTTGGTTCTTGAACCGAACCTCTGCTGTCGTCAGCGCAAGAAGGACGTATCCTGTCAAGACGATACCTACCTATGCTCGTCGCTCCGGCATCTATGCTGTTCTCAACCAGTTCCTTGGCCACAGAGCAAAGATTGACAATCACCTGTCCCGACTGGATTCTATGAACCTGTCAAGTATGTCAGAACTAGACGCCTTGTAGACCCCTAGAGTGCAACGTACGGCTGTTGCTTCAATAGCTTTGATTGTCACTGATTCTGCCGCCATGGTCATCGCTAGGTCATGTGGAATGCTCTGCCCGATGCCCGCATTCGTGCATATAGTACTCCGACTGTATTTCCAAACGCTGATAGCAACAGAACCAAGGCTTAGTGCGGAAGGAACGTCTGGCATCCTGAGAACGCGTCGCGTTCTCCGCTCTGGCCCCGCAGGCAGTAATTCCCCATCTGGTCTAGCCCCAATTCATCTGGACTAAAAGGCACGGCGTACTTTTGCACGCTGATTAAGCATATATCCGAACAAGTATGCAGGTACCACGTCTTGCGACAAGCTTAACCTGAGCTTCGTGCGACTCAGCAGAAAATTCCAGGAAAAGTCGACGTCCGTTACGAGCGAGGTGAAATGAACAATTTGGGCGAGCAGACAGCAGAACAGGCCATGTCGGTCGCACCCAAGGTTGCAGCAAGGGGGCGCAAGCCAATTTTAGACATACGAGCATGCAGCATGACACTCAAAACGGGTTGGGAAAACGGTCTGGCTCGCACATTGTGCGCATGCAAGACGTGAGGTTCGCGTCGCTGCTCGAAAGAGCTTCTCTGCGCTCATGATTCTTGCTAAGAAGCTTATCACGTCATGGCCAAGCTTCTCGGTGCCCGACGACGGGCAGCAGAGGTGGAGCTTGCTCTAGGGAAAGCCGGTGTCGTCATCGAACCACTTCGACCAATCGATCCCCGGCAGCCCGGAAGGAGCGCCTAAAACGAGTTAATGCCGCTGTGAAAATGGCGCTGTTGAACAGCAGGATCTTCTCGGCCCTGCTCCCTTTGCTACGTACTCTGTACATAGTACAACTTCCCTACGAAGCGGCTGGTCTCTCACCAAGCCAGATCCTTCTGACACAAAGCATGTGCTAGCATGCATCGAGCCTGGGCAAGGCTCTTTCCAGACCTGCTCCAACGGAACAACAAGAGCAGCGATAGGCAGGTCCCAATGGGCGGCCGCTTGGTGTCCGGCCCGCTTGGCCTGGTCTTATCTTTTGGCTTGGCAGGAAATAGCCGCCTTCGTCAGCCCGATGCAAAGTCCTCTTTTCGCTGCAGCCCATGATCCGCTGCAACGGCCGATCAACATACCGGGATAAGTCCGTTGCATGTGTAGAAATTGATTTTGTTTCATTCTCATGTTCGACCCCTCGCCACGTTTCGTCTGCTATGCAAGCAACCGACTGACAAAGGATCTCCCCCCTGTTCCTGCAGTTGGGACAGCAAAAGAACCGACAGGAGCCCCGAGACGACCGAGGCACAGCTCGTAAGCCGACCTGCCGATTGGGCGGCAGTCTCGAAGCTAACCACACTCTTGCGTCGGGGCAGCGTGCAGTAGTGTCAGAGCGCCGTTTCCTCTCTAACCCTTCTGGACGGGGAGTCGTCATCACCACTCCCAGCGTGTGTTTCGTGTCCGTGGGCTCCAGCCGTCGCATCTAATACCCAGTCGGCCCATCGATCGCTCTAGCGTGCGTCCAGACAAGAGTTTGCCACCGCCAGAAAGAGGAGAAAGGCTTGTCGTCTGGGCGTCTTTTTTTATCTTCTCCACCGGGCTTTCGCGCGCCCTGGAACCAGCGCTGTAGGAGACCCTGGAACAGTGCCCCACCGAGCGCTACAAGGGCCCCCATCGGCGGCATCTTGCTGCTGCCAATCTCCTACTCGAACTAGCACAGCCGGCGCTGCTCGCACCTTCCCTCCCAATTTTGACAGGGCCGCCAACAACCAGCCGTGCAAATCCCACTCCGTATTTCCTCCTTGGAGCGCCTCGTTTGTTCCCATTTTTCCCTTTGCTTTTTTTCCTGCTTCCCTCTACCCCATCCTCGCTCGCTCTCTGTCCGTCCCAATTCGCCTTCTACGCACACCCACGACGTCGTCGACGACCATCAGTGGCTGCGAGCCGACCGACCGTGCGCTGCAGGTCGATTTCTGGGATGCAGAAGCCTTCTTCTGGCTTCTCCGACGGTGATCACTCTCCTGTCAGGACATCCAATGCCGCCATCCCGACCTCGCCGAGTCTGCCGCACAGCTCTCCGCCCCATGCGGCACGGTCGTCCCTGATCAACGGCCTGGAGGCACAGCAGAGCATTGCCGACTCGCGCTCGCACCCACGCCGTCAGCAAAAGTCGCCATCGCTGGCCGATCTGCCATCGTCTTTGTCCGCGAGAAGCAGACGGACCACCACTCTGGCGGGCGAGAAGCCCAGCGGCAAGCAGCCGCCGCGGAATGGCCTTGTCTACACCACGCCCATAGCACTGCCGGCCGCCTCGTCCTCGTCCTCGTCTTCGTCCTCCACCGCCTCCTCGCCCGCTTCGTCACCTCCCTTGGCCTCGGCCAGCTCGAGCTACGCCATCGAGCGGATGAGTGGCGACAGCAGCTATCTCCACGCTCAGCAGGACGTGCTTGCAGTCAGCAGCACGGCTGTGAGCGACTGTGGCACCGGAGTCGCCGCCGGCAGCGTCGTGGCCAAGTACGCCGGCTGCATCACCGCTCCCAGCATCATGGACAGATCGCCGCGGTCTCGACCCGTGGCCCACAACAAGCAGTCGTCGCGCAATCCCTGGTCCATCGGCCTCCTCCCCCTCTCCGTCTCGCTGCTGGGTGCCCTCCTGCTGGGACTGATCTTCAACTCCCTGGTCACCCGTCAGCTCGACCCCAAGGGCTGTCGCATGGCCTACATGTACCCTTCCTACACTCGCATCGCCGATTTCGACACCGAACACACCAGGTTCGCCAGCAAGTACTCGCTCTACCTCTATCGTGAGGACGGCTTCGATGACAAGACCAAGGTTGGCTGCTTCCTCTCTCGTCTCCTCTCCATCTTCTTCTCTCCCTCTTCTCTCCCTCTTCTCTCCCTCTTCTTCTCTCCCTCTTCTTCTCTCCTCTTCTCTCCTCTTCTTCTCTCCCTTTCTTACTAACAGTCTAGCTTCGGGGCATCCCTGTCCTGTTTATACCAGGAAATGCCGGCAGCTACAAGCAGGTCCGCCCCATTGCTGGCGAGGCTGCCCAGTACTTCCACAACGCCGTGCAGCACGACCAGGCGGCGTTGCGCAACGGCGCCCGCACGCTCGACTTCTTCACGGTCGACTTCAACGACGACATCACCGCGTTCCACGGCCAGACGCTGCTTGACCAGGCCGAGTATCTCAACGAGGCCATCCGCTACATTCTCTCGCTCTATCTCGACCCGACCATTGCCTACCGCGACTCCAACCTGCCCGACCCGGCCTCTGTCATTGTCCTAGGCCACTCGATGGGTGGCATTGTAGCCCGCACGATGCTGATAATGCCCAACTACCAGTCCAACTCGATCAACACGATCCTCACGCTCTCGGCCCCCCATGCTCGCCCGCCGGTGACGTTTGACAGCGAGATCGTCCAGATCTACGACAACATCAACGACTACTGGCGACGGGCCTACTCGCAGAAGTGGGCCAACAACAACCCGCTGTGGCATGTGACACTGGTCTCCATTGCTGGCGGTGGTCTCGATACCGTTGTGCCATCCGACTACGCGAGCGTCGAGTCCCTCGTGCCCGAGACCCACGGCTTCACCGTCTTCACCACCACCATCCCGAACGTGTGGACGAGCATGGATCACCAGGCCATCTTGTGGTGCGACCAATTCCGGAAGGTCATCACCCGCACGTTGTTCGATGTCATTGACGTGCACCGAGCCACGCAGACGAAGCCCCGAGCAGAACGCATGCGCGTCTTCAAAAAGCACTTTCTCACCGGCCTGGAGGCCGTCGCCGAGAAGGACATGCCGTCCAAGGAGCACTCAACCCTCCTGACGCTCGACAACAGCTACAGCACCATCGTGGCCCAGGGCGAACGGCTCGTGCTACGCCGGCTGGGCAGCTCGCCACGGGCACACGCCCATTTGCTGCCCGTTCCGCCGCTTGGTTCGCTCATAGGGAGGCGCTTTACCCTGCTGACCGACCAGCGCCTAGACGGTCCTGGTGATACTGGCAAAATCGAGGTCCTGTTCTGCAGCGCGTTCCCTCTGCAGTCGAGCCAGGCCGGCGCGTTCCCCATCAAGATCGACCTGTCGGGAGAGAATGCTGGGTCGACGCGGCTGGCCTGCAAGAACGCCACCCAGGACGTCATTGAGCTGCCGGCATCGCGCAGCACGTCCCGCCACCCGTTCTCGCTGGACGAGCGCGACTCGGCGCCGTTCTCCTACCTGCAGTACAACGCCGAGCAGCTTGCAGGCCACCTGTTTGTGGCCGTCATCGACAGGGCGACCGTGCCGACGCCCGGCTTTGTGGTGGCCGAATTCAGCGACAACGACAAGGCGCGCCACTCGCACGACGTCAGCCTGCGCAATCTGTTGAGCTTTGGCCTCAAGGTCCGGCTGCCGGCAAACCACGCGATGGTGACGGAGATCCGGATTCCGGCGGTGCAGTCGAGTCTCTTGGCCTACAACCTGGAGATCGAGAAGCAGTTTTGCGCCGAGGCGTCGGCGGAGCTCTTCACGCCACTCGTGCGCCAGTTCATGTCGGAGCCGTTCGAGTCCAAGTTCTACGTCAACGCCCGGCGCGCCAGCGTCAGCCTGCATGGCATTGCGCCCTACATGCCGCCGGCGCTGAAGCAGAGCGCGGCAGACGGGTCGGGGCTGGGCTTCCAGCTCTGGGCGGACCCGACGTGCAACTCGAGCGTGCAGCTGAAGCTGACGGTCGACATCATGGGCAGCATGGGCAAGCTCTACATGCGCTATCGGACCGTATTTGCGGCCTTTCCCGTTCTCATCGTCGGCCTGGTGCTCCAGAAGCAGTTTGGGGTCTACGACGAGACGGGCGTCTTCATCTCGTTCTCCGAGGGCCTGAACGGCTGTCTGCGGCAGTCGATCCCCCTCGTTCTGGCATCGCTGACGCTGCTGTCGCTCTCGCTTGGCAGCTCGCCGAGTGGCCCGGGCTCGACGGGCTTCCTGCCCTGGCACAACGCCTCGACGGCGGCCCTGGACTTCCACAAGAACGAGCTGCTCGTGGGCACGCAGGACCCGTTCTTCTGGTTTCTCACGCCGCTGATCGGCGTCATCTGTGTCGGCGTCTGCACGGCCCTCAACTATGCCGCGCTGGCCCTGACGCACATCCTCAGCATCGTCCTGAGCCTGGCGCTGTCGCGGCCGGCCTGGCTGCGACACGACCGGCGCAGCACGCAGCAGGCCGGCCAGGCCGGCGGACAGCAGCCACAACAGCCGCAACTGCAACTCCAACAGCTCCAACAGCTGCAGACTCAGCTGTACTTTGCGCCGGCCTTTGTGCAGGCATCGCCGCGGAGACGGGTGGTGACGACGATGGTGCTGCTCCTGCTCGTGACGACTCTGATTCCATACCAGTTTGCGTACCTGGTCGCCTGTCTGGTCCAGATTGCGACTGCCGTGCGGGCTCTGCGGGCTGCCTCAGATCTCCGGTCGACAATCAACTACAACTTTTACAACTACGTCCACTCGGTCCTGGTGCTGCTGCTCTGGATTCTCCCGATCAACATTCCCACTCTGGTCGTTTGGATCCGGAATCTGGCGGTGCACTGGCTGACGCCCTTTTCGTCGCACCACAACGTGCTCTCCATCATGCCGTTCATCGTGTTGGTGGAGACGCTGACGACGGGCAAAATGGTGCCTCGCCTGACGACTCGACTGCGGCACGTGACCAGCATCCTGCTCTTTAGCGTGGCCGTCTGCTCTGCCGTCTACGGGGTGTCGTATGCCTACTTGATTCACCACCTCGTCAACCTGGTCGTGTTCTGGCTTTGCATCGTGCACTCGACGGGCGAGCCGGGTGCCTGGTCGGTCACCCTGATCAGTGGCATCTTTGGCCATGTCGGCCGCGACGGAAAGCAGGGCAAGGCACCATAACACCGTCCTAATGTGTGCGTATATCATGTATGCCTTCTTTTTGTCCCGATTTTACATGTCTACTGCGTACGGCGTGTGGCATGCGGCATCCGGTGTTCATTTCCTCTTTCTCTTTCTTTTTTTTGGCTTTGAATCCGGATTTTGTTACGGGGAAGGGGGTAATTCACACATCTTCCTCATCAGGGTTGGATGATTTCTTTCTTGGCAGCCGGCGCAACGGAGTTTTTTATTGTTCGCTTCGCTCTGTGGAAGCAGGTTGCTGGAGGCTTTGGCGGTCTGCCATTTGGGTTGCACTTCTGGTTGTTGTCCTCGCACTTCACCACAGGCTGTCAGCCTTGTTTTCTCCCTTTCTTTCTTTTTTGCGTGGTGCATTTTTGTCTCTTCACATGTTCCAACACGGGAGAGCGAGAGAGTGAGAGAGAGAGACGGCAGATGGCGAGCACGGCACCCCTTGTGTATATCTGCTATTTGCTATTTTTGTTGTCGCCGTTGGCTATGCCAGAGTCCTGCGCCTGGGGCTGTCGAGGACGGATGTACAGGCGGGACGGCGACGGCAGCTCTTTTAAACGCTAATATCTATTCTTCGCCTTGGGGGGCAGACCAGCTGCGGCCAGGCCTGTCTCTCCTGGGGTGTAATGCCGTTGTGGGAGGAGAGATACGGAGCTATAATCAGTGGGAACCAGCAGGAGCAGGGAAAGCCTGTCATGCACATATGAGGGAGACGGCACGGGTTGCAAGCAGAGCAGGCCGATATGTTGGGGCACTGGGTAGCCCCGGGCTTTGCAATGTAGATGCAGTGTAGATAAAGGACGGAGCAGCAGGTCGAAGAGAGAGATTCTATGGGTTGATTACTATGCCAAGGTGAAGAAAGTACTGTAAAGCTCGTAGTCGCATATCCGATGCCAAGTAAACAAGCCGCGCGCCAGGACAACGATGCAGGAGGACAAAGGGGAGGACAAAAGAGAGGACAAAAGAGAGGACAAAAGAGAGGACAGGGCAAAAGAGAGGGTCTATCAGGAATCTGGTGACAGCTGTCAGTTGTCGGCAGCACCAGCTGTCAGCTGTCGGCTGCCAGTGACCGCCATCCAGCCACCAGCTGCCAACCAGCTGCCCGCCACTACTTCTCAGCCATCAGCGACTGCACCACGCGACTGTAGAACTTGGCCGCCTGCGCCCGTGGAAACGAGATTTCCTCGACCAGGTAGTCGGGCAGGCGGCTGATGAGGTCGGCGTCGCGACTGGCGTCAAGCTGCGGCATGTAGACAAACTGAGACGCGTCGTCGTCGTCGCCGCCCTCGCGGCCGTTGCTGTTGCTGCTGTCGTTGTCGATGCGGAGCTTAAAGTGCAGACTGCCGCTGCGACCGGTCTGGATGCAGTCGTACAGCTCGCGCGAGCCGTCACGCCGCGCCGAATAGACCAGCAGCCCGGTCAGGTCGCCATACAGGTTCTCCTTGAGCTGGACGACCTGACTGGCGGCCGCAGCCGCTGCTGCAGCCGCTCGATCGGCAGCCAGACCGCCGTGGCCACCGAGGCCCATCTTCTTCATCGCGCTGCCCGGCACGACGCCAGCCACGGCACCAGCCGCCACGCCCTCGGCCACCGTCGTGCGCGCGGCCGCCAGCTTCGTCGTCAGCGACCGCGCCTCCGCCTTGGCGTCGCCCAGCGCCGTTGTCAGCTGGTCCACGCGTGTCTGCAGGTCGGCAGCGCGTGCCTCGCAGGCATCCCACTCGCGCTTCGCCCGCGCTCCCTCCTTGGCCAGATCCCGGTATGTGGCCAGCTCAGCCCGGAGGCTGGCGATCAGCTCATCCGAGACTAAAGGTCAGTAAGGGGGGGGAAAGAAAGCGGAGAAACAGGAAAAGAAAAGGAAAAAAAAAACTCACTCTTCACCCTCTCATCCCCCTGCTTCTTCAGCCGATCAAAGTTGCGCTCCGCCTCCTTCACGCCCACATCGCGCAGGTTCTGGAACCGGACCTCGAGCGAGTCGTGCTTCTTGGTCAGGTCGCCGAGCCGTCGCCGCACGGCTGCGTCGCCTGCCGAATCCGACGCCACGGCCACACCTCTTCCTCGCAGCACCGACGATGGCCGCTGTGCAGGCCGGCTGCCACCCATCGTCGTCTCGTCCTCTGCCTTCTCATCCATGTCCATGCTGTCAGCGAGCTGCGTCTCCGTCCTGTCTGGCTCCTGTTGCGTCACTTCGTCCTGGTCGTCGTCCTCGTCTGTCGCTGCTGTCTCGTCCTGCTCCATCGACTCGTCTTCTTCGCCCTTCTTCCCCACCGCTTCTGCCTTCCTCCTGCCAGCCTTGGGTCGTCCCCGCCCGCGGGTCTTGGCTGCCTCTGCTTCTGTGTCTTCGTCCTCTGTTGCAGGAACGGCTGCTGCCTTGCGCCCCAGTCGTCCCCGTCCCTTGGCCTTGGCCGGTGCTGCCGCCTCGGCCAGCTGCTCGTTGGTCTGGTCTTCCAATGCCTGTCGGCTGTTTGCTGCTGCCTCCTCTGCAATCACGGCTGCCGCTGCTGTTGCTCTCCTGCGTGTCGCTGCCGCACTCTCCTTCTTCTGTGCTGGCTTTGTGGTCTTGCCGACTTTGTTTGACGCTTTCGGCGCGGCTGCCGTCGCCTGTCGGCCTCTCTTGGGCGGCATGTCGTGGATGGATGGCGTTGGTTTCGCTTTCGCTTTCGCTTTCACTCCTGCTGTTGCTGTTGCTGCTGCTGCACCACCTCCTCCCAGATCGTCTTCCGAGTCTGATTCGACCAAGTTCAGCAAGTTGGACGAAGCCTTTGTCCTAGCCATACGGTGGTTGAGGAACAAAAACGCCACCGTTGTTGTGTTACGCAGCTGATTTTCGTATTGACCCGCTGTGGTTCCCTGGGCGCGTCTGGGGAAAAGGGATGACAAAGGTACTGTAAAAAGGAAGAGGCTCACCGCCTTAACTAATTCTGCCGGCATAATAGTTACGCCAATGCGCTTGCTCTTTCCACTTTTGGTTGTAAGAATCGAGATACAAGGCTTAACACTAAGCTTCAAACTGTAGTTGAGAGAAGAGCACAATGAACTGAAGCCGCTTCACGTCTTCTCACTTTAATCAAACTCCAAGTTATCGCCAGTGCAGTGTATATGGTTGATATCTGCAACCCGGCTTGCCCACTAACACCAGCAATGCTGAGCCCCGACTTTACATCCATAGCAGGCTTGGTGGCATAGATGACGGTCTCTGAACGTCTCAGCCGCACCATGTTGAGTCAGCCGCAGTCGGTATGGAAGATGCCTGCGGCAACAATTGGATGGGACACGTTCCGCTGTCCTTGGAAGTCCTAGCACTGCCCAGTAGGAAGCTGCCTTCCCGGCCTCCCTGCTCGACCCTGCAGCCCAGCTAAGCGAGCGCCTAAAAGACTTGCGCAGCCTCGGCGGCAAGCTTCAGGGTTGGTGGAGCAGTAAGATACAAGAAGCACGCTGGCGATAAACAGAACGAACTGTCGCTATTTGCAACCAAAGACTTAAATAACTCGGACAGCACAGGCAGCACACACGACACCAACAACTTCCTCGAGAAGACCCAAGATGACCTGCAGAAGCTAGTGATAGAGAAGTATGTCTTGAAGTAAGCCTAGTTCTGCTGTCGGTGTGGTCTGGGCACTTATAGTATACTCCGTACTTTCAGCCTTCTGCGCAGCTTTTAAGAGAGGCAAGGTAGACTAGCAGGTTCCCTTCTACTAGCGGCAAAGGGACGAGGCGCCGTGGAAGAATGAACTATGAAATAAGTGGAGGGCGGCACGAGTAGTGGGTAGCCTTGCCTGCCCCTATGTCCATGGCTCTGGTCTATTGTGTGTATGAGAAGAGCCGTCGTTCCTGAAAACCTTACCAAGATACTCCATAATTGCCAGCCAATAAGCTTAACAAAGTTTTATAGGCGCCGACTTTCACCTACACGCATAGTGTCTATATTGATTTCCTACGCCTCTCGGCAAGACTGCCTTGCGCCTTGCCTGAATAATAATTGCTCAACAAAGCGAATAAGCCTATGTGAAAGCCTGACTATGCTGTAACAGGTACCTAGATCTTCTACTATTAAAAATCATCCCGCTCTGTCATTCCCTACGCCACGAGAAAGTCAAACATCAAACAAGTTGGCTAGATCATCCTCTCTTACAACACTACTTCTTCCAAGTCTCGGTTTTACTCCTCGTACAAGCAACCCCGATCACGTCCGATCCGTTACTCTGTGACTTTGCAGCACGCTGCGAGCGAACAAAGAGCGCCGGCCAATCTCAACGCGTACCAGCAAGTTGGCACTTGAGATACGAGACTTTCCGACCTGGCACAACTCCGGCCGAAAAACGTGCATACATCTGAATCATCAGCGGGCCTAACAGCAAATAAACACATAGCCTCCTCGGTCGATAGACAGGCTCAAATGTCGGATAGACCCAACAAGCCAGCCATGTTCACTACACCCATTCCACACCAAGACCTAGACGGGACTTCGATCTGGAAGCTCGTATTGCACATGAGACGGTGGTTCGACGAGGTTAAGGTACTCGGGAAAGGACCCATCACTCCAACTGTAGATGTCTGTCATGGGTGGAAACCACGAACACTACGGCCGTGTTTCCTGCTCCCCATGGTGTTGATCACAGCTGCTTTCATCATCGTTTTGGAAATTTTATCTAGGAAATCCGCCAAAGACCATGGAGTTGTCGTTGCCGATTCGAAACATGACATGCCCACCACATTTGTGAATATCAGCAACTTGGTTCCGGGTATCTTGACTATGCTCTATAGTATCGTCTGGGCCTGGATAGATTTTGATGCCAAGCGGATGGAGCCGTGGTTCAGTTTGTCTCAAAAGAATGGAGCTCTGGCCGAGGATAGTCTATTCACTGGGTATCTTGGGGCCTTCCGACCAGGCGTCTGGACGTTTGCGTGGAGATCACAGCATTGGAGAGTTGTCATGTCATCGCTGGTTTGCTTACTTTGCATGACCGTCGTCACGCCACTTATTGCCACTGCGATTGCGCCGAAAGATGGCACCATGAATACCTACGGGTATTCTTATACTTCACCCGGCCTACAATCAGTGTCTGACCAAGACCATCTCTTCGACGAGTCCATGTTGATTCGTCTGTTTGGCACAGTCTGGTTCAATTACTATACCCCGGCCTACACCACCAAGAAATATGCGTTGTTGCCATTTCAAATTCGCAATGACAAGAAGAAAACGAGTCCGAGCCCATCTGCAATTAGCATGACCGGACTGACCACTCGATACTGGTCAGAGATGGTTTGTGCGCCGGCACTGTCTGGTCAGAGCGGGAACACTTCTTGGTACGCAACGGGACCAGAGTGTAACTTTACTCATTTAGACATACCGGTGGAGTCTGGTCAGAACGTGATTGTTTATATCGGCTGGCCATGTACTGGCTGGTTGCCTTTTTGTCTGCAGAGTCACGCATCGGCAGTCAGCTCCGGCGGAGGCTCGATCACTACGTGTCCTATGAGCATCGGTGAGGACTTATCACTCATTGTTGCTGCCCAACGACCGTTGCTGGGGTCGGTGAATAGAACGGCCCTGTTCTGTACCAATAATTACTATTCTGAACCTGTGGAGGCCACCGTCACAATTCCAACCCTTCGTCCATCAAGATTCACTTCGAAAGGCCAATCCAGTAATGTTTCGCAGGATATCTTCAACGCCTTGGCCCTCGAAAGACTACTGGTATCACCAACTGAGCAAGATCGCGCGGCAAAAGATTACATCTTCAGGGTTCCTATTCGACAAAGCACTCAGATGTCTAGACTTTCATTCAACCTCAGCCAAGAGTCTTCTTTGAATCCTATGGTCGGTTTCGCCCTGGGTTTGAACCGGTCTCGACGATTCACCGACTATCTGGACCCCGCAGTTCTCGAATCAGCATTTGACGCCAGCCAGAAAGCTCTGTTCAGCTTCGCCCTTGCAAAGGCCGCCCTTGGATACGAAAACGGAGTCAAACTCGGGAGCGGCCTCTGGGTATCGAGCTACTATGCAATCATCATGGACCGAAAACTGACATTGATTGTTGAAGCCACGCTAGGAATCATCCTATCCCTTACCATTTTATTTGCCATCTCTTGTTACAGGGCTCCATGTCATATTGACTCGAATCCATGCTCATTGCGTCAGACAATCCTGCACCTGACAGGGCCGGGCTCCAAGATGACAGAGTTCAGTCAATGCGGTCACTTATCCCGAAAAGAATTGATCAAGAAGTTCTTCGGGACCAGATACCGTTTGGTGTGCCGCTGTGATCCATTATCTGCGGACGGTCGGCTACAACGTGTTGATGGGCATTGTGGCCCAATGTCACAGTTGCCTAATGGCGAAGAGGAGATCAGCGAAGAGAGAATAACAGCTTACACGCTATATTTCCCACCTGTCCTGCATCCTTGGACGTGCATCGGTTTTACGGTTGCGATGGCGGGACTTGGAAGTCTCCTTATATATCTTGGAGTCGAATCGCGAAACTCTTGGGGTATTCTTCCGCCTTACACTCAGGAATGGAGGGACTCGATACTATTCACATATATCCCAACACATATCGGCACATTCATCGAGCCTCTCTTCGGCCTAATCAATCACGGCGTTGCCATGTCCCATTCCATAAGTCAGCTGGAACGACGGGATCGATCAAACGAGCTTACTGTGGGCTCGAGGTACATGTCAATTCCGCCACAATTCAACATCATTCGAGCTTTGAAACTCAGGGATACCAGACTCGCCTTCTCGTGTCTGTTGCCCTTCCTCGCCAGTGCGCTTTCCGTCGCTCTGTCCATGTTGTTCACATCCTCAGATAGGCTTAAGGGAACTGCAGTTGCCTTCTCTCAGTCATACAACAGCTTTTGGAACTCCACTGTGCTGTCGCAATACTCGAAGACTGACACACAATGGGGCCCCGAATACCTCGACCCTGCATACCTCCTCTATGCGTACAACCAAAGCACCACTTCACCATATCCATGGACCACGAACACAACCTACTATACGCCTATCCATGTTTTCAGTGGAAATTATGATTTTGCCACTTTTACGATCCGGGGATTCAACCCGGATTTCATCTGCGTGAATATGAGCGAGTCACCTGTACAAAGCACCGGCACGACGTTACCGAATCTCATCTACAGCTTTCCAGCGGACGAGCTGAACAATCAATCCTGCTCTGTCAGTCAGATCCCGGAGACCAAGCCCGTCATGCCATACGCTTATGACGGCAACTTGACTGGGCCAGCAACCTCCGAAGGCTTTACTGTGCTGAGCGATTACAACAGCTCCTGTGGCATCGTTTTTGGGTGGTACTTGGCACGTTGGTCCGCATACGGTAGTCCTAACGGGACAGTGACAACGTCATCTATAGCATGTAAGGCCGGAGTACGTACTGCTATGTATGCGGTTCGGGTTGACTCCTCGGGCTACATTTTGGATCCAGGCCAGTACATTTTGGATCCAGGCCAGTCGGACAGACCCTCTTTTCAGAGCTATCAAGAGCATGTCCTCAAGACCTCCGAAATATTGAGTTTCATCGTCAATATGTGGGGTGGACAGGGAAGCAGCAATCTGTCTGTTGCGACTACTAGCTTCGGCAGCCTCTTACACAAGTCCGGCAACGACTCTCTCTTTGATCCGCTGGCTCCAGTCCCAGACATCATTTCGACAACAGATGCTGTCACATTTTGGCTCCGTGCCTTAGTTGTGCAGTTCTTCGCTTTGAACCCTTCCGTGCTCCAAAATGATACTGTTATTAACTATGGAAGCACGAACATTGCAGTTAAGAAACAATCAGTGGTAACTTGGCCTTTGAGTGTGGCACTCTTAGTTTTGGGAATCGCATTTTTTGGACTTTTCCCAGTGTACTTTTTCCGCAGACTGAGGTTCAAGTTTCCTAGACCGATTGATTCGCTGGGATCTCTACTGGCGTACACAGCTCTGAGCCGGGGATTTCTTGCGGGGGAGGATGGGGAGAGTGGTAGCGAAGGTGACAATCGATATGGGTTTGGTGTGTATTCGGGATTTGATGGAAGGGTTCAATTAGGTATAGACTATGTATGTAACCTGAGGAACAGTAAGCCATAAAGTGGTTTAAAAGCATAGCTTGGCTCTATTAAACACACAGGATAACCAAAACGCTCTCAAAGAAACAAGAATGACCAAATTGTAGACATAGGAGGGGAAACCACATAAGTCGACGTCGTGATTGGCGGTGTTTTGCTACGCGCCAGTTGACTAGACAACTGAAAGCCTGACAGAGACCGTGCCCAAACAGCCGTGTGCAATAAGACCCCACGCAGAATCACATGATTGGCTCGCACGTGGCAAGGGTTTCGCCAGCCGAGTTCAGCTCAGCGAGGAGGCAGCACCTGGGTCAAAGCCAACACACATGCCAATCCAGCAAAGTGCTCACCGCGTCCACCACAGCAGCCAAGCATCATTATCAACGGCAACACGCGCTGCGCCGCCGTCACCGGAGCCTGCTGCCATTTGTGTTTCGATTCGTTTGATAGGCTTTGGATTGGCTCGTCGGTCGCGTCTCTCTCCTCGCTCTCGTTCTCTTTTGTCTTCCGGTCGCCATGGGGGACCGAAAGCGTGTGGGCGACTATGTCATGGACTTTGTGCTCTTTGCCGGCATGGTGGGTATCCCCCTTTCGATAGAATGGAGGGCAATGCACAACGGGACAGCCCGCTGACAGCTTTTTGTGCATACACAGACGGCCACGCTCTACTTCCTGTCCAAGAACATCCTCTCGTCTTTTGCGACCAATCTCGATCCCGACAAAGAGAAGCATGACCAGGCGCGGCTCCGAGCACGGGCCAACATCCAGCGGCTGATCAAGGCACAGGGCGGCGACGCCAGCGAGGAGGGCGTCGATGGGATCGGCGAAGGCGGCCTGCGTGGGCTCCGGCCGGAAGACCTCGAGCTCAACGAGTACGAAAACATGATCGCGCTCGAGGTGGTGCCGCCCGGTGACATCTCGGTCGGCTTCGACGACATTGGCGGGCTCGACGAGATCATCGAGGAGCTCAAGGAGTCGGTCATCTACCCCCTGACCATGCCCCAGCTCTACTCGCACGCCGCCCCGTTGCTGGCTGCGCCGTCGGGCGTCCTTCTCTACGGCCCCCCCGGCTGTGGCAAGACCATGCTGGCCAAGGCCCTGGCCCACGAGAGTGGCGCGTCCTTTATCAACCTGCACATCTCCACTCTGACGGAAAAGTGGTACGGCGACTCCAACAAACTCGTCCGGGCCGTCTTCTCGCTGGCTCGCAAGCTGCAGCCCGCCATCATCTTCATTGACGAGATCGACGCCGTGCTGGGCACGCGTCGGAGCGGTGAGCACGAGGCCAGCGGTATGGTCAAGGCTGAGTGCGTCTTTCGTCTTTCGTCTTTTCGTCTTTTCGTCCCCTCTAACACCTCTAGATTCATGACCCTCTGGGACGGCTTGACATCGTCCAACGCGGCCGGCGTGCCGTCACGCATCGTCGTCCTCGGTGCTACGAACCGCATGCACGAGATCGACGAGGCCATCCTGCGTCGCATGCCCAAAAAGTTCCCCGTCCCGCTGCCGGCCGCCAAGCAGCGCCTGCGCATCCTGCAGCTGGTCCTTGGCGAGACCAAGCGCGACCCCCAGTTCGATATTGATTTTGTCGCCACCGTCAGCGAAGGCCTCTCGGGCAGTGATCTCAAGGAGGTCTGCCGCGACGCGGCCATGATGCCCATGCGCGAGTACCTGCGCGCCCACCACGCGTCAGGCAATCCGAACTCGCAGATCAACCCGGCCGACGTCCGTGGCCTTCGCACCGACGACTTCTTCACCCATCGCAACATGGAGGAGATACAGACCCAGACCCAAGTCTTGGCCCAGACCCTGGCGCAGGCGCAGGCTCAGTTCCAGGCGCAGGCGCAGGCGCAGGCGCAGGCACAAACAAGGGAAATGAAGGACGTCCGCCGCCGCTCAAATCGCCGCTCATCTGCGTCAGCCAAGAAGACAGCCAAGCCGACGGCCACGGCCAATGGAGATGACGATGACGATGACGACGACGCATACGAGGACGTGGACGACGACGAGCCCCCTCAGGCTCTGACGGTGGACTGAGCCGGCTGTGTGTCTCCGTATCTTGGACTCATCTCTGCTCTGCTAGATTTCGTATTTGGGAGTTTGAGGTCACGTGCAATTCTTGGGAATGGGAGCATCTGAATTGGCGTTTTTGTATGTCATCTCGTTCTGGCTTAGTATTATGCACAAAGGCAGGTGCCACGGGCTCGTCTGAGCACGCCATCTGCTCCGGAATTTCTAGTGCATGACATATTTTAGCGGGCGACCTCGGCCTAGCGCACGAGTGGCGCTATGAGTCAGGTATTGCATAAACAGCCGGGGATCTCGCCTTCGGTTTGTCGTCTTCGGCATTGGGAGAATCGATTGGGAGCCAAAGTCGGACGAAGCCCATCATCTGGATTGTTCAACGTGTGCAAGGAAGTCGGTGCTGTCATTGCATCGGCATTGTATCGTCTCTGACTGTCTCTGACTCTTGGCTATCTCACTATCTTGACTATCTCCAGTTTTTCAGCATTTTTCGACTTCCCCTCCGTTTTCGCATAGTCGTCTTCTTTTCTGACTCGCTTACTCTCCACGTTCTTGTCGCCTTCATCCGCACACTCTCACGCTCACGCTCACGCTCACGTTCACCTTTACCCTTTCACACATCCGCCAGCATGGCCGAACAGCCCAACAGCGGGTCGTCCGCCCCGGCCAAAAACAAGGAGGTCGACCAGGACGGACACGCGCTGCCGCCGACGCCAGCACCGTCGACGCCGTCCAACGAGCGGCGGCGGTACGCGCTGGCGACGGAGCTGGTGTACACGGAGAGCAAGGACCAGCATGGGGCCTCGAGCATGCCCATCTACCAGTCGGCCACGTTCAAGCAGACGTCGGCAGGCGGCGGGGGCGAGTACGACTACACGCGGTCCGGCAACCCAACGCGGACGCACCTGGAGCGGCACCTGGCCAAGGTGATGAACGCACGCCGGACACTGGCGGTCAGCTCGGGGATGGGCGCGCTGGACGTGATCACGCGGCTGCTGCGGCCGGGCGACGAGGTCGTGACGGGCGACGATCTCTACGGTGGCACGAACCGGCTGTTGACGTACCTGGCCCAGAACCAGGGCATCACGGTGCACCACGTGGACACGACCCGGGTCGAGGCGGTCGCGCCGCTTCTGTCGGCCAAGACGGCCATGGTGTTGCTGGAGACGCCGACAAATCCGCTCATCAAGATTGTCGATCTGGCACGCATCGCGACGGCGGCGCACGCGGCCAACGCGGCCACGCTCGTCGTGGTCGACAATACGATGCTGTCGCCGATGCTGGCCAACCCGCTCGACCTCGGCGCCGACATTGTGTACGAGTCCGGCACGAAATACCTGTCGGGCCACCACGACATTATGGCCGGCGTGATTGCCGTCAATGATGTCGACGTTGGCAACCGCCTCTTCTTCACCATCAACGCCACCGGCTGCGGCCTCGCGCCCAACGACGCCTTTTTGCTGATGCGCGGCATCAAGACGCTTGCCATCCGCATGGAGCGCCAGCAGGCCAACGCCCAGCGCATCGCCGAGTTCCTCGAGCGCCATGGCTTCCGCGTCCGCTACCCCGGCCTCAAGTCCCATCCCCAGTACGACCTGCACTGGTCCATGGCCCGCGGCGCCGGCGCCGTCCTCTCGTTTGAGACCGGCGACCCCGCCCTCTCTGAACGCATCGTCGAGGCCACCCGCCTCTGGGGCATCAGTGTCAGCTTTGGCTGCGTCAACAGCCTCATCAGCATGCCCTGCCAGATGAGCCACGCGAGCATCGACGCCAAGACCCGCCAGGAACGACACATGCCCGAGGACATTATCCGCCTGTGCGTCGGTATTGAGGACGTCAACGATCTGATTGACGATTTGCAGCGAGCAGTACGTTTGTTTTCCTTCTTCTCTCTTTCTCTCCATCTTTCTTTGTTCCTTTCTTTCCTTTCTGTCTTTACTTTTTTCCTCCAACCTCTAACACCCCCAGCTCGTCCAAGCAGGTGCCGTCAGCCTGACCCTGGATGGCTTCCACGCAGACGGAGCCAGCCAGGAGGCCACACAGACACAGTAGGCAGCGTGGCAGTTATTCAGGGTTCATGTGCAATGCGTTCAATACATGGTTAATGTAGTTTCATCTGGAATGGGTCATATACGGTGCTATGGGAAAATCAAAAGATCAAAGCAACGTGGTAGCGGGCAGTCGATGTTCAATATACAAACAAGCATATAAAATTGGTGTATAAAGTGTTTCATTGGTAGAATCTAGCCAAAGACAAAACTGCACAACCAAATCTATATGCTAAGACTACAAGTCGGACAAAGGAAAGGAAGGAAGTGGAGCTAAGACAACAAAAGCCAAAACCAAAGGTTTCTGCAATTCAAACACGCTCAACGTAGTCTAACAAAAAACCTGGGAATCACGACACACTAAAAGTCCCGGCCAGGAAGCAGAATAGGCGCCACCAAAGTCCAGACGTACATAGAGTAGCAGACCCACGAGCTGACAATCTTGACCCAGGTGGCCCAGTTGGTGCGGCCGACCGTGGCAAAGTCGCCGTCCCTGGTCGAGTCTTCGTAGTTCATTGTGAGCAGCGTGGCGACCCAGGCGGTGGCCAGGAAGAAGATGATGTGGAACATGGTGTAGCTGTACTGCGTGCTGCTGCGCTCGTCGTCGCCGGTATGGTTGCCGCCGTCATGGCTGCTGTCGTCGTCGTCGTCGTCGGACAGCAGCGCATCGGCCGGCAGGCTGCCCTCGGCCACGGCACGTCGCAGCGCCTCCGCACGCATCTCCCGGCGCGACGGCTGCTGGGTGACCAGGTCGTGCGACGAGTAGCTGTCGTCGTCGTCATCGGGCAGGCGGATGGCGCCGTGGCCACCGAGGCCCAGCGTGTTGGTAGCGGCCCGCGTAGTGGTCCAGGCCACGGTCAACATGGTGACGATGGCGCCAATGACGACAGACGTGGTGCGGGTGCCCTGGGCCAGCAGCAGTGGGTTGCAGTGCTTGTCGGCCGAGGCGTCCGGCTTCATGGACACGGCCGACATGGTCAGGTACGTGCAGTAAACCGCGACCATGGCGGCCTGGGCCAAGCCGGCACGCGGATTCAGCTCCTGGACGTGAGGGTGGACGGAGACGGCCGAGGCGAGGACGAGGAAGACGAGGTTGAGGCTGATGGCGGCTTGGTTGACGGAGCAGCCGCTGGCACCGAAGAAGACGTACTGCAGCACGGTCATGGTGATGGAGGCAAGGTACATGCCCAGGGTCGAGCCGACGAGCACGAAGCGCCACATGCGCGACTCGCTGTCCTCGATCTGCTGCAGGCAGTACTCGGCCCACGAGTGGGCCATGTCGACCAGCAGGACCAGGCCGAGGATGAGGAAGAGCATGGCGCAGACGAGCGAAATGTAGTTGCCCCAAAAGACAAAGAACGCGTCCGGGATCAGGAAGGAGAGCACGATAAAGGCGAGCCAGGCGACGATCTTGGGGCCCCAGTAGCCGTTCTGCAGGGCCGCGCGCGGCTGCTTGGACGAGGACACGCCGACGAGCAGGCCGGCAAAGATGAGGTGGAAGAGCCCGAGGGCAAAGTTGATGCGGTGCACGGCCAGCCAGCCGTAGCACTGGCCGGTCGGACAGTTGATCTTGACGTAGTCCAGCATGAGATGTTCAAGCTTGTTGATGGCCCAGGGTGTTTCCATGATCCAGGCCAGGATCGAGTTGATGACGAGGATGAGGGCATAGCCGATGCGCGTGGCGATGCTGGGTGCAGATGTGAGAAGAGGTGTGAGAAGAGGTGTGAGGAGTGAGGAGAGGAGTGAGGAGAGGAGTGAGAGATGTGAGGAGAGTGAGGAGAGTGAGCAGAGGAGCGAGAAGATGACGACCTACCTGTTGCCGCATTTACCACACGCACTGCAGACCATGGAGCATGTTGCCGCACCGCAGCAGCTGGCACCAAACGAAAGCAGCTGACCATGTTAGCCGTCGCACCGGATGCAGGAACCCCAAAGACAAACCGTCGAGACGCTCGGCACTGCCAGAAGCGGGATGGAAAGCAAGGCACCCATGTTGAGCCTTGGGACGTAAACACGGGCGGTAACGCCGGAAGTCGCAGATATGGGCTCGCAGGCGCAGAAAGGGAGAGTCGTCGGTGTTCGGAAGAGCAGCAGACCTGTCCGCTGTAGGTTGAAGACAAAAGAGACGAAGAAGGCGAATGCTTGGTTTTGAGGCAAAAGACCCCGTCACGTCGTCATGAGACAGCCACACGGAGAATGCGCCACAGATCACGTGACCGCATGCACGTGCGTGTGCTTATCGGCCTGCATGCTCGTTTCTCCTAATGCGGTCTGAGACAGAGCTGACTAGCGGCGCGCGCCCTCTCAATCTCGGGGAACTCCTTCACCAGAGGCCAGCTGGATCGGAATTCCCAGCCCGAATGTCCATCTGCCATCCGGCGACCAGTACCAGCCCGAGCTCCATTTCTATTTCTGTCTTGTTGTCTTTTCTCGTACTTCCCCACGTTTTGCTCCTGTTGTTGTCTCCTTTTCTTGATCACTTCCTTTTACGGACTATAGGCACCTAGTATCCCTTTTCTTATCTCAGGTCTTTGCGCACTATCTGCCGGCACACAGCGGTCGCCAAGAACGAGACGAAGCGAATCCCGGCCCTTTGACCGACCCTTCGGCTGGCTTGGCGAGGCGCTTCGACGTCTTCTGACCGCAGCGATGCACGAAGGGAAGCTGCATCGAGCACGCATCGTGTCGAGCGTGGCTGCCACTGTGATTTCGCTGGCGTGTGGAACAAATGTGAGTGCTGTGTGTGTTGTGTGTGCGTGTATGCATGTATGGCCTGCTGACATATCCAGTATGTCTACTCAGCATGGGCACCGCAGTTTGCCGACAAGCTGCAGCTGTCAGCAACGCAGTCGAACCTGATCGGCCTCTCAGGCAACCTGGGCATGTACTCACTCGGCGCACCAGTTGGCATGTTTGTCGACGGCAAGGGTCCGCGGCCAGCCGTCGCTGTCGGTGCCGTGCTACTCGGCCTGGGCTACTTTCCGCTGCAGCAGGCCTTTGTGGCCGGCGCCGGCGCCGTGCCTGCGCTCTGCTTCTTCTCCTTTCTGACCGGACTCGGCGGTTGCATGGCCTTTGCTGCTGCTGTCAAGACGTCGGCCCTCAACTGGCCGCATCACCGTGGCACGGCCACCGCCTTTCCGCTGGCCGCCTTTGGCCTCAGTGCCTTTTTCTTCTCCGTCCTCGGCTCCATCGCCTTTACGGACAACACCGCCGCCTTTCTGCTGCTGCTCGCCTTTGGCACCGTCAGCCTCATCCTACTCGGCTTCTGTTTCGTCCGCGTGCTGCCCCATGCCCATCCAGCCGCTGCAGCCACGCCCTACGATGCCCTGCCGACATCCTCCCCCGACGCGATCGACAGCGACGACGATGATGACGCCCTCGCTGCCAAGGCCACGTCGCGCAAGACCCGTGGCGGGATGGCCGCCCGCGGCGAACCTGGTACGTTGCTCTACACCGACAACAGCGCAGCCGACGCAGTAGGAGCAGAAGCGACAAACGACAAGGGCGCAGGCGCACGAGAGCAGAAGGCGGCCGCCACCTCCGGCTCCGTCTCGGTCTTCGCGGCCGCCGCCCCGTCGTCTGCTGCCCTCGCGGAAGAAGATGCCGACCACGTGCCCATGGACGAGACGTCTTCTCTCATGTCGCGGACCTCTTCGCTGCCCGGCGACGTTTTGGTCCAGAACAGTGTTGATATGGATCGATCCCACCGTATAGACATCCGCGGCTGGAAGCTGCTGAGCAACGTCGAGTTCTGGCAGCTCTTTTCCATCATGGGCATCCTTTCTGGGATTGGCCTAATGACGATCAAGTGTGTTCTTTCTCTCCTCATTTCTTGCCTCTCTCCCTCTAACAACCGCAGCAATATCGGACACGATGCCAATGCGCTCTGGAAGCACTACGACAGCTCTGTGCCAGAGAGCCTGCTGGTGCAGCGGCAGCAAATGCACGTGGCTATTCTGTCCATTGGCAGCTTCGTGGGCCGTCTTTTGAGCGGTACGCCACCCATCTTTCTCTCCTTTTCCCTTGTCTCTGCATGCTGAATACGCGCGCAGGTGTCGGCTCCGACTTTCTCGTCAAGCGGATGGAGGCCAGCCGGGTCTGGTGTCTGGTCATCGCGGCCAGCGTCTTCATCGTCGCCCAGCTGATGGCCCTGACCATTGTCAACCCGCACTTCCTGGCCCTCGTGTCGAGCCTGTCGGGTCTGGGCTACGGCTTCCTCTTCGGCGTCTTTCCCTCCATCGTGGCCGAGTCGTTTGGCATCCACGGTCTGTCGCAGAACTGGGGTTTCATGACCCTGTCGCCCATCGTGTCCGGCAACGTCTTCAACCTGTTCTACGGCTCCGTCTTTGACCGGCACACCGTTACCGGGCCCGACGGCGAGCGCTCGTGTCCCGACGGCATCGAGTGCTACCGCGCTGCCTATGTTGCCACCCTGGGCGCCTGCGGGCTCGGCCTCGTGGTCACGCTCCTGGTTATCCGGCACCAGCACTTGCAACGGCTCAAGGATGCCGGCAAGCGCAGTCTGGAGGATTGAGCCCGGGTCCAGCCATGAAACCATGACTGCAGCTTTTTGGATGCGGCTGTGGCTAGCGTCAGATTGATCTTTGCGTCTGAAAAAACGTCGTATTTGCTTGGATTTTGGTTCACATTTGGGGAGCTTTTTATGGCGGATTTGTGGTGCAGATGGTTTGCAGTCAATCACGTATAGAGCCTTTATAGATTTCGTCGAATTGCAATTGTTTACAAGGGAAGGCACAGCTGCGTGTTGTGTAGATGGCAGTTGCCGGATTGGCGCTGTCAAAATCCACGCCACATTAAATTTCGGAACTCATCCCAGTTACCAGTGTAAAGCTGTCGTCTTTCTGCAATTGGGCTTGTTCAACAGCACATATGTCTTTATGCTCCCTTCACTCATTTACGCTCCCATTTTGTTTTTCGCTTGCGATTTTTGTTATTTCTGTCCTTCCCTCAGTCGTCTCAGCGAATGGCCTTCACGAACGGACCTCTGTTCTAGCAGAATTGACAAGATGGGCTTACCAGCCATCGGCGCAGGGCCCAAACACGCCACTCTTGCTTTGGATGCATCGGGCCCTGTCAAGTGTATGAACCCTACGGCGCGCTATGTGACCATTCCGAAGGCGCATGCGGCAGCGAGGAGCGGCAAAACAGAAAAGAAGACAGCCGTGAGAGATGGCACTGGAAACGAGCTCCCACAATCAGCAGCAACGGCGACATTGACGTCTCCCAAGACGCGACACCACGTGTATCACATATGGCGCAGCCGGGACAATCGAAAGGGTCGGCACGCCGTCGTTGTCAGCCGGGCCTTTTACCTCCACAGCCTCCGTCAACGCATCCACGATCTCGAGCACGAGGAGAAGAGGACGGCAGCGGCACGTCACGCGGCAGCTCTACGGGCCACCAACTCACTGCGAGAGACACTGCGCGGCGTCGGCCAGATGGCCATGCGCTGGCCTATGTGGGACATTTCGTTTGACATCGCCCTGCTCTTCACGCTCGGCTCCGCCATCTGGGCCATCAACGCCTTTTTCGTCTGGCTGCCGCTGCAGGCGCCTGCCACCAGCTTTGCCCACGAATCGGGTACAGGTGGCGGCGTGACTGCGCTGGCCGGCGGCACCGTCTTTGTCGTCGGCGCCCTGCTGGGCATGCTCGAGGCCGTCAACGAGAACCGCGGCGACTGCTTCGGCTGGGCCCTCGAGGAGGCCGTGGCCACGGGCGGGACGAACGGCAACCCACTCCTGCAGCTGCTACCGCGTCCAGACACCTGCCAGCACCATCAGGCGCAGCGATGGCAGCTGCTGGGCAGCAGGAGCAGCAGTGCTGACATTGTCGACAGTGTCGACAGTGTCGACAGCACCGGTGCCGCTACACCAAGAACAACCGCCAAGAACGATGCAACCAACAGAGCCGGTCGCCGCCAGTGGTCCTGGTGCCCCTCGTGGCCCGAGCTGCGCACGCACTACCTGCACGAGATCGGCTTCTGGGCCTGCGCCATTCAGGTGGTGGCGGCCACCATCTTCTGGATCGCCTGCGTCACCGGCCTGCCGCCCGTCTTCGACCGGCTCTCGCTGGCGGCGCAGAACGGCATCTACTGGCTGCCCCAGGTCGTCGGTGGCGTCGGCTTCATCCTCGCCAGCCTGCTCTTCATGCTGGAGACCCAGCCGTGCTGGTACTGGCCGGCTCCCGGCCTGCTGGGCTGGCACATTGGCTTCTGGAACCTGGTCGGCTCCCTTGGTTTTGCGCTGTGCGGCGCCTTTGGCTTTGCGGCAACGCAGAGCTTCGACATGAACTACGCGGCCGCGCTGTCAAGCTTCATCGGCTCGTGGGCCTTTCTGGTATGGCGACTTTCCTGCCGGCCTATACGCTGTGCTAACTATTGCTCGCAGATTGGCAGCGTGATACAATGGTATGAGAGCCTGGACAAGTATCCAGTGGCCATCAAGAGCTCCATACGCGGCGAGAACCTGGACTAGCAAGAGTATAAAAGCGTGCATAGTTCTGTCTGATTTGTTATTGCTGTGGTATTCTCGTGTCTATAAAAGCATTGCTGTATATGGCTGTGTGGTGTTTGTCTTGAACATGCCGGTCTAAATATGGTGGGAGCTGACAGAGTTATATTACACAAGCAGTATCGGTTGTCCTTGGTGAAGTCGACACCAGCAAACCACGACGTACAATAAACCACAGCACAACGGCAAGATGAGATCCTCACATACCGACATGCGCACAGCCCTGTACCGAGGCCCGGACCGACAAGCTCCTACTGCTGCCGGATGCGGACTCTTACATGTGATCCATGTGATCCACGACTGCCAGCGAATTTAATAACAGGAGCAGTCCTGTTTCTTACTCCTGAACCCAAATCTTACAAACCACATACATTGCAACTCTGGTTCACGGCTGCGCAATCCTCTTACGGCGTATGTGAGCAGCCGTCCCGATCATGGTGACATTCACATGGCATCACCTCACGTTGCGCGCTTTTCATCATTTACGGATTCCAAAGGCCATGAAACAGGACTGGCCGTACATCGTGTCCTGCACCATAGCAAACGCCAAGCCGGAAGCGGTAACGGGGCCTATATCAGGCCTGTATATACGTCGTAGGGCAACCGCTCACTGGGGCAGGTGTGAAGGCTAGCCGTCCGTAGTGGAAGGTGCCTATCTGTCTAGCGGCATTTGCTGTCGTGCAAGAAAACGTTAGACCACATGCTTACGGAGTACAGGCAAAGCAAAAAGGAACATCCTAAGACAATCTCCACATGGCGGCAAGGAGACAGTCGGTTTCGACGAGTACTCGTACGGAGCCGTGTCTCACTAGTGTGAGGCAAAAGACAGGCCAGAAAGGCAGACATGGCGGTATGTCGGCGCGAACAAGTCTCACGCTGAGGAGAGCTCGCTTGCTGGCCAGCCAGGCCGGCCCATTGAGACATTCGGAAACAGCCAAAGGCCAGCCACAACGCCACGGCTGGGCCCCGGCTCTACGTCGTAGGAGCTCACCCTTGCGTCCTCCTTGCGTGCTGCCTCGGGCTTTTGTCTCCTTCCACCGGCGGCAAAAAGGGGTCCGCGGAGACGTTACCTAGCAGTGACCGGCAACCGCGACTGTGGTACCGGGTTGCCGCTGGGGCGGTACTGCGTACCTGGTAAGTTATCTTACGGTGCCGGTTTTCCTGACATTGCAAAGATTGTGAAGATTGGCAGCAGATGGAACGTCTGTGATCAAGCTGGGATGGGGCTGTGTCCCACTCTGAAATTGGAATGCGACGTGGCAACGGAAAGGAAGAAGACGGAGAAGCAGAAGAAGGCAGCAGAGAGCCTGTCAAGGCCAGAGAACATGCCACATCGTACTCCGTACTCGCGTCTTGCAAATCAGCCATCAGCGGCCCACTCGCTCGCTACCCACGGTCGAGAGCCAAACGGCTGTTTTTTCGGTTGCCCAAAAAAGGGGCGAAGTCGGTTGGGCAGAGCACATGTCATTGGGCATACGACGCTCCTGCTTCGATGCGATGGGAGAGGTAAGTCGGGATGGCGCCAAGATAGAGAGAGGCACGGAGTACCTGTCATTCTTTTGATACGGGCAATGTGCGGAGCCTCTTGGGGCTGTCTCGCACGTCTCCCCCGGAGACCCATCAAGGCACCCTTCAAGGCTGAGGAGCAAGAAACATGACAGCCCCGTTGTCGCAAGGAGGGCTAAGAATACTCCGTATGCACTGATTTCTATCACATGAAGGAGCTTAGCCCTAGGAAATTGCGCAGGAGATTTGCCGTGGCTGTTGCTGTTGCTGTCGCTGTTGCATTCGCATTTTACTTCGTGTCTGCGACTTACGAGTCCTCTACTCCGTACTCGTACTCTCATCTTCTTCTTTCCCACGCATATTTCCTCATTCCCTTCTCCCCACAGTCACCATTACCGGTACGGAATATACGGAGCTGTACGAAGATATACGGAGACAGTCTTACGGATACCGTTAATTCGGGGCATGTAATTCGTTAATCTCGGATGTCCAAATTCGAGGCAAAAAGTATGCAAAGCGGATCGAAGAGGAAAGGGGGGCCACTCCCATGCAGTACCGCGTCTATTATTTCCAATTCACGTACACCACCGGCAGAGGACAGGGGTCAGGAATATTACCTGTACCAGCAAATAGCCTACGTCGTAGCTCCTCTTGTCCAACGGAAAAGGGGGACGGCGCTTTTATGAAACACAGCTCCAGCCGGGATCGACGAGAGATACTGCACATTAGTCTCGTTATCTTACATACATGTAGTCTTCATCACCATACGGAGCGCGCAGCCTGGCCTCAGCCAGTGTCAGCCTTCGGGGCCTAAACAGGGTTTGCTCGGGGAGCAGAAAAAAGACCGCACCTCCTCGTAAGATATCTTACATCTCAGCACACGTCCCTTACAATGGCAGCGCGACAGTGGTTGTGGCTCCCCAGTCGGGGTGCATGAGCCGGTCTGGGTGCGGCGCTCGGTCCTCTCCAACATACCGACACAGATGGGGTAACAGAGTCGCTCGTCTCCGGCCTGAACATACTGTGTATCTTACGTACGAGGCAGATGCATACGTACGGAGTACAGGTGCACGTACGATGGAAATGCATGCGTCTAAGAGGGCAGATAGTGACCGGGATGGCTTTTGCCTGAAGCTGAAGCGGAAGTCCGACGTAACGACGACAAAGACTCGTATCTTGGTCGTCGTAGTCACAGTTGATACTATCGCCTGCCGGCCACCGCTGCATGTGTGCTGTGCAGATGGTCGGCTGCACATCAATACTCCGTAGAACCTCCAGAGCACCGGATATAGAAGCCGCAGTCGCAGAATACGATACTCACATAGACGCGATGTAGCCCTGGCGGCGGGTTCGGTGGAGGCGTTGCGCAGCCGTGGGATGAAGACCGATGGAGGCTCGATGAGAAGCAACCTTTCAGGTACGCCGTACCATTCTGGCTTGACCGAGACCCTTGCCTGCCGTTGGCTGCATCGCCTGACCTTTGTCGACGCGATGGACGATCAGCAGCAAATGAAATTGCCCCTCTTGTCTCTTTCCGGACGCACCTGCCCCGTGCGTTGCTTCTTCCTCTGTATCCGGCCTCTGCAGCCTGCCCGTTTTCCGCTCCATCGTTTCAGCAACACAATCACACTAACGCTTGCCCCCAATCGAGGCTAGCATGGGATGGCTCCACCCCTGATTTATTAGCTGGTGTGCCCCGTACTATGGAGCAAGGTACCTCTGTGCCCCTGGAAGAAGGAATCCTCGCACTCTGTACATACGAGCAGGATGGCAAAAGCGCACCAGGAACGGGTTGGCCCTGGCCGCGACCGCCGCAAAGGTGGACCGCCGAACAGCACCGTATTTTCTCGTCGGCCCAATCGCATGGCTTATGAGCAGTTTCCCGCCTGAGAGCTCTCATTTCGAACGTGTGCCCCCGTTCTCCGTATTCAAAGATCTCGTCCGAAGCAATTGACAGCCGGAAGGAAGATCCCTTCCTCACGAGGAAAGATTGTTCGAGTGCAGCCGCTAACCCCAATACGGCCGCTTCACGCTGAAAGGTGCGTCTGGCGACTGCATTGGCTCAACGGTCAGGCCGCTCAGCACGCCTGCCTGATCGGGGATTGGTATCTTACTACTCCGTCGTACCTTACTCGTAGGTCGTGGCTTCCTCCCGGCTGCACGGGATGAAGTCGTAACCCAATCAAACGCCATACATTTACTAGCCTGGGAAACTTGCAGGATGCTGCATCATAACCCGTTTCGTCTACCGGACCTGTGATGCACAAAAGGAAGATGGAAACGGACAAAAAAGGAAAGGAGAAAAAGAAAGCCGGGCACATGTTCCGGCGCCATGCCCCATAGCCTCTCTTCGTCCTCGACAGCACGACCAGGGTAGGTCTATTTTCAATTCTCTCGTCCTCTTCAACTATTTTTCCTTCTTCTCCCCGGTCGAATCGCGTCGAGTCGGCATCACTTTCTCAACCTCAGATCCCTGTCGGCCACCCACCCCGGCCTGCTCTCCACTTTCTCATCACTCTCGCCGTTCATAAGTCCCCACCCCTTGTTCACCTCCAGTACTTGCACATATTAGGCAGAATACCCCATACACATACGGAGTACAACTTTGGGCAGTAAAGCACACGCCATACAATTCGAGGTCAACCCACCAGGCCGGTGATGGCACAGTGGAGCATATCAGGCACATTCGTACTCCGTACCATTGCACTCGCCGCCGTTGTATCTTGTTTTCTACTCCCGGGCCCGGGCCACCAACACACGCACAGCAAGCTAAGCATCTCTACCCTGGCTGCCGCACCCTTTTTGTCCCTCATCTTGGAGAGAGAGCAGGAGAGGCAGAGGAGATACCCGTCCGCGTTTTGTGTCTCTCACCCTCGTGTTTCTGTCTCTCCTACATTTCCCTCTCCTGTCCGCCCTCGCTCATTACTCGTGCTTCTGCCACGCCCTCTATTTCTCTTCTTCCTTCTTCCTCCCGGAAAGCTTCCCTCCACCTGAAGCTGCCTCGCCCGGACCTCCAGTCTTTTCACGGGCGAGCTTGCTTTTCATTTGCCTCTCTTTCGTTCTTTGACGCCATCTGGCTGCCTAGTCAAGCTCACGACGCCGCCTTTTCGCACCACTTTCCGCCTTACGACGTCATTCGACACCACGCAATCGCGCTGCATTTCGCATCACTCCTTTTCTGTTTCCCTGCTTGTCGGCATCTTCTCTTCCCGCGGCTCTGCGCGTAATTGGCTTGTCAGGACACCAACTTCCCTCCATTCCAACCAGAAGGCTGCAGTCGGACCAAGGCTCCGACGGCAGAACGGTCGTATCGCCTCTCAGCGTCTTGTCTTTTCTTGCGTGTCGCGTATCTTGACTGGATCCATCGATCGTATCTCACTGTCAGTGAGCTGGACACCTTATTTGCGACTCAAACTTCCTTTTCACGCCATAAGATTCGTCAGCCATCCGTTTCAAAGCCGATTGTCCATTTGCACGCCGTTGTACGTTGTGCCACACACTTTGTCCACGAGCTATCCACTTCACTCAGCACCGAGCTGTTTTGCGTCTCACAGTATCTGGAGTCGCAGATACCCTGTAAGCTTTTTTTCCCTATATTACTTTTATTTTAAGGTGGGTAAGCCAGGCGAATTGCCGAGACACCTGATCTGGTCATGTCCTTATCAAATGTTCTCTTATAAGCAAAGCTATTTCGTTGCATGAAGGGGGGCCCCCCTGCTAATACCAGCCAACAGCAGCGAGGTCCAGCCCCTGATACCGACGAAAATAAGAAACGTCTCGTTCTGCGTTACACGAACTGTGCATCTCTGTCTTTCCCAAGAAGAAGGGGGTATTTCTTCCTTGGACTCTTTCGGTCTCTGGTTGGCTGGTAAGTTGCCTCAGACTGACACACCGTGCTCACTTGCTGCCTTTCGCCTTTTTGCCCTTTTGCCCGTCCTTCTGTCTTGCCTGCAGCGAGACAGGAGAATGGCGAGAAAAGATACAGCAGAAAACATGAAGCACATTAAATCCGAATGAAACTTGCTGACGAGTCGCCTGCGTGATAGATATGTGCTCGCCCGTATCACTGATCCTTGGTCAAGCAGCTTAATAGCTCTGTGATCGCCAAGTGAAGCAATTGGCCACTCGCTACGGACGCTTCTGTCGCACAACCTTGCATCCAGCCCCTTTTATGTTATAAGACTCGGGGCCACTCACGTCGGCAACTTCCCGCCGGCCTAGTGGTTTTGTTCGTTCCATCACTTCAGATATGAGTGCTTGAGTGGGTGTTTTAACGGAGATTTCAGACGTGATTGTCTGTTCCAAGTCGACAAAATGCTCAGCATGGCTGTATGGGAAACTGATGATGAGACCGACGGGCCGATCTTGCCTGCGACAGCGGCACTGCCGACGCCAGCAGATACGCCATACCGAACACCATCGCGGACGTCATCACGAACCCCGTCACGAAACTCGAAGAAGTCGCGTCGATCTACCACACCACCACGGCCCGCTACATCGCCGCCCCCAATGCCCGGAACGGACAAGACGGACAGGACGGACAAGAGCTCCAAAAGATCTTCGAGGGACCTGGCTTTCGACGACACTATCAGCATTCTCGACCCTCGCCGCTTCACGCCGACTCTGCACGCCAACCTCGTCTCTGAGATCCTGTCTCTTCGTCGCGACCAGGAAGAGAAAGTCAAGATCATAGAGAGCCTGGAGATTGCCTTGCAGACTTCGAGGGAGGAGCAGGATGCACTTCAAGATGCCGTCTCAACAAGTTCCAAGGAGAACCGATTGGTTAAGCGTCAGCTGGCGCTGCTGGAAGGCGGCACGTCCTCTGCTCTGAGCGAGCTTGTCCGTGAACGGGACGAGGCTGCAGAAACAGTCAACGAAACAAAGAAGAGGCTCGAGGCAACACAGAAGCGACTTCGACACTGCGAAGAGGACTCGGAGCAGACGCATAAGCAATGGGCCCGGGAAAAGGACGCCTGGGATGAAGAGAGACGGAAGCTGGAACGGAAGGTACACGTGGCCGACACTCGTCTGAAGGCGGTCATCGACGAGATTGCTGCCTTCCAGGCGGCCGAGATCAACGCGGCCAATGGCAACGGCATCGAAAGCGAGGCCGAAGAGGCGAGTCCGGCTGGCAAGGAAGCTGATAGTGCAAGCGTGCGAACTATGAGCCTGACGAGCAGCATCCGCTTCTCTGTCATGTCAGGAAAGCTGAACAGCCATTCACTGGCCGATGAACTGAACTTTGACGGAGACGACGACTACGAGACGGATACTGGTCGCGAAAGCGTGCTGTCGAATCAGTTCCACGTTCGCAATCCCAGCCGAGACAGCCTTCTGAACCGGGCGCACCGCCGCAACCAGAGCAACGACAGTGTCCGCCGGCCGGGAAGCGTGGTACGTGGCCGTTACCTGAACCAGGCCGTGTTGGAGCGGCTAGAGGGTGTCATCATCCGCGAGGTTGAGGAGGAGCAGCAAATCTTGGCCCCTGCAGTGCCTGTGACGCCTGCGACGCCCGTGGTTCCCGTGGTGGCTGTGGTGCCAAAGGTCGAATACACGGATTCGGCCGTGCAATACTCGCCGCCTCCTTCGCCCAAAGTGCTTCCTCAAACCCCCTTGACTTCGGGGCTTACCTCGGAGTTCTCGACAGAGCCGCCGTTGGAGCGGTCGCTGGAACTTTCCCCGGTCCAGACACCACCGCCGATTCCAAGCCGTGCTGATCGGTCATCGCTCAGCGAGGCCACGTTCGAGGTGCCGACGCGTGGCGAGCTGGTCGAGATCGAAGCCAACCAACGGCGCAAGAGGGTGCACATAGCACGGACATTGACGATTGAGCCTGTGCTGATGGGCAGCAGCCTGATGGTTTCTGTCGGATCGCAGACAGCTACAGAAATGCCTCTCACGCCGCCGAAAACACCAAAGTCTCCCCCATTTGAGAGGGGACACTCGAAGAACCGGACGTCAACAGGCTCTCTTGCCGAGGCTCCCAAGCCGGCACCGGCGGCTCTCGTGTCTGCCTCCACACAGACAGAGCCACCGTCGCCTCCGGCAACACCGCTGGCCCCGCTGTCTCCGATGCCTATGCCTATCCCGATCATCAGCATACATCCGCCCACGAGTCGACCAACAACACCGCAGGAGCCACTTCTTCCTCCGCTGTTCAAGGACTTCGGCTGCCAGGTGCAGCTTTCGGCACCTTCGACGTACAAGTCGACGTCTATGCAGACGGACGAGATCCGGGTCGACAAGCGCCTCGACCGTCTTCCTGCATATCTGCACCCATCGGCCATCACGTCCCGGCCGTCGTCGCCGGGCGCCATCATTGTCGACCCGGCAGCAGCTGCGGTAGACGACCTCAGAAGTCCGTTCCCGCCGGCGCCTGGCTACGTGCCACCGCGAAACCCCAGACGATTGACGACGCGCCTCAGTATGGGCAGCGAGCCTTCGTCGTCCCCCACAGCGCAAATCCCGTCGTCGCCGATCTCTCCGGAGACACATGATGCCTACCCCGGAAACAACGATGATGGGCCGTTGTCCAACCAGAGGGCCCCGATGCGTCGGCCCCACCGCATCAGCAGCCTGTTTGCCGGGTTCGACGCGATCAGTTCGGACGAAGCAGACGAGTTTATGGAGGGCGATCTGAGTGACTTGGAGTTCCGAACGGCCCTGTCGGCACCAAAACCGCAGTCAGGAAGCAGCTCATCGCGCACGAACGGCAAGCGGAGTCCAGGCCCGGCCAGCGACACGACGTCTCCGGATCAGCCGGTCTCGCTTCCACGGCACAACTCTTCTCGAAACACTACGCGAGCCAGCGTGATGGGCATTGGTAGCGCGGAGACGTACGGCAAACTGCCGCTGCGCGAAGCGAACCAGGACAGCCGTGATACTGTGCTGATGCGGAGAATGTCGATCAAGGGCTCACGCTTGTCCTACGACAAGCCAAACAGCCGGGTGAGCGGGATGCGGAAGGCGGCCATGATCCAAAGCGGCATTGCCACACATCATGGCCGGTCACGCAGTCCCAGTCTGCCCGAGGTTGCCGACCCTCCCTTTCCGATCCCAACTCGAGCAAGCTCCCGGAAGCCTCCCGTCAGTGCCAGCGCGCCCAGCGATGGCCAGTGCAGTCCGACACGGGATGCCTGGGCGCCACGACGGTCGGGGAGCCGTGGCCACTACCGTGCTAACAGCATCCGCAAGGTGCGGTCAGCTGCAGCGATTCCGGTCAAGCCCCGACACGGGCGGCGTGGAAGCCGTTCGCCACCGCGTCACATGCCCTTCTCGGCCGACGAGGAGCCAGAGAGCCCCGGACTTCCACCGCTACCGAACAACGACTTCACGGCGACGTCCCGGGGACAATACCGAGCACACCGGCACCAGATGTCGACAACCACGGCGACGACAGATCTGACGGGCACGCAGGCGACAGGTGTGGTTGACGCGATTGCGCAGACAATGGTGGGCGAGTGGATGTACAAGTATGTGCGGCGGCGGAAGTCGTTTGGCGGCGCGGACGTGTCGAACCGCGACGACAGCAGCAATGACCGGCACAAGCGGTGGGTGTGGCTGGCGCCGTACGAGAGGGCAATCCTGTGGAGCAGCAAGCAGCCGTCGAACAACAGCATGCTGATGGGCAAGTCCGGACGCAAACGTAAGTGGTCGATGTCCTCTTGTTTGGGCGTGATAATATGCTAACCTGGTTTGCAGTGACGATCCAGTCGGTTCTCGACGTCAAGGACGACAACGCGCCACCCAAAGGCTGTGCCCAGCTGTTCAACCGGTCGATCCTGATCCTGACGCCCCAGCGGGCACTCAAGTTCACGGCCACAACGCCCGAACGGCACTATCTCTGGCTGACATCGCTGTCGTTCCTGGCCCACTCGCAGCAGGCGGTGCCGGAGAACATTGCGATGCCGTTGCCCAAGACAGTGCCGGACTTTGAGTTTCCGCGGCCCAAACGGCGGAATGGGATTCGCGACTCGATCCGGCTGACCAAGAGCAAGGGCGCCCTGGTGCAGTCAGGCCTCACGGGAGCTGTGATCGCAGTGCCGCCTCTGCCACTACCACTACCGGCAATGAGCGTGGCCTCTTCGCAGACAGACTTTGCGCCGCCAAGCATCCCAAGCTACCGGCCGGCAGAGTCGACGGTGTCGGCCCCGTCTGTGGCCCCTTCGATGCCGTCGATGGCCCCGTCGATCTCGGCGCACCAGCGGGACATCTCGCGCGACACGGCCGAGCCACCGGTGATTGCACGGTACTACGACCGGTCGAGCCAGGCGATGGTTCACGGGCGCAAGCGCAGCAACACGGGAGGTCACGTGCCTCCGCCGCTGTCGTTCCGGGGCTTTTCGGGCCCGACGGCGAGCAACAGCAGCCACCACCAATCGACGAACAGCACGGCCGGACAGTCGGACATTTCGCAGTCGCAGGCATCGACCAACGTGAGTTGGGGCATGGTCAACGCGGCGACGGCGCTGAGTTCGCAGCGCACGTCGGAGGCGTCGTCACGGCCGAGCGGGCCGGTGATGAGCAACTTCTTCGATGCCATTGGCACGGTGCGCATGGAGGCGTTTATCAGTCCGCTGGTGATGCCGCAGTTCGACGACTTTCCGGACGAGCAGGAAGAGGTGCTGTACCGGGCGCGGCGGCGCAGCAAGGATAAGCGGCGACGTGCAAGCCGAAGCCGTCATCGCGACAGCTACACTTCGCGCGGGACTCAAGGCACAGACGACTTCTACGCCGGCAGCCGTACTGGTGGTGACGAAGACTATTTCCGCGACGACCCCTTCAAAGGCTTCTAGCCTTTTCACTTTCTATGCGTCTCTTTCATATGTGGTTTAAAAAAGTGCAGGAGCGTACACACGCCAATTCCTGCAGTTTCCTTGCGTTCTCTTTACTTATACCTTTTCATTGTTTCTGTATGGCTGGTGAGACGACCAACAGGAGCGGAATCCACTCACGGCAGGCTTTTTTGCTTTGTTTTTTTTGTTTTTTTGTCAATACATTGCACCCGATCACTCCCTGATTTTTCTTTGTCTTTTTCTTTACCAACGGCCGGTTCCTAACAGCAGGAATGGACTGCAGAGATTCCCCCATTTCGTGTATGAATATAGTATCTAGCTCCATCTGGAGAGTTTTGGCCGACAAGAAGACACTTTATGGTGGCGCAAACTATGGCCAATGGCAGTGACCCCGCTAGTGTACTGCGTAGCTACCCCACGAAGCAGAAAAATTACCCGTATTCGGTACTTGCTGTCTAATTCGAAACTGCGATCGTTCTTGCCTTTTGCTTGCCCGTTTTGCGCGATCCCTCCTTCTCTTTGCTCTCGCGTTTGTCCTTTTCTGTCTTTTTTGTGTGGACGTGACAATTGGGTATTCCATTCTCTTCCAAGCCAGCAAGAAGATGACGTCTCTAGAGGATGTCCAGGCGCGCCACCGCCGCGAATTGCGCGAGCTGCAGGGCCGCGTCACCAACAAGAAGAAGAACGCGACCAAGAAGACGCGCCGGGGCGTGCTGGACGAGTGTGCCGCCCTGGAGCGAGCGCTGCATGAGAAGCAGGCGTCCGAGCTGCGGATGCTGGAGGGTGAGGCGGGAGGAGGAGGTGAGGAAGAGGAGGGGGAAGGAGGAAAAGGAGGAGGAGAAGGAGGAGAAGGAGGAGAAGGAGGAGAAGGAGGAGAAGGGGGTGAAAAGGGTGAAAAAAGAGAAGAAGGAGAAAAAGGAGAAAAAGGAGAAAAGGGAGAAAAGAGAGAAGAAGGAGCACCACCAACATCACCACCTTCCACCCTCCCCAAGAAGCGCAACCGCCAGCGCGAGCGGCTGGCCCGCCGTGCTGCTGCCCGGGAGGACGACCATTGCGCCGCCGCCGCCGAGGCTGCCTCCATGGTCGATCACGCCGCCGTCGAGCGTGCCGTCCTGGCGCCGTTGCTTGGCCGCAGCGGCCGTGTCGAGCACCCCATCCGTCCCGACGGCCACTGTCTGTTTGCCGCCGTGGCCGACCAGATGGTCCAGCTCGGACGCAGCGTCAGCCAGGACAGCCAAGACGGTCAGACCGTCGATCTCTACCGCCACGTCCGCTGGGCTGCCGCTCGCTACATGGAGACCCATCCCGACGACTTTGCGCCGTTTCTGGTCGACGACGACAACGGCAACAACACCAATCTACCCGCTCACATTGCCCGCATACGGGATACCGCCGAGTGGGGCGGCCAGCTCGAACTGCGCGCCCTCGCCAGCGCCTACCACGTCGACATTCGCGTCCTGCACGACGGCCGCAGCGAACTCATCCGGCCGGCCAGCGCTGATGGCAAAGGCAACGATGATGGCGACAACGGCAACACGCAGGCAAGACCAACCATCTGGCTCGTGTACTACCGCCACGGCTTTGGCCTCGGTGAACACTACAACTCGCTGCGCCCAAAGACGGAGGAACCGTGAAAGGGAAAGCATCACAAAAAAACGTCTTTTCTTCGCTTCTGCCCTTCTACCCTTCTGCTCTCACACGCTGCCCTCTTATTGCGTTCCCCGTCTCCAACCATCCTCGCCCTCAATCAACACCCTCATGCATCTTAGACATACGGCAGCCTCGACTCGCTCTGGTGCCCCGGACTTGTCGGCACCACATCTTTCACCGGGTGCAAAAACATGGCTGGCAGACACGGCCGCCCGTTTGCCATCTCCCACTCCAAGCCTCCAATACCGCCATCCTCATAGCCCACCCAGTTGTTATACAATCGCTGTGGCGGCTCGGCTCGGTAATACCATGTCGTCCCGTGAAATCGCCCTTCACGGCCCCATCCCATGGCACTGTGTGGCCCTCCTGACGACCCGCGCGGACCGCCATTGAACCACCGCTCTCGCTGTCGAGGCGACCACGGACGATCCATGAGAACAGGCATTGGCGCATACACTGCCTTCAGCCCGTGCAGCAGCGCCACGGTTCCTGGGGCCATCTCCGACCCGACGTGGTTGCCTCTCACGTTTTCCACGTGCATAATGTCCAGAAGCCGTCGAGAGAGGCGACATTGCGTGACAATGGATGCGCGTCGTGGCAACAAGTCCGACGGATGCTCGTCGTCACTGTAAGACCACACCTGGCTCCCGAGAATCCAGCCGCTATCTCTCGGGTCGAACAGTGGCGAGAGCGTGACGAGATCGGCCTCTTCCGCTGTGCCCCATTCGTACCTGTCATTCATCGGTGAAGCTGCAGGCGGCTGTGGTCCAATGGGCCGGATGAATGGTAGATCTGGGGCTCCCCAAACCGTCTCGTTTCCCGACTGGGCTGACACCAACTTCCGGAACTTGGTTTCATAGTCGCCGTGGTAGTCTGGAATATAGAACCGCTCGTTCCTCTCCCACAGCTCCCGTCTCGGCTGCTTTTTGGCAAAACTTGCGAGCTTCGTGAGCATGTCGTATGCTTGGCCGATGATTCGCGAGTCCATCTCCCAGTTCCATACAAACGAGAACTCTCGAAACTCCTGCACGAACCTCTGCACGCACAGCCATTGCGCGTTGTGCACGTTGGCCTCGTTCGTTTTCTCCAGTAGTGGGTACATCTCCTGCACCACCGCGTCGCTCCATAGCAGCGTCATCCCCCGGAACTCTCGGGGAACCGACATGTTGAGCTGCCTTTCGTACGTCTCTTCGTCCCAGAGATCCACCCCCGACTCCTTGACATGTACCAGCAGAAACACCTGGTATTCGCCCCCTGTGCGCAGGCTCAGCTCCGCCACCAGTGACCGGATGTTGTGTCGATCGTTCTCCGTGTACTGCTTCCCGGTGTACGACCGAAGGAGAACTGCTGTTCGGGGCTCAACAGTTGTTTCTGATCTGCTCCATATTGCCCGCCAAGCCGACTTTTTAGGCCCCGAATCCCCTGTTGCGCGCTCCTCTCTGCCCATCCAGCGCTTCGATCCTGGCCTTGCTGTCGTGGTCTGTCCTAGTGCTTCGAGGTCTTCTTCTGGAGCTATTCCATATGTAGACAACGCCAGGCCATTGGGCGGTCCGTCGGGGTCAAATCTTGCTTCGTTATCGTTTGCGCAGTCTTGCTGCAGCCGGCCCCAGTCGATTCCGTCTCGTTTTCCCACTAGAAGTGCGTATTGCCCGAGCCGCGTGTCTCTTTCGAAGCACAAATCCTGGTCCAGCCCGAGGACATCATAGCTGCCAAAGCTCGGCTTCGGGAAGTCTCTAGGCTGTCCAACAAATGCTGATATGTCCTCAATCGGCTCACCCATTGGGCCCATACACGATATGTACTTCGCTCGTCCTGACTTCCTCCAAGCCGGCGAGTTGTACTCTGGGTATGGATTGAATTTGAAGGGTCTTACATTGATGAAGCTTGTTGACGTGTTCCATTCCGACAAGCCTCTTTCGTTCCTCCGCCCCGTACCGTCCGTCACAAGACTCGCAACAGTGCCTCCGTATAGCTTTCCTGCACTTGGTTTTCTTTATATTCGTCAGCCAGAGCGTCGTAGTCATGTGTGTTAGACGGGGCCGAACTCACTCGCCAGCCTCTTTACTCTCCTTTTCAAACTCCTCGAGTAGATCGCTCTCGCTCACCTCTGCCGTCTCATCATAGGTATATGTGTCGTTAAGCAGAATTTCCATCCCTTCTTCAACCACATCGTCCCTGTCATACATATCAACAATACGTAGATATCCACCTATAACATCTTTATTGCCGAGAAGAGCCTGCTCGACAATGGACGTAACCTTGTCTGCCTGTCTCCATGATACAATAAGGCAGCATAGAGACATTGCAGCGAGAGCCAGGCATGCAGCCTTCTTCGGGCGAAGCAACGACCTATGTGGAGTGAGTTTCAGCATTATCATCTTCGCAGGAATAGCGACAGGGGAAACATGTGTCGTGTAAGTCGCTTGCTATATGTCTTAGCCAGCGTATCTCCAGGCCGTGATATTTCGGTGCTAAAAGGCGCTTCAAGATGGCTTCAAAGACTTGATGCCATAGCAAGAGACACAAGCTGGAGGAGAGAAATAGTGTCTGACATATTGGGGCAGTAGGGCAGCTCAACAGACAGTCAGTTTGCGTTGACATGCGCTTTCTGTTGTATGGCAACTGTCTCCCGAGGCAAGAGCTAACGCAATCGTTCTCGAAAGGAAGGAACGTTGATAGTTCATAAGCATTGCCAGAACAGGAAAGCACGACCTTCTGTTCATAGCAACGCCGTTTACGAATGATTAATACCTGGAGCACGACACCGATCACCCAACACAACTCCTTCGACAGCAATCGTTAAGAATTACCCTTGTTTAATAGTGAGAACGAAGAACCTACCGTTCTTCGTTATGCTGAGTACGCCACCCCTCCACGCAAACGCCTTTGCCAAGGCAGCATTGAACTGCGAAACAGTGCCGCCAAAACACCACTCCATCAAGAGCCAACAATATGACAAACAAGCCATGGAATACCGCAAAAATCGAAGCATGGTTTCGTCGTGAGCTGTGTTGCAATAAAAACAGTGAAGGGTATTGAAACAAAGCGCGGCAGTGAGACAGCGAGACTGACACTACCACGAAACAAAAAATAGTGCATTACAAGGAGTAAGGTAATTCGTCAGTTCATCATGCCGAGACGTGTCATGCGCTTCTCCATCCTTGGGCGAGGCCCAAGACGGCCGCCACCATTGGGCAGACCATACGGCCGTGGTGGCAGACCGCCCATACCAGGTGCAAACCGGGGTCCCGGACCAGCTGGAAGTCCCATACCCGGACGTCCGGGTGGTCCCATTCGAGGAGGCATAAATTTGTTCCCACCCGGCTGCATCCTGTAGTTCGGCGGTGGCGGTGCCCAGGTCTGCTGGACGCGCCTCCAGGCATCGCGCTCGCAGTAGAACCTGCCAGCAACCTCGAAATAGCCATCCCTGAGCGGCATGCGACAGTCTGCACAAGCAAAGCAGGTGGTGTGGTACTTCTGGTCGGTATCATCAGCCAGATACTGGCCCTCGATGCCACCTCCACACGTCCCGCACACGCTGCCGTTGACTTGGTGGTAGTGCTGCTCGCAGTACGGCTTGTCATCGTGCACGTAAAACGTGGCCGAAGAGAACGACTCTGAGCATGTCGCGCACACAAAGCAGGCCTTGTGGTAGCGACCTGTCAGCCGGCCGTCTGCGCTGGACACAGACTTGCCCGTGATGGGATCACCACACGCCTTGCAGATGCCGCGAGATGGGACGGATGCAGTGGGCTGATCCCGTGTGCGGCTGGGTTCAGGCACGCTGTCCCCTTGACCGCCATCGCTACGCTCACGCGATGCGGGTCTTGGTGTCTCCTTGTTTTCTTGTGTTGAAGGCGCAGTGTTGACATCGTTGCTGCTATCCCACGTTGGCGAAGCCAGGGGGGAGCGAGGACGGGTGCGAATCTTCAAGTCACCGTTGTTGTTGCTGCTGTTGATGTTATTGTTGCTGTTGGCGCTGCTCAGACCACCGTTGCCATGTGACTCGCTTGGCCGGCGGTCAGCTGTGGGCGGCCCAACTGGGCGATCGAGGATGGAGAGTTGCCGGGGCCTCTCGCTAATGCCGACCGTTTCGAGGTCGGACAACCTACTTCCTAAGCCAGCCGGGTGGCTGCTGCCATCACTGTTGGCAGTCTTGGGCCGGTTGTGATCGGATGCGTTGCTGGAAGACGACGTGTGATAAGAGGAAGCCGAGGAGAAGGACGATGCCGAGGAAGACGCCACACCGAGAGGGCTGAGGCTCGACACCGTCGACGACATGGAATCCGATGACGAATGGTACGGGTTCCCGATGCCGAACTCGGCAGCCAAGTTGATTTGTGGCACATTGCCACTGCCGCTGCGAGTGGGCGGCCGGATGAGGCTGGTGCGCGGTGGTGGTGGCCGGGATGTGTCTGGTCCCATGAGCTTCGTCGTCCGGTCGCCGGAGAAGCCGCCCAGACGCGATGGCACGCCACCGCCAATGTTGCTGCCGGTCGAGTTGTTGTACGGCGCGCTGTTCGACGGCTGGTGTTTCCGCATACCAGGAGCCGATGGCGTCCGCAGGAGCGTGATGCTGTCATTCAGCCGTGGAAATGTGCCGGAACGCGAGATCAACTGCGGTGGTTCAAAGCCGTCTTCCCGAAGAAGGCCACCGTCCTGGTGCAACGGCTCCAGGCCGCCATAGCTGCCCTCACTGTGCTGCATTTGTGGGGGCAGCGCAGGGCTCGGGGCTGATGTCGCGTACTGGAAGCCGCCGGTGGGCCCAGGGCTGATGCTCTTCGTCTTGCTGTCGTTGTTGCTGTCGCTGCCGCCATCCCTTGAGGGCGGAGCAGTGCGGGAGCTGCTGGCTTTGGGGCTAACACCGAATGGCCCTGGGACAATGGTGCCCATGCGCTGCAGTACGTTCGCGCTCGCCTTGTTTGGACTGCTGGCGGACAGGAACGTCTCGGGTTCGTCGTTGGCCACTTTCAGCCCGTAGTCGTCACCGGGCCGTGATTCAAAACTGCGCATGCCCATTGGCGTCCTGGGCGATGCACATTCGCTGGAATTGCTGCCAGGAGTGAGCTGTCCGGTTCGGTAGAACCCGCGATCTGCAAGACAGTCAGCATCAGGGAATGAAAGGCGGAAGGCAAGGCCTTGCGGTGTGCGTCAAGACATACTCGCTGCTTTTGTGTCGACCTGGGGGGGCAGACGTGAGCTACTTCTGGGAGCATACGACAAAAACTGCTCTGCTGCCGGGGGAGGAGCTGGTTCCGGAGCTGCGGCAAGAGTTAGTCGTGAGCCACCAAGAATTGCCTCACAGACGAGGCCAGGATCAGTCAAACCTACGTTCTGACGGCTTTTCGCAGATGTGGTCCCCCATCATGGAAATCTCGACGTCTTGCCCACATGATGAGCATTTTATGGACGGCAAGAAGCTTGCCGGTCGGGTAGACATTGCTGATTAGGGGGCAGAAACGGATCCGCGAGGTGGTGGTGTTGCGAACATGTGCGAGCTGGCTGGCAGACCGCTGACACTACCAGAGTGGCGCACGGCACCGGTTCGTCGAGTGCTTGGCAGGCGGACGTCTTGCTGTTTGTGCTGGCGTGTCGCCGTGGTGCCGTCTGTGTAAGAGACAGACGGGTGAGGTCCCAGGTCTCGACAACAAAGGAGCAAGGCTCAATTGTTTTATGTGACGAAAGCCAGAGGCGGAAGGAAAAAAAGAAAGCTGGAAAAGACGGGGAGGAGTGTTTGAAGAATGAACGTGTTTCGAAAGGAAGGAAAGAAGGGCGAGTAAAAGAGAGAGCGAGAAAGAAAGAGAGAAAGGTCTGTGAGCGGTCTCCCTAGTCTGTTGTGCTGGTGCTGCGTTTTGTGTCTCGAATTGTGAGTGGGGTTGAGCCACTCACACAGAGAGAGACAGACAGAAGATCCTCAGCTCACAGGGGGCAAATGGCACGGATGGAGGTGCAGAGCACAGATTTCGACTGCTGACAGGGGAGGAGGTGGAGGAACAGGGGACACAGGAAGCAGGGGGAAGCTCGAGCCAAGAGATACTACGACGTATGTACGGAGTACGATACGGCGTATGGGCTTTGTTCTTGTCACAGTTGGTTCGCGGTGGATCCGGGTGAAACGCGCTGTAGAAGGCGAGGCTCGGGACTGCAGCGAGCGCGTCAGCCAAGGGCGGCTGAACAGGGCGAAGGGAGGAATAGAACGCGCTGTTTGGCATGTGGAAGCTGTAGGGAGTACGGAGCAGGTCGTAGAGGCCAGGGAGTGAAGCACCAACACGAGGAGGATTTGTGCATAGTACGGAGTAGAGAAAGGCCCTTTGTCCAGTCGGAGTTCGGACATCTACAGTACTATTCTGTAGGTACTTTGTAGTGTACTTTGTCCCTGTTTTTTAGGGCATTCTATATACAGCACGGCCGGGATAAGATGCTGCGCAATAAGAATCTTACGAGTATCGCTGCAGCCACTCCTGGCAATCCCACTTTGAACAAGCTTCGTACGGAGCAATTACGCGCAACGGTCACTGTCGTCCTCGATACGGCCCTCCTGTTCTTGGCGGACTACTAATATGTAAGATAATACGATGCGGTCGGTCTTGTCCGCACAGCGGTGAGCGCATAAACATAGCAGAACACACCGCACATTTCGCTACACTAGCACTTCAATACATAGTACGGAGTACTATGTATACCTTATACATAGTATGCGCATCTCGCACCTCGCACCTCGCATCACGCGCGACCGCTTGTGAAATACGAGCACACACCCCTCCTGAATAAGGCCGAGTGCTAAAAACGGTTTTCTCCCTCGTCCCCCTTTTTTCCTTCCTTTTTCCAACTTGTGGGGGCCTTCATTTCGTGCAGCAAAGGCTGGCGGGGCCACTGCGGAACTTTCCCCCTTGGGCCTGGCTCACGCTTTGCGAAGCGGTACTTGGCGATCTTGTAGAGCTGAGGTGAACGGCCTGCACATGTGTGTCGATTTGCTCACTCTATCGCTGCCGTCTGGCGAAAGCTGGCCTTGATTCGTGCAGTTCGCGCAGTTCGCGCAGTCTGTAAAATTGCCAAACATGGCCAGCTGTCCGAGCCACGGTTCCGCGAGCTCATTGTGCTAGCCGACTGGCCCGACGAACGAGTCCCGGTATGATTCGGAAGAGAACGAGATTAAGGTTGCAGGAAGAGGACGTGGCCCAATCCCCGCTCTGGCTGGAGGACACTGATGATGATGGCACATTGCACATGTCTTCCTTCTTTTCGGGGCGTAATAGTAAGATACATAGCATCACGGCCAGACAGCTCTACTCCGGACGGCGCAGCTACGTCGTACGTCGTGTCGACCACACGGACCAGAATACACGTAGCGTGCCATATCCTACTCGTGGTCGACAACCCTGCATGGCCAGATACGGGTACGGGTAATACGTACTAGGATTCGGTTACTCGAAAAAGAATGTAAAGAGAAAGATACGAGAGAGCACGTACAAAAGGGCCAATCAGACGGGCGAAACAGGAATACGGGGCCGGCCGTTGTATTGCCCTCATTTAAAACCCCAATGCTTCGTGCCATCGTTCGTTGACGGGCCTTGGACCAAGGACGGTGCAATTTCAGCAATGACGCTCGTCTTGGTGCATCGGCTCCGGTTGCAGCCTGCAATGTTCAAACAGCCTTTGTTGCATAACCGCCGGCGAAATGAACAGACTCTCTGGCGGACTTTCGGGCTATGCCTGGCAATGCACATATCCCATCTCTCGGCGCACTGACAAGACTCCTGCCTTATCGTGGGGGCCTGCAATTTCCTGACACGGTGTCTTCCGTCTACAGAGCAGATTACGATCTTCACGCATCGCCCCTATCGCTAACGTTATTGTAGCTCCATACATCCGATCTCACACGGGGCAGATAAGACAAACAAGGCAGCTGCCCATTCACCTGTGGCGGCTCTCGCGCTGTGTTGCTGCCCCGTATGAGAGGCAGCACGCGCCGACAACTAGGCGGAACAATAAGACCGTTGTAGAAGAAGGACGATCAAACAGGCACGCCATCCTCGGATACTAGTCGTGGTGCTTCCAATCGGGCAAAGACACGACGTCAGGATACCACCTCTGCCCCTCTCCAGGCCCACGTTCTAGCCCTGTCGCCATCGTAGGCTGCTATTATGAAAGGCTGTCTGTTGCAGATTCACCGTTCCTTTTTCCACCACTGCTGCTGCCGGCAGCAACATCAGTCGGGGATCGTCATGAACGACGCACAATCGGCACATTGACTGACCGACAGACTCTGTGCAGATGTGCAGGGGTCAGTATCTCACCAGTCCCAGAAAGACCTGGATGGACAGCCAGAGACGGTGTCGGTATGATTGGGCATTGGGCTCTCCCATAAGCCGGGGCCCCTCAAAACGCAACCCCGCCATTTTACCCTGACAGCGGGGCGCTGCAAAGGCGGTGATGGATGTTAACCAAGTTCTGGTCGTCATTGTCTGTTCGCGTTACGTTTCTGTGGCTCTAAACCAGGACTATTGCGCGGCGGAAGAAACGATTGGACAACTCCTGCAGTAGCGTGCATTGCAAAGGCAGGAACGATTCCGTAGCCTCCCGAGTCGTGATACCGGAACAGGCAGCACTCTCAGATAATACAGATAAGCCCTGCGCGTCGTCTATATTTACTTGCAGTTCCCCCCCTTCCAGAAGACAGCAGACTCCCCAAACCAAACGCACTTTCGGCAAGCATCTTCAGTCTTCATCGCCGTCAAGGTCCCAACCCCATCCTCTCTACACCCTTCTATTTGGATGATCGCACTCGCTCGGGTTGCGATCACAGAAAACCGTCACAACGTTTTCTAACTTACTCAACTCGTAAGCTCTCTCGCCATGCTTCTGGGTCGATCCAGTCTAACCTTTTGCCAGGTCCCATCATCCGTTCGCAGGAGCCCGTTGCACTGCCTCTCCCGGGAGTTCAGCGGACTCGATCCAGACACAATAAAGGAGCATCTCAACAGATACTCCTACCATCAAGCACCCGTCCACAATGGCTCCCCACGCCGAAGTGAGCACGGGCTCTGCGAACGGAGATGGACCCTCCGCCGGCCACACCAACGGCCACACCAATGGCAGCAGCACTACCACTGCTCCTGTCGGCAATCTCTTCACCGTCAACTCCCCCAACGTCGTCTACACCGACGACACCATCCTATCCAAGTATACCTACCGCACGACAAGCGTCCAGTCCGGTCCTGATGGCCGGTTCACTGCTGTGCCCACCGAAACAGTCTATGACTTCAAGGTCGACCGCAAGGTGCCCAGGGTCGGCCTCATGCTCGTCGGCTGGGGCGGCAACAATGGCTCGACCGTCACTGCCGGCATCATTGCCAACCGTCGTGGGCTCTCGTGGGAGACGCGCGAGGGCAGCCGCTCTGCCAACTACTACGGCTCACTTGTCATGGGCTCTACCATGAAGTTGGGCACCGACGCCACCAGCCACCGCGACGTGAACATCCCCTTCCACGACGTGCTGCCCATGGTCCACCCCAACGATCTTGTCGTTGGCGGCTGGGATATCAGCAGCCTCAACCTGGCACAGTCCATGGACCGTGCCGGCGTGCTGGAGCCCACGCTGAAGGGCCTGGTCCGCAAGGAGATGGCTGCCATGACGCCGCTGCCCAGCATCTACTATCCCGACTTCATTGCCGCCAACCAGGAAGAGCGTGCCGACAACCTGATTGCCGGTTCCAAGGCCGACTGGGCCCATGTCGAGCGCATCCGCAAGGACATTCGCGACTTCAAGACGGCCAACAATGTGGACAAGGTCGTCGTGCTCTGGTCCGCCAACACCGAGCGTTTTGCCGACATTGTCGAGGGTGTCAATGACACTGCCGACAACCTGCTTGCGTCCATCCAGGCCGGTCACGAGGAGATCGCTCCCTCGACTGTCTTTGCCGTGGCTTCCATCCTGGAAAAGGCCCCGTTCATCAACGGCTCGCCCCAGAACACGTTTGTGCCGGGTGCCATTGCCCTGGCCGAGCGTCACAACGCCTTCATTGGTGGCGATGACTTCAAGTCGGGCCAGACCAAGATGAAGTCGGCGCTGGTGGACTTTTTGATCAACGCCGGCATCCGCCTGACGTCCATTGCCAGCTACAACCATCTGGGCAACAACGACGGCATGAACCTGAGCTCCCAGCGCCAGTTCCGGTCCAAGGAGATTTCCAAGTCGAACGTGGTCGACGACATGGTGGAGGCCAACTCGGTCCTGTACAAGCCTGGCGAGAAGCCCGATCACACGGTCGTCATCAAGTACATGCCTGCCGTTGGCGACAACAAGCGTGCTCTCGACGAGTACTATGCCGAGATCTTCATGGGTGGCCACCAGACGATCAGCATCTTCAACGTGTGTGAGGACTCGCTTCTGGCGTCGCCGCTCATCATCGACCTCGTGCTCATCGGCGAGATGATGACGCGCATCCAGTGGCGTGCCAATGCCGCCGGCAGTGCTGATGCCACCGAGTTCAAGAGCTTCCACAGCGTGCTCAGCGTGCTCAGCTACATGCTCAAGGCCCCGCTGACGCCGCCTGGCACGCCTGTGATCAACTCGCTGGCCAAGCAGCGCGCTGCCCTGACCAACATCTTCCGCGCCTGTGTCGGCCTCGAGCCGGAGTCTGATATGACTCTCGAGCACAAGCTGTTCTGAGCGGCCGTTGTCTGAGAGAAGCCTAGTGCTCAGTGCCATCTCGAGCATTTGATCATGTGCTGGAGGCATATGGCTGCTTTCCTTCCACATATGCTTCTTCTCTCGTATTTTACCTTCTTTCTTCTGGCCCTCGTTGTCTGATCATCTTGTTTTGGCCGGCGACTTGGGCCTTTTTACCAACAGTATCTTAGCCATCACAATCGCAATTGAACCTAGCTTGTTCCCCTGAATCTGACAGTTGCACCGTGCAGCTACAAAGGTACACGCCCTTCCTGTCATTTGTGACACCAGCCGAGGCTGCGTAAGTACCAGGGTGTCAATTTTGCATAATAAAGAATCGAGTTTACAACGACATCAGGCAATTGCCTAGTACTTCTTACAGTCCAAAGTACGGAGTACAAAGCCTCGGGCCAGGAATTTCACTACTTGGCGCTTACCCAAACGGGATGGTTCCAGTTTCCCCGCAAAGTATTAGACAGCAGTCTCTACCGGCTTCTCGAGGACGCTCTGTCTGCATGACACATTGTAGATAGTGCAGTGTGATAAAGCAGAGACACGGCAGTCATACGTCGGACAAGGTAGGCATCTTCTAGAACGTGAGGCAGAAGCGACTCGATACTCTCGTTACGGTTTCTTGTCCACCCAGCTTCTCAGCCTTTTTACGCCTGTTTTGTGCAACAGGCTGTCAGTCGTTCTGAGAGCTACGTAATTGCCGAGGAAATGAGGAGCTCGACGTATATAGTAAAAATAAGAATGAGGGGAACACAGACGACACGGCCGGCGTACAGGCTGGACAAGGATGGACAGCCACACACACTGGCGAGTCCTTCCCCTCCCTGTTCAGCCTCGGCTCCCGTATCTCTTCTGGCCATCTCCTCGTTCGTTTCTGGGCTTCCGACTGCGGCCTTTGCTTCTTCTGCGGTGGCATATAAATAAAAGCTAGTTCTCCTCGCAGCCATCAGGCCCGAGATAAGCTATCCTGAGCATCACCACGTCTGCGACACGATTCGAGATTTGTTGCCTCTGTTTCTGGCCCTGCCTTTTTGGAGACATACAGAAAATTCAGAACGGAGGAAGAAACGCAGCTGAGAAGCATCAACACGGACTGGCGTAGATCCGGAATTTGGGTCGATTGCGGGCAACGGCAAAAGCCAACATCCCGGCGCATCATGACGATACATTCTCGCTGGTCGGAGCCGATCGATAAGTGCTCGCTCCCCCAATGGATCTTCGGCTCCGCATGTGGGCCGTTGTCGGACAAGAAGCTGTACATCGACCCGGAGCGACCAGAGACGCATTTTCTGACCAAGTCGGACTACCGTCTGCTGGCGAAGCGTGTGGCCCTGGGCCTTCTCGATGCCGGCCTGCAGCGTGGCGACCGCGTGCTGCTCTTTTCGCCCAACCACCTGTGCTTTCCGCCACTCTTCCTGGGCATCCTGATGGCCGGTGGCATTTTCACGGGCGCCAACCCGTACTACGTGCCGCGTGAGCTGGCACACCAGCTGAGTGACTCGGGTGCCCGCTTCATGGTGACAGAGGCAAGCAGTCTGCCAACCGCCCTGGAGACGGCGAGCATGGTCGGGCTGCCGGCCAACCAGATCTATGTGCTGGACCGGTTCGAGGACACGCCGGCCAACATTGCGCAGACGGAGTCAACCCCTCGGCCAGCCAGCACGACAGAGAGCATCCGCAGCGTCCAGGAGAAACAGAGGCTGCAGGGACTGCACCACTGGATGGATCTCGTGGACGGAAACCTGAAGCGGGCGACAACGTGGGCGTGGACAGAGCCGGCCGACCCGGAGACGACGACCTGCTGCCTCAACTATAGCAGCGGCACGACGGGCGTGCCCAAGGGCGTCGAGATCAGCCACCACTCGTACGTGGCCAACGGCACAGGTGTCGTGGCCGTGGCCAAACAGGCGCCAGACGCCGAGGAGGTGCGCCTGCGGTCCATCGGCCTCTGCTTCCTGCCGCTGTACCACGTCTATGGTCAGTCGTACTTTGTGGCCAACTTTGCGCACAGAGAGGTGACCACGTACATGATGGCTCGCTTCGACTTTGAGAAGATGCTGCAGCACATCCAGCGCTTCCGCGTCACCAGCCTGACCCTGGTGCCGCCCATTGCCGTCGCTCTGAGCAAACATCCGCTGGCTCGTCGCTACGACCTCAGCAGCATCGAGACCGTCAACTGCGGGGCCGCACCGCTGTCCAACGACTCTGCCGTGGCTGTCGAGCGCCTGTGGCCGCCCGAGCGAGGCATCGTCCTGCGCCAGGGCTGGGGCATGACCGAGGTCACCTGCACCTGTCTCGGCTGGAGCCACACGACCAAGAAGAGCGGTCAGGGTCAGCCCGTCGGCGAGCTGGTGCCCAACTGTGCTGCCCGGCTGGTGGAGGTGCCGGAGGATGGCAGCAGCGTCAGCAACGGGCGCCCTCCCACCTTCATCACCGAGCCGAACCGCCCTGGTGAGCTCTGGGTGACGGGTCCCACGCTGTTGAGGAGCTACTGGCACAGGCCCGAAGCCACGGCTGCCACTGTCTATGTCGATCCGATCAATGGCACTCGCTGGCTGCGTACTGGCGACATCGCCTATGTCGACCGCTATGAGTCTGGCGCCCTCTTCTTCATTGTCGACCGTCTCAAAGAGCTCATCAAGGTCAAGGGCAACCAGGTCGCACCAGCCGAACTCGAGGCTCTCCTGCTGGAACGTCCCGACATTAGCGATGCTGCCGTCGTCGGCATCCACATCGACGGTGAGGAGCGTCCGCGTGCATACGTCGTCCGTGTGCCTGGAACCAAGGCTACGGGCGACGAGATTGCCCGCTGGATGGCTGCCCGTACCTCTCCGTTCAAGCGGCTGGCTGGCGGCGTCGTGTTTGTCGACAATATCCCAAAGAATCCGGTGCGTATCTCTCGGTTGTTCTTGCTTGGCCGAAACGGACAGACTGGCCGCCTTCTAACAATCGCTCTAGTCTGGTAAAATTCTTAGAAAGATCCTCCGCGATCAGGCCGTCAGGGAACAGGTAGCAAAGCTGTGAACGGGCGAGGACTCGCTCCGTGAACAGCTTTCGTAGAACATCTAGAAAGAAAAATAATCCTGGAGGGAAATTGGAGAACTGGACACATGTGCTCTTTCTTGTTGTATTATTCAATGCAACTACGCGTGCATCGCTCCTTCTCCGACGAACACAAATCCACACATCCGCCACGGCGAGTACGAAGAGAACAATCCTCCAAAAAACATGAATCATCAAAAAACACCATTTACCAGTGTCCACAAACGCCTCCCAACGTCCAAACTGAACAAGACCATGCAAAATTAAACAGCCCAGAGTAGACGAGGACGAAATGCCACAGACGCACGAGAAATCAAAACTGTACAAGGACACCACAGGTTAGAACACGGACTGAGTCAAGCAAACGAGTAGACGAAAAGAGGACATCACTGACAATCTTGAGACTGGACTTCGCCGGCAGCCGCGTGCCGTTGAGCATCGCCCGGTACTTGGTCTGGCGTGCCTGCAGCCGCCGGAAGGCCTCCTGGATGTGCTTGGGCTCCACGGGCGACCGGCCTTCGCTGGGCAAGTTGAACAGGCCCTGCGCAAGCTTCCGCTTCTTATTGCCTCGTGCTTCGTCGCCTGTGCGCTCCTTCCACAGATCTTCGTGATCCTTGATCCGAAGCGCCTCCTCCGTCAGCGTCTGCACCATTTCAAACGTCAGGAAGCCGAGAATGTCCACAATGTCATCCGATGGCTTGCTGTCCGTCACGATCCCGAAGCCGGCCCATTCGCGGAATCGCTTGCCTTTGCGGTACGTAAACGAGGCCTGTCGATACTCTGACCAGGTCACGTACTCCTCTTTGGTCATCGCCTTGGTGCGTTCGTCCGCTTTGCGTAGCCGCTGCAGCGTGATGTAGTTCATCTCCTCTTCTTCCTCGTCCTCTTCGTCCTCGCGCTCCGGCACCTCCTGGTTGAAGAACGACACCGGCTCCCACGGGAGGCCCAGCTTGTTCTTCTTGTTCTTCTTGGTCGCGTCGTCCACCGGGGCTCCCGCCATGGGCGCTCCTACTGCGTCTTCGCCGCCTCCAATGTCCACTTCAGCGCCCTTGTCGTCAGAGTCCTTTACGTTCTTACGCACGTCCTTCCAAGACAAGAATGTCCGCAGACGCGAAACCTTGGGCGCATCGTGGCGGATCTGGAATATGAGATCGTTGATGGTGATTGATCGGGACCCTCGGCGGGCTGCAAGTTCTGTGCAGCTGCGGAGCTGCAAAAGTCAGCTCTGCCTGTGAAGACTTGTGCGAACATCCAGGAGGGCGGCTTACCAGTTCGATCACTTGCTGTCGCACAATTTCTTCGATCATGCCCAAAGCCTCAACAGATGGTTCGCCAGTCTCGCCGCTGACATACATCATCTGCAAAAAGTCTTCACGTAAGTCACTCCGAAATTTCCTCATGGCCTCCGCATCCTTTTTCACAACGCGTATTGCACGGCCTTCCGCCTTTGCTTTTGCACGTGGTGTCGGGTTGGGGGGTTCCACAGTCTGAGCTGATTTCCGGCGCCGGCCACCGCTGCCAACTTTAGCAGAGCGTACCAAGCAGGCAAGAGTAGAAGCCAAGTTTCTAGAATCGACATTCTGCCTTTCATCGCCGGTTCCCATGGCCCACAGACTCAAACTGTAAAAAAATTGCTTGGGGGCTAGGGGAGTTTGTTTGGCAGGGTCAAAATTCTTCGATTCCACATCGATTTGGCTATTCGATGCTTCATCTCCTGTCGACTGATGCATGTTTAGGAAGAGGGGAAGGGGGGAAAGCTGTAAAGGAGGATACAGGGACAATAAAATGAAAAGATATAACGACGAGCTGCAGGCTAAAATCTTCCGGAAGAGCTTTCTCCAGGGTGTCGCTGTGTTGATCTGGCTCGCTGTGATATAGGGTGTATTGATGACCGTATTTACTGTTGGATAGTCTGCCGTGTTGTGGGGAAGGGACGATGCAAACAGACGCTTTTCTTTTGTAGCGATAAGAAGTACATGGCGGTGGTCAAAGTAAGACCACTTGGTGAGGATAATGTCAAGGCAGAATATAGGCTGGGCAACAGGACGCCGGAAGTCACGAGTCGGGCCGATAGATGTCTCTTGCTGGTACTTCAGTAGCAAAGGCGGTAACTATGCCGCCTGGAAAATACATAGATGATTCCAAGTTCCATGGAACTCGATGTAAACAGGAGACACTCATCTTTTTCCCTAGGACAGGTTCATGCATCTACCCGAACCAAACTCTTCCAATGCGCACCTCGTACTTCTCTGAAAGTAGACTGGAGCACTACTCCGTATCTATACATGCTTCGTTGGGGGACTGCCAGAGGAATTGCCATACACTTTCGCTAGGCAATGTCGACCCCTTGTTGCATGTCCAAACCATCCTGGAAGCTATCCTGGAGCTCTCCTGCAACACTTCTCTGCTATGGAAGACAAAAAACACAAAAAGTACGGAAAGGCGAATAAAGTATGTTACTGACCTGTTGGATCTCCTGTTTGTATTTGTTCTGTTTGCCATCTTTGTCCGCCATCGTGATTGTTTTGTACGCAGCGAAATGCGCGGGTGCGAGGCTGGGCGGTACTTGTAACGTTCAAAACTTGCTTCTGCGGCACCCAAAATAACGAGCGATACCAAAAAAGAGAGGCGACCCAACACCGAGAGACGCACGCGGCTGTGATTTGGATATGGAGGAACGAAGGTCGGCTTCGAATCGAGGTTGGCGATGTGAGATGTGGAGTACGAAGACTGGCCCGTGCATACGCCTACACAAATCACGTGCGCATTCCACGCCATTACATATTTACTGGAGCGCCGTGATGCTGGATTTCTGCCCAGTAATTGATATTTTCGGCACTTTGTACATATACATAAGTCTATACTTTTTGTCTCAGTTCCTCTACACGCTGTATAGCTTTATCCATGATGCATCAAACCACTTTCCTCGCGAGCCCCAAGCAATGACATAGTGGCTCGCCAGAAGCTGCCACTCCTCTTCTTCGTCTAGGGCATTCAATTCGTTAATCCGGTCCTTCTCCTCTGCCGGCACCCAATCCTTCCAGATCTTTTCGATCGTTGCGTGCCTTGCTTGATTGAGCCCTACCTGCTTGAGCAGCCGCATCTCCTGTTCAGATCCGTTCTCGTACACCGCCAGAGTCGGCATGTGAAGACCACGCGTAGATAGGTTGGCGGCCATGGTTCTTCCAAACGCATCATTGGGCTCGATTGGTTCGTAGATGACGACACCCAGGTCCGGAATGCGGTCGGAAAACCAGCGCAGCACCGCAAGAGCCTCGGGTACCTGAAGGTAGCAGAGGCAGCACTCGGATACGAGTAACGTGGGGATGTCTGCACGCAGCCCAGCCAGCGTCACTGGTCGGTCGCTTCCTTTGTCTCCATCTTTAGCCGCAGCTGTTGCTAGCTGGCGCAAGTCCAGACCGTGGCCCCAAAGCTGGTTCCCATGTCCCAAGTCTGCACGCCAACAGGTCTCGTGTATCGTCTCGACATTTGGGGCATGTACGTCGACAATGGGGCTGGCAAGGAGCCTTTGCAGGGAGGGCATGGACTGCAATACGTTGCGCTTCCGTTCACACACGGTTGGGAAGTCAATCTCGTGATAGTAAACGTTGAAGATCTGTGGCTCATCTCCCGAAAGCATTCGTAGGCTGCGCGTATCGGTTCCAGCGCCGAGGGAGACTACCTGTCTTGGCGGAGTGGAGGTCCCTGGTGATGCAGGTGAACCGGCGCTCGAGAAGAAAGACCCGATTATCTTATCGAGGGCGGTCGTGCGGGTGTACGTTCCTGGTACAAATCAGCATCGAACAGGTCGCAATACCAGGAGCGAGTGATCCAGTAAACACCCACCTCGGTTGATGATGGGTAGTCGGGGGGCAGCCAGACCACCACCGCCGACAAAGAACTGTGCGAAGCGGTCATCTAGTAAACCCAGATCGACAGCACTCATCCGGGAAAGAGCGGCGTCGCTATCGGTGCTCTGGATGATCGTGTCGTGATCCATGCCGGAAGCCGGGCCGCCATGACCGCCATGACCGCCGTGACTGCCGTGGCCATGTCTGTGAATGCGGCCATGCAGCCCGCCTCGACCGCCTCCGTGCCGCCCACCACGGCCAGAACGTGGGGGGCCGCTGCCCAGTCGGGACAGTAGATTTGGGATTGTAGGAGCAGACATGGGTGCAGCAAGTGGCGGTGCAGATGAGGTGGAGGATGTGGTGATTCCTCTGCTGTCCGGATGCGCAGGCGGTGAGGGGGTTGCCTTGCTGTCGTCCATCCTGATAGCGCCAAGGTGCCACTACCGCAAGGACGGATCAATAGAGTCGGAGCTTGTGAGGCAGATGCAACGTCTTCTGTCGTACTATCGGTTGACGTGTTGTGGGGAGAATTATATGCAGATTAACCGTACAGCTAGGTTAGTGGGGCGAGTTCTCACATCGCAGACTAAAAGCTTCGCAGAGCTATCCCCGTTGGGGCTGACTCGTACGTGGTGACGTTTGCCACTGCAAACAGCAGACTCGCAACGCGCGCATTGTGCATTGGAGAGCCCGACCAACATGCCAAAACAGGGGAAGAGAAGGAACATTTGAGACCAGCGTACTCCGTAGATCGGGAAGACAAGGCAGGAACAATGAAACATGTTTTGGGTCTGGTTTGAAGAACGGCTCCTTCCTGCCTAGCCCATTGCTGCTTATTGTGCACAATACGGAGTACTCCATACATTCGACAAAGTCCCCGATGGTTGCCTACGCCTAAGCCCCATTTTGACGGATGACCGGCCAAGTCGAGTGAGGCAGGATCAGGTATATACCCGTCTTCTGTTCGTTCGTCCCGCTCGTCGTAATTTTCTTTTTTCTTCTCTTCCATCAAATTCGCCCAAATCCGGGATACCTCTTGTTAAGAAATCGCCATCGCATTACATACCCTACGATGTGGTCCCACATTGCTACGGCGAGCATCTCTCTCGCAAAGCGGGCTGCATCTGCTGAAGAGCCGAGCGCTCCCAACTACAACCTGCCGCCTTGGGCCATCGGCCTCCTCCTGCTCGTTTTCGTTGTTTTCCTGTTTCCCCTTATCTTTGTATGTGCAACAGCATGGCGAGGAGAAGACTGCCCTTCCGTCTGAGGCCGTTCGTTTGCTAACCGCTGTATGCAGACCACATACACGCTGAGGACAGTGTTCCCGGTGCTGGCCATCATCGAAAACCCCAACCCGCCTTCGTACGAAGCAGTTGCCAATGACGAACACGATGACACGCCTGCGTCGACCACCCGTACAGGTGCCGAGGATGACGATGGCGAGACTGCCGCCGCCGCGGTGCCTATAACTTCCAGCCTCAAGCGCACCTTTCGCATTGTTCGCTCGGCTGGCGGTATGCCCAGCAGCTTCCGGGGACTCTACCTGGCCATTTTTATCGCTTTCGCCGTGTCTGCTGTCAGCGGCATCGTTGGTGCTATCCCCTTTATCCCTACGCCTGTTGTTGCGCTGCTGGCAACGCTGGCTTTGGTGCAGCTGCACGTGGCTTGGGTGCACGCCGTCATTCGTACGGGCAACACCCCAAAGGCTTTCTGGCGCAACCTGCCGCCCTTCCGCCGCACCTTTGAGGCCACCAGCCTCCCGGTGTTTCTGTCGTGGGTCGCCTCTGCGGTCGCCATGTACGTCCCGCTACTGGTGGGCAACCTGATGGGCCTCCCCTCGTGGAACTCCCGCACGCCGAACGTGGTGCCCGTCATCGACGCCCACATGATCTGGAAGGTGGCCGTGGTCGGAATCATCCGGCTCGCACTTGTTTTCTTGCTCGTCATTCCGGCAACAGTTGTGCTTGTTCGCGTGCAGGCCAGTCTGCTGCCGCCCGATGAGGACACCGTCGTGCCGTTTGACCGGTCGTTTGGCGGCGCGGTGGAGCCTCTCATTGTGAGCGGCCGTGGCTATGCCACGGTCCGCGATGCGTACCGCACCTTTTCGCGTGCGTCGTGGAAGCGGCTGCTCATCCTCTACACGAAGGTGTACCTGATTTCAATTGCTTTCCACATCCTCCTAGCAGTCGTCGTTGTCCCGATCTTTCTGCTAGCAGGCAGCAAAGGCGCCAAGACGCCTAGCAACTAGATAATACGGCTGTTTCTGGACATGCTGGACGGATCTATCGTTTACATTGGAGACGCAAAGACGCTACGAAAGGAGCGTGAGCTATTGGCTTTGCTCGAATGTACGACTGAAAATGGAGGAACAAATATACCGGGTCCGTTTGTTTTTTCTCGCCACCTTCTTTTGACTGTACGGGTTCTATAGTAAGATGGAAAGTTTGGTTGGCAGTTCGTGGATACTTGCGAAACAGGATATATGTGGTATCTTGCAGTTTATAACTGGCCACGTTCTGTGTTGCAAATTACCGGTGGTCTCTTGGAAAATTGATGTTGCGTTGGTCGTGCAATACAACGTATGCTTACGGAGTATGGATTCTGTGTCAAATTGTGATTTTCGTCCTATAGCGCATTTCAGCGCCGATGCCCGCACAACTGGTCGATCCACGTTGGACGTTAGTGATTACTAACGGTGAAATGCCCTGGCCCTGAATTGCGAGTGCGGAAACAATAGCATGGGTTGCGATCGGATTCCTGGCCAGCAAGGAACAGGTTGTAAAGGCTTGGAAACGACTGACCGGCCATATTGCGGCCAGCATGTCATACCATGTCTGCACTACGGGTAGATCGAGCGGGGAAGACGACTTACGGAGTAGGGAGCGGGTTCGCTTTCATTACAAGAGCCCTTGTTCTCCGTAAGATACGGAGCATCTGCGCTATGGCAGCTATCGAGTGCGTGCTGCATCTACGGAGTGATGATTGTCCTCCACAGAGAAGCGACAATACGGAGTCGTAATTTCTGGTCCATCTCGATCGCGTCTGTCTGACGGACATGGAAATTAAGCACGGCCAATTTGCGACCGTGCCCATACTCCGTGCGATTCGCCTGCACTCGTTATGCCGTGCGCTCACTCGTACGATCGAAACTGGCGGCTTCAACCGCGCCTCGCGCACGCGCAGCGAAGCCACGCGCAGAAAAACGCTCATTTCGGCCCATTGTCCCATTGGTGTGCCTGGAAGCACCACTGGAGATACGAGTTTCGTATTGCATGATTGGCCAGGTGGGCCGCACCAGGGGGAATGCTCCAGTGCCTGTCCAACGACGGCCCCACAATGATGCACAACAGGCCTTTGCATGCACGAATAAGCTCTTTTGTTATGAAAGGTGGGTCTCTGGGCCACTGTTACTAGGCGCTTTGCTCGGCCGCAGGTGAATTTCCCCTGTGAGGCAGCGATGTTGTGGCCCACTTGCCCAATTGAGATCTCATTTACTATCATTAACCTTGTCTCCTTTTGTTTTTGGTCTAGGCTTTTCCTCATCCCCTTCTTTCCCCACCGCCTCCATCCATCGTGCAACATCCTCTCCTTTCCTTTTTGCGCAACGTCTCGCCTCTTCGCTCCCTTTTCTTTTTTGTTTTCAGACGCTTGTCGTCGCTTTCGCTCATTGAAGAAGACTGCTCGACCTTCCTTCTCCCCACACTCGTTTGCCCTCCTTTCTCTTCTTTCTGTGCCTTGTGCCTTGTTTGGGTCCTGCTGTCCAGTCGCTCGTTTCATTCTCCAGTATTCAAGACAGACAGGCCGCCCGGCTTGGAAGCCACTTTCACAAAGAGCTGCAGCTCGGCATTTTCTAATTGCTGTCCCCTTGTCCATTGTTCGGCAGAACCGTTTCGCCTTCTCCGTGTCCGTTATTAGTGCTCTCCACCAGGCCGATGAAGCTCACGGCATTGCAGGTCGTCCTTGGGTCGGCTCTGCTTCTCGGCACGGCACAGTCGGCTGTTGCTGAGATTCACGTCGGTCACCGTGTCGCCCACCAGCACTACGGAAAGCGCAGTGGCCACAGCCATGGCGTTGGCGTTGGCCACAGCGAAGGGCTGGAGCTGCGGCATTTCGACCCCGCCGAGGCGAATCAGCACCGCCAGCGGCAGGAGATTGAATCTTTGCCGGTCCGCTCGCTGGCTGCTGCTGTTGCCGACGACGAGCACAGCTCGGTCAAGAAGCGGGCCACCTGCTCGCTGCCGGATGACGCGGATCTGGTGTCGGTTCCTGGTGCATCCAACGGCGGCTGGGCCATTGCGCCGGACAAACAGTGCACGGCAGGGTCGTGGTGTCCGATTGCCTGTGTGTCGGGCAAGGTGATGGCACAGTGGAAACCGAACACGAAATACACGTATCCTGAGTCCATGGACGGTGGGCTCTACTGCGACGACGATGGCACGGCCAAGAAGTCGTTTGACAGCGACCCGTATTGTGTCGACGGCACGGGAACGGTCTCTGCTGTCAACAAGTGCGGCGAGGTTGTCTCGTTCTGCCAGACAGTCCTTCCGGGCGACGAGGGCATGTACATTCCCACCGACGTCAGCAGCACCTCCGTCCTGGCTGTGCCGGGTCCGTCTTACTGGGCAAGCACTGCGGCACAGTGAGTTTTCTGTTTTGGTGTTTGTTCTCCACAGCACAGGAACCGGTTGCTAACCAGCCAGCTACTACATCAACCCGCCCGGCACGTCTGGCTCCAACGGCTGCATCTGGGGCACGTCTGCCAACCCGATCGGAAACTGGGCCCCGTATGTTGCTGGTGCCAACACGGATTCGTCGGGTGAAACGTACGTCAAGATCGGCTGGAACCCCATCTACACCGGCTCCAGCCTCACGAGCACGAAGCCGACCTTTGGACTGCGCGTCGAGTGCTCTGGCGACGGCTGCAACGGCCTGCCGTGCTCGATCGACGCTGACAACATGGCCGACATGAGCGTGTCGAGTGCCGACAGCTCGAGCGGTGCTGGCGGTGCTACTTTCTGTGTCGTCACCGTTCCCAGCGGCGGAAGCGCAAGCATTGTCGTGTTTAACCTGGACAGTTCCTCTAGCTCCTCCTCTTCGGCCGCGTCCTCGTCTTCGGCATCGTCGTCCTCTGCTTCATCTTCCTCCGCGTCATCGTCGTCCTCGGCCGTACCGTCGTCCTCGGCCCCGCCTTCGTCTTCGCCAGCAGCATCGTCGGCACCGCCATCCACGTCGTCCTCTTCTACGTCCTCTTCTATGTCCTCTACCTTGTCGTCTTTGTCTTCGTCGACATCATCCTCGACCTCGTCGCTGATGCCATCGTCGACGCTCACATCGTCATCCATTTCCTCATCCTCTTCATCGTCCTCATCGTCCTCATCAGTACTGTCTTCGTCTTCCACGACATCCTGGTCCTCGGCTCCGGCGTCGTCTTCAGCGCCTCCATCCTCGTCCTCGACATACTGGTCTTCGTCTTCTTCGCACTCGGCAGTAAGCACAACGTCGGCGCGGAAGGCAAAGACGGTCATTGCAGGCGGCGCTTTCCACCAGAACGGGACGGCAACGGCAGTTGTGTCTGCAGGGAGCTCGACGGCCGTGGCAACAGCAACCTCCTTGACGGGCGCAACCAGCACCGACGCGGCACCCGCTTCGGCAACCTCATCTAAGAACGAGGGATCAAAACGCCAAGGTGGTGCTGCTGTGGTTGGCCTGCTCGTTGCTGTTGTGGCCAGCCTCTGGCTCTGCTGAAGTGGCGATGCCTATGGACCAGTAACTGTTTTTTTTGGTTATGTTTTTGCTTTTTTTGATTCTTTCTCGGCCCGCCTATTTTCAAGTTTTCTCTTCATAGGACTTTCTGCCTCTTCAACTAAAGCCATATGGATGTGCCGTCTGTTTCGTCTTGATTTCAGTCTGTGACAAAGGTGTCAAGCTGGAGGGTGCCTTTTCTTTTGTTCTTTTCTATACCCCCTGTTGCCATTTTTGATATATAGCATTTGTTTCCGGCCTTATACCTTCCGGAAACGCAACCAGTCGAGGGGCTGGTGTAGTGTTTATTGTTTATTTTTTCTTGACGGGTGAGCCGACTTGGGTGTTTTTCAGGGGCAGCTCTCTTCACTCGACAAATAGTTGGGAGGCCTTTTTATACCTTTTTCGCTGGTTTGAAGTACAGCGAGGTAGCGTGATGTTATGAGATGGTGGGAGGGGGAACCCGCCAAATGCGACGCCGAGGAAGCGCGGAGGATTGGTGCTCGACCTGCAGAAGAAGACATGAGAAGCCGTGTATGACAGACAATTGAGTATGTACCGTACGAAGCCTTGCAAAGGATAGGTGCAAGACAAAGCAGAACGTGATAGTATTTTGGTAACTAGAAACGCATATATGAAAAGAACGCCGTGCTGTCCTGATTTTAAGCAACGACTGTAGAGCAAGCAGAGGAAGATGACCTATGGTGCCTTGACCCAAGCAGGCACACTGAGCAAGTCGACACCTTCCTCGGCGAGGCGATCTCGCAGGACCTGGGCAACGGGCGGCCAGCCAGCGAGAACGGCGCTGCCCTTTGCCTTGGCGCCGACGACGGCGAACTTGGCGGCAGCGTGGGCGACGAAGCCGTGCATGAGGCCCTGGGCGACGAGGGAGGCGACGATGCTCTCGACATCGGCAAGGGTGACGTGGAGGTTGCCGCAGATGAGACCTTCGCTGGGCCGCAGACGTCGAGGGCCACCAGGGGGGGTAGCGAGGGTGCTGGAGGGCGGATGGCGGCTGATGTTTTCGGCGGTCGTGTTGGCGACGGCGCGAAGAAAGAGGGTATTGGTATGGGGAGGACGAGGACGGAGAGCCGGGGCGACGGGGACCCAGCCCTCGAGCTGGTGCTGGGCGAGGACGGCCGCGGTGAGGAGGTCGGCGAGGTCGAGGGTAGGCGCAGCACGACGGGAGGTGGAAGCAGAAGCAGAAGCAGAAGAGTCGGGGCTGGCAGGCGGCCGATAGGTGAGGAGAAAGGTGTTGCGGGCGAGCGAGCGCCAGAGGAGGGGACGAAGACGATAGGCGAGGGTGGCGAGGAGGCCGCGGCGAAAGAGCCAGGGCTCGTGCTGACGAAGGGCGGCGTGAAAGGCGACAAAGTTACCGCGACGGACGGAGGCAACGAGGGGGGCGAAGACGGGCCTAAGACAATCGACAGCCTCGGGTCGGAGCAGGAGGGCGTCAGAGGGAAAGCGGCCGAGCAGCATATTGGCGGGGATGAGATAGGCCAAGATGAGACGACGATGGCGACGACAGGCGGGCGGAGTCTGGCGGTAGGCGTCGTCGAGACAGAGAGCAGCCCGGGCGAAGCTGTTGTTCTCGAGGTAGAAGCGGCCGAGGTAGTAGAGGAACGTGACGCGCTGGGCGGCCGGATAGAGGGCCAGCGGCGGGCCGGTCGAGGCGATGTTGGTGAACATCTGGACAGCCCAGCGTGCCTTGTTGCCGGCAAAGAGCAGCTTGAGCACCAGGTTGGCCAGCCGGTAGACGGCCGTCTTCTTGCCTTCCGGCCGGCTCCAGCGGCTGCTCGATCGGTCTGTCAGACAGGTGGTGAAGAGTTTCTGGACCGCGTCGGCCGTGTTTTCCATCAGCGACTTGCGCTCCTCGTCGCCACCGTTGCTGTTGGCCGCCGTCGCTGCCGTGGCGCCGGCTGGCCGCATCCGTCGCATCAGATCTGGCCGGCGATGCAGGATCATGACCAGGCGGGCCAGCGACTCGGACACGGCCACGCCCGTCTCGAGCATGAGGGTGCCGTGCGAGGGATGGGACAGGGCCGTGGCCGATGATCTGGGCTGTCAGAGGAGAGAGAGAGAGAGAAAAAAAAAATAAAAAAAATAAAAGAAACTCACGTCAAAAGTCCACTCAAGAGGACGTGCAAAGCCGGCAGATCGTCAAAGTCGACGCTTCGCCAGTACACCATGTAGTCCCGTACAAAGGCGACCAGCCCCGGCCACGGCACGCCACCCTCGCTGCCGTCATCCTCGTCCGTCGGCAGACAGCGGTCGACCAGACTGCCGACGGCGGCATCGTCGCGGAAGCTGACGCGGAGTTCCTGGGCCAGCGTAAAGTACTGCGGCGACGCGCCACGGTCCACCTGCAGCCAGTCGCGCAGCGACGCGCCGTCCTGCCGGCTGACCAGGCCGCGGATGCTCGTGAGGAACTGCGTCGCCAGAGCCATTGTTGCGCGTGCACGGAGGACGACGTTGAAGCCCGTTCGGACTGCTTGTACTCCAGACAAAGGATTTCGACCAGTCGAAACAAAACATAGTGGGGCCACAGTAGCCTTCAGCGCTCACAGCCCCCTGGAAGTCGCTGCAAGCGGAAGGGGACACTGTCACGCAGAGCACCTTCTCATCCAAACCTGTGCATTTGGGTCTTTTCAATGACTCGCACCTTCTCAATCGAATTTGGCCTGCTCGTCGGCCTTTCTCTGCCTCACAACTTCTATCTTTGAGATCAGACTCTTCGTTCTACAATAGTCATGCAATACTCACCCTTCCTCCAAACCGAACCAGCCCTGCGCATAGCGAAACAGCAACAACCAATGTCACGTGACCAGAACATTGAGCAAAGTGGAGACCTACCTCCATAGCATCTGCCAATCACAAGCCGCATCCCGTATTGCGGCTTGCCTGTGCAGCACCTCTTTTTCGCGTCTCCAAAAAATTACTTTGCACACGAGTACTTCCAGACGCCTCACCTGCGCAAACCACCCGTGGGTGCCATCTCCGCGAGCTGTTGCCTTTGGCTGTCCATCGCCCATTCCCCCTGATCATCACGCACTTGACTGTTCCGAAGCTCCAGTGCCCTCCTGCCGTCTCCGCACCGCCCCTTTTCTTCAACGCTTCAGGATGAGCAGACACGCAGACTTTATCGAAGGCGAGGCCGAGCTCGGCTCGGAGGAGGACGAGGAGTCCTTTGACGGAGAGGACGATGATGAGGAAGACGGCAGCCGGCGCCGCACCAAGGACAGGGTCCCTCGAATTGAGGATTCCAGCGATGAAGAGGACGATGATGACGACGAAGAAGAGGCGGCCAAGGTGAGTACAGCAGCGTGCCGTCTGTCCACGGGTCCGACAAGGGAAGCTGACCGCCATCGGTGAATTGCAGATCCGAGAGGGATTCATCGTCGACGAGAGCGAGGACGAGGACGAGGGCGAGGCGTCGGACCACGAGCGCAAGCGCAGGAAGAAGCGCCGGCGGGCTGAACGCGAGGAAGAGGCCCAGCTGGACGAGGAAGACCTGGACCTGATTGGCGAATCACGTCCGGACTGGGAGCGGCAGGCAGCAGCACAGGTAGGAGGAGCCCTCGTTGTGTTTGGACACGGAGCCGCGCAGCTGACATTCAGCCTGTAGCCCAAGTTTAAGCGTCTCAAACGCGGCCATCGCGATGAAGCCGGCCAGAGAACAGACCGAACGGACCTTGCCCAGATATTCTCGGACGACGAGGACGAGCCGGCCGAGGACCGCTATGCCCGGCATGGCCACCGCGGACCGGCCGATGACATGGACGATTTTATCGAGGAGGACTTCCCCGAAGACGAAGATGAACGCCTCCAGCGCCAGGAAGATATGGAAGTGGCCCGGCCCCGCGAGCGGTTCATCGGCGGCGTGATCGATACCACCGGACTCGACAAGGACGCGCTGGACGACATGGACAAGATCTTTGGCGATGGCGGCGACTATGCCTGGGTCTTTGACATTGAGGACGAGGAGGAGGAGCGCGGCCACGAGGAGCAGGGCATCGAGCTCAAGGACGTCTTCGAGCCGTCCCAGCTGCAGGAAAAGTTGATGACTGACGACGACAACAAAATTCGCTACACCGACGAGCCGGAGCGCTTCCAGATCGACCGGAAGCCCTTCCGCAACCTGCAGATCACGCCCGAGCAGTTTAAGGAAGAGGCTCGCTGGGTGATCAACCTGCTCTGGCCCACGAAACAGCTGTCCGCCGACCTGCACGTGCCCTTCAGTAAGGCTGTCGGCAAGGTGCTCGAGTTCTTTGTCGTCGACGACGTCGAGGTGCCGTACGTCTTCCAGCACCGCAAGGACTACCTCATTCACGCACGCCAGCCGGCGGGTGCCGGCCACCGCGACGAGGCCGACGGCGCCGACTACGACGTCAGTGCCGAGAAGCTGCTGAACCAGGACGACCTGTGGCGCATCCTCGAGCTGGACATTAAGTTCCGGTCGCTGATCGACAAGCGCAACGCGCTCGAGCGCTCGTTTGAGAACCTGCGCACGGCATTTGGGATCGAGGACAACATGTTTGAGTCCATGGTGTCGGAAGCGGCCACGATGGAAGAGCTGCAGGACCTGCAGGACTACCTGCACTTTGAGTATGCCAGCCAGCTGAAGGACCTGCTGGCCGAGGGCAGCTCGACGCGCGAGGTTACCAAGCGGCCGGGCGCCAAGGCGACGTCGGTCTTTGAGCGCATCCGCAAGGCCCGGGCCTACAGCTTTGCCAAGGCGTATGGCATCAGCGCCGACCGGTTGGCCCAGAACGCCCTGCGGCTGGGCAAGAAGGTGTCGGCCGACGACGACGCGAAACTGCCAGTCGACCTGGCCGACAGCCTGACGGACGAGACGTACACCACGGCCGACGGCGTGATGGCGGCGGCCCGGCAGATGTACGCCGAGGAGTTGTTCACGGGTCCGCGCATGCGCAAGCTCTTCCGCGTGGCCTACTACACCAACGGCCTGGTCAGCTGTCGGCGGACGGAAAAGGGCCTGCGCAAGATTGACGAGTCGCACCCGTTCTACGAGATCAAGTATCTCGTCAACCAGACGATCAGCGACCTGGCCCGCCGACCAGAGGTCTTCCTGAAGATGATGAAGGCCGAGGAGGAGGGGCTCGTGGACGTGGCGCTGACGCTGCAAAACGAGCGCGAGTTCCGGCGCCAGCTGTACACAGAGTTCGCGTCAGACAACTTCAGCGACCGGGCAGACGCATGGAACGAGGAGCGTCGCAAGGTGCTCGACCTGGCGGTGCCCAAGCTCGACCGGGTGATCGCCAAGGGGGTCAAGGACTCGCTGCGGACGGCGTGCCAGGACGAGGTGCTCAAGATCTGCCGGGACGAGTACTCGAAGCGGCTGGACCAGGCGCCCTTCAAGCCCAAGGATATGGTCCTGGGCACGTCGCCACGCGTGCTGGCGCTGTCCAACGGCATGGGCGACCCCGGACGCGACCCCGTCTTCTGGGCCTGGGTCGGCGAGGATGGGCGGGTGATGGAGCAGGGCAGCTTTGGCAACCTGGCGCGCAGCGACAAGGAGCGCGACGCGTTTGTCGAGCTGGTCGAGCGACGACGGCCGGACGTGATTGGGGTGAGCGGCTTTTCGGCCGACACGAACAAGCTGGTGCGCGACGTCGAGGGCCTGATCAGCGAGAAGGGCCTGATGGGCCCCGAGTACGAGGACGCGGAATCGAACGAGTACCGCAGCGACCTGCTCGAGGTGGTGGTGGTCAACGACGAGGTGGCCCGGCTGTACAAGGACAGCGACCGGGCAGCACGCGAGCATCCGACGCTGAACGCGATGATCCGCTACTGCATCGCACTCGGGCGTTACCTGCAGAACCCGATGAAGGAGTACGCAGCGCTGGGCCGGGACGTGCAGTCGCTACTGTTCCACGCGTGCCAGCACCTGCTACCGGCCGACAAACTGACGCGGTCGCTGGAGACGGCCATGGTCGACATGGTGAATCTGTGCGGCGTCAACATCAACGAGGTGGTCAACGACACGTACGCGGCCAACTTGCTGCCGTACATTGCAGGCCTGGGCCCCCGCAAGGCCTCGGCCGTGATCAAGGGCATCAACGCCAACGGCGGCGTGGTCAACTCGCGCGACGAGCTGGTGGGCGACCCTGACAGTGGCAAGCTGGCGGTGGTGGGACCGCGGGTGTGGAACAACTGCGCCAGCTTCCTGTACATTGAGTACGACAGCTCAAACCCGGCATCGGACCCGCTCGACAACACGCGTGTGCACCCAGAGGACTACGAGCTGGGCCGGAAGATGGCGGCCGACGCGCTCGAGCTGGACGAGGAGGACGTCAAGGCCGAGACGGACGAGAATGGACCGGGTGCGATTGTGCGGAAGCTGTTCAAGGAGGAAGAACAGGAAAAGGTCAACGAGCTGATCCTGGAGGAGTACGCGGACCAGCTGCTGCGCAACTACAACCAGAAGAAGCGGGCGACACTCGAGACGATCCGGGCGGAGCTGCAGGCGCCGTACGAAGAGCTGCGACGCAAGTACGTGGCCCTGGGCGCGGACATGGTCTTCACCATGTTCACGGGCGAGTCCAAGGAGTCACTGTGCGAGAACATGATCATCCCAGTGGTCGTGCGCGTGGTCAAGGACGAATTTGCCATTGTGAAGCTGGACTGCGGCATCGAGGGCCGGGTTGAGGCGCACGAGGTGTCGTACCGGCACTCGATCCGCGACGTATTGCGACAGGGACAGACGGTGCAGGCGAAGCTGCTGGAGCTGAACCGCAAGGACTTTGGCGCGAAGCTGTCGGTGCGCGAGGACGCGTTGCGGCGGCCGTACCGCAAGTTTGTCGACCACGAGCGCGGCACCTGGGATTTCCGGCAGGAGGACCAGGACCGTGAGGACATGACGGAGAAGGACAAGACGACCGGACGGACACAGCGCGTGATCAAGCACCCGCTCTTCCGGCCTTTCAACGCCACCCAGGCCGAGGAGTATCTGGGCTCGCAGGCGGCTGGCGACATGGTCATCCGCACGTCGTCGCGCGGCAACGACCATCTGGTGGTCACGTGGAAGGTGGCCGACGGCGTGTACGAGCACATTGACGTGTTGGAGCTGCAAAAGGAGAACGAGTTCTCGGTCGGGCGACTGCTGCGGATCGGCGGCAAGTACTCGTACACGGACCTGGACGAGCTGATTGTGGACCATGTCAAGGCCATGGCCAAGAAGGTGGACGAGATGATGCAGAACGAGAAGTTCCAGAAAGGGACGCGGGCGGATATTGGTGAGTTGGTTGTGTTGTGTTTTGCCCCTGCGTTTTTGTGAAACTGCTGACAAACCAGAAAAATGGCTTACGACTTACATGGACGCCAATCCAAACCGGTCCTCGTACGCCTTTTGCATCGATGGCAAACACCCCGGCTACTTCTTCCTGTGCTTCAAGGTGAACCGAAACACGCGGGTGAACGCATGGCCGGTGCGGGTGATTCCCAAGGGTTTCGAGCTGCTTAAGGTGGCCTACCCAGACATGCGTGCTCTGACCAACGGCTTTAAGATGCGGTACCAGAATGAGATCCTCAAGATGCAGCAGGGCGGCCGGTAGACGGCAGGACGGGAGGAAAAAGGGGTTCTATAGGATTTTTCCATAGTGTCATCTGTATGTTGGCGCGTCTGGCGACGTGAAGGCATTTGTTTGATTGTAATACCATGACAGCGACTTCTCGGTTATTGTTCGGCGTATTGCATATTATTGCATATGCATATGCATGTTGCATATTTGTGCGGGTCCATATGCTTACATAAGCAATTTTGCGACGCCAAAAAGCTGGAGCTATTCCCCGGATTTTTTACCTCCATCATCGACCTGTACAGTCCGATCCTACCGACAGCGACAGTACAGCGTGGCAGCAGCTGGCGGCATCGGCAAAGATGGCGAGCTTCCCCGACTTCCTGAACCAAAAGGCGCCCGAGAACTATGTGGCAGGCGTGGGTCGAGGCGCGACGAGCTTCGTCACGCGCTCCGACTTGGGACCGACGCATGTCGGACCGACTGACGAGCAGATGAAGGCGGCGATTGCCAAGCGGGCACAGCAGTTGCAGAACAAGGCGGAAGGGGAGGGCAAGGAGGGCGGCGGCGACAACGAGGGCGAGGGTCGATACCAGGATCCGGACAACGAAGTCGGGCTTTTTGCGGGCGGAATCTACGAAAAGGACGACGAAGAGGCCGACAAGATCTGGCAGGAAGTGGATGAGCGGATGGCCAAGCGGCGACAAAAGCAACGGGAAGCACGGGAGCGGCTGGAAGAGGACGAATACGACCGACAGAACCCGAAGATCGAGGCGCAGTTTGCCGACCTGAAGCGGGCACTGGGGACAGTGTCAGCAGAAGAGTGGCTGAACCTGCCGGACGTCAAGGATATGACGGGCAAGACGAAGCGGAACCGGGAGGCACAGCGACAACGGTTCTACGCGGTGCCAGACACGGTGTTGGCAGCGGCACGAGATGCAGGCGAGCTGGGGACGACAGTTGCAGACGACGGGGCGGGATCATCGACAAAAGACGGGACGATGACGAACTTTGCTAAGATTGGAGCGGCACGCGACAAGGTGCTGCAGGCGCACCTGGACCAGGCATCGCAGACGACGAGCGGGACGAGCTCGGTGCTGGGAACGTCGACGAGCGTGGACCCCAAGGGCTACATCACGTCGCTGAACAAGCTGGAGACGGCAGAAAAGGCGAGCGTGAGCGACGTGGACTTTGCACGCAAGCTGCTCAAGTCCGCAGTCGAGTCGAACCCGACGAGCGCGCCAGGATGGATCGCGGCGGCGCGGGTGGAGGAGCTGGCAGGCAAGGTGGTGGCAGCACGCAACGTGATTGCTCGGGGATGCCAGCACTGCCCGCGCAGCGAGGACGTGTGGTTGGAGAATATCCGGCTGAACGAGAGCCGGAACGCCAAGGTGATCGCGGCGGAGGCGATCAAGGCGAACCGGCGGTCGGTGCGGCTGTGGGTGGAGGCGATGAAGCTGGAGAGCGACCCGCTGTCGAAGAAGCGGGTGGTGCGACGGGCGCTGGACCACATCCCGGAGTCGGAAGCGCTGTGGAAGGAGGCGGTGAACCTGGAAGAGGACGCGGAGGACGCACGGCTGCTGCTGGCCAAGGCGACAGAGTTGATCCCAGCGTCGATCGACCTGTGGCTGGCACTGGCGCGACTGGAGAGCCCGAAGAACGCCAAGGCGGTCCTGAACCGGGCACGAAAAGCGGTGCCGACATCCCACGAGATCTGGATTGCGGCCGCACGGCTGCAGGAGCAACTAGGCGAGACGAGCAAGGGCAACGTGATGCGGAGCGCGGTGCAGTCGCTGGCGAAGGAGGGGGCGATGCCGAAGCGGGAAGAGTGGCTGGCAGAGGCAGAGAAGTGCGAGGCAGAAGGGGCAGTGCAGACGTGCGGCAGCATCGTGCGCGAGACAGTCGGCTGGGGGCTGGACGAGGACGACGACCGCAAGGACACGTGGATGGAGGACGCACGCGAGAGCACGAACCGCGGACGATACGCGACAGCACGGGCGATTTACGGACACGCGCTGCAGGTGTTTGTCAACAGCCGAACGCTGTGGCTGGCGGCAGCAGAACTGGAACGCAATCACGGCAGCCGGACAGCGCAGTTTGGGGTGCTGGAGCGGGCGGTCGAGGCGGTGCCACACAGCGAGGTGTTGTGGATGATGCTGGCAAAGGAGCGACTGGCGGCCGGCGAGCTGGACGAGGCACGACGGGTGCTGGGCCGGGCGTTCAGCCAGAACCCGAACAACGAGGACATTTGGCTGGCGGCAGTGAAGCTGGAGGCGGAGAACGGGTTTGTGGAGCGAGCACGAGAGCTGCTGGCGACGGCACGCGAGAATGCGCCGACAGACCGGGTGTGGATGCGAAGTGTGGCGTTTGAGCGACAGCACGGGACGGACGGTGGGAGTGAGGCAGCGCTGGCGCTGGTGCAGGAGGGACTGCAGTTGTTTCCAGGGGCAGCGAAGCTGTGGATGCTCAAAGGGCAGATCTACGGAGAGGACCTGGGCCGGGTGGCAGAGGCGCGAGCAGCCTATGCGGCGGGCGTGAAGGCAGTACCGGGCTCAGTGGCACTCTGGCTGTTACTGGCACGGCTGGAAGAGGCAGCAGGTGCAGTGGTCAAGGCACGCAGCGTGCTCGATCGTGGACGACAGGCGGTGCCGCAATCGCCGGCGCTCTGGTGCGAGCTGATCCGGATCGAGCGACGAGCCGGCAACCTGGCGCAGGCCCGGGCACTCATGGCGACGGCATTGCGCCAGATGCCACGCAGCGGACTGCTCTGGGCGGAGCGGATCTGGCAGCTCGAGCCGCGCACACAGCGAAAGCCACTCTCGCTCGAGGCCATCAAGCAAGTCGACACGGATCCGCTCCTCTTTGTAGCGGTGGCCCGCGTCTTCTGGGCCGAGCGCAAGCTGGAGCGCGCCCAGAACTGGTTCGAAAAGGCCCTCGTGCTCGATCCCGACGCCGGCGATGCCTGGGCTTGGTACTACCGCTTTCTGCAACAACATGGCACTGCTGAGAAGCTGGCCGAGGTCGTCGCCAAGTGCGTCCAGAACGATCCCCGTCACGGCGAACACTGGCAAGCCGTGGCCAAGAATCCCAAGAATGCTGGCAAGACGGTCGAGGACATTCTCCCGATGGTGGCGTCTGGATTGTGAGGGAGGGAGGGGGGGAGACTGGGACTGTGACTGGGAGACAGAAGATGTAGAACGTAGATATCTGATGACTAATTGTATGGGACACAACCAAGAACACAACCAAGCTGACTAATCACTTCCCCCCAAACCAGCTCGACACGCTGCTCTTCGTCTTGGCCGCCGTCTCCTCTACCTTTTTGTCGAACGCATCGGCACCCTGGTTGAGACGGGCCTGCGCGTCCTTGGCGTAGGCCTCGGCCTTTTTGGCGGCGCTGTCGGCGGCCTCGCGCGCCTCGGCCGTGACCCGGGCATACTGCTGGTTTGCCTTGGTTCGCTGGGGGATTAGCTGATTCGCTGGGCGCGTTTCCGTGTGGGAAAAGGACCTACTGCCTCGTCGACCTTGGCCCCGGCCTGGGCCCCCAGGTTTTGCGCCTCCGTGTGGGCCTGCTGGCCGCTGGCCGTGGCGCTGTCACGAACGGACCGGAGATCGCTCTCGAACTTGGCCTCGGCCACCTTGGCATTGCCGCCAGAACGGTAGAGGTAGAAGCCGGCACCAGCGACGACGGCGGTGCCGAGAATGACGGGCATGCGAGAGCGAGACATGGTGAGGTGGAGGTCAAGGTGGTGGAGGTGGTGGGAGGTGTAGATGTTGATCTGTTAATCGTGTGAATCGTGTAGTGATCTTGTACACTGGTATGAACGGCAAACGTGACAGAACGGGAGACAATGTCGATGGCATGACCAAATTCTTATATAGCATTCTATGCCATGACGTAAACGCTGTTCTCGGCAATCGTTCCTTCCCCGCAAGCAGCGCGGTGGACCCACAGTGGAGCCTGCAGCTCTGCTTGCAGAGTACCAAGTATTCCGTACTTTCTTCCCCTCTGGACTTGTTTCCATCACGCGTCATACCTACAACGACGATTCCCGGCGCTCTGCGTGCTTCTCCTTCTACTCCCACACCCGCTATGCCACGTTGCGTCGGCCGTCCGCGATGCCCAGGATAACGAATCGCAGCTCGCGCCGTGCTCCCCCGCTCAAGGACAGCGACTTTGACCACGAGATCCATTTGTTTGACAATGCCGTGGACGATGGGACCGACGGCGACGGCGACGAGATCCGGCGTCTGGCGCCTCCGGTGACCATCACGGTGGCTTCCGAGGAGGGGCTGGTGAGCAGTGGCAGTGGCAGTGGCAGTGCTGTCAGCAACAGCACTGGACAGCGGTTCTTTGGGATTCCTCCACCGTCTCCGCGTGGACGCAGCGACCTGCGTCCGGGCCCCGGCGTCGCGACGGCCGAGGCCGTGGACGTGCTGTACGAGAACGAGCGGGGCGGCTTCCTCTGCGGCATGGCTCTCTTCTCGGCGCGGGCGCTCGGCAACCTGGATCCATCGCCGTGGACGAACGCGGCCAACCGGACGAGTCCGACGGACATCCGGACAGCCCAAGTGCCGGACCCGACGTGGCAGTGGGCCTGGCCGGCCTGGCGCATCAGCCACGACGACGGCACGGACGAGGACGGCTGGCAGTACTCGTTCATGTTCGCCCGTCCGTTTGCCTGGCACGGCCCGACCTGGTACAGCTCCTTTGTGCGCCGCCGTGTCTGGACCCGTCAGCGCGTCCAGTGCGCCGTCCCATTCACACGCGCGGCCGGTGTGGACGCGGCCGGCGACGGCACCCGCCCGGCCAGTCCCCACCTGCTGAACCCAGACTACTTTGTCGTCCTGCCGGCGGCCGCGGCGCGGCACAGCGCGAGCCGGGCTGGACGCACCAGCATGGGCAGCCGGCCGGCCACGTTGCGGGACAGCTTGGAGACGGGGCAGCTAGATGGAGCGGGAGGAGACGAGGACGACTCCTCCTCCCTGGCCATGCCAGACGTCATTGACAACACAGACGTGCTCCTGCGGTTTCTACGCAGCGCACGGATCGACCGCGAGAAGATCGAGGCGGTCGACATGTTTCTGGCCCACGCAGGCGAAGACCTGGTGCGGCTGCAGGACGTCATGCACACGATCATGGCCCAGTTCGTCTTCCAGGCACCACGACGGACGCTGCTGACTCATCTGACCGCAGCCTACGACGCGGCCGTGCAGGTGCGGGACACGGACACGGGCGAAGAAGAGGCGCAGGGCGGCGAAGAGGGGCAGCGACGACAGGCACAGAAACGCCGCGTCGGCTATCTGGCAGCAGCCGTGCAACACGCCGACGAAGAGGTCCGTCGGCTGGAGTACTGGAGCGACGTCAAGGACACGGTGGGCACCGTCGACGGCAGCCAGGACTGGTCTGCGGCCGAATGGGAGGGCGTCGATACCAGCGGACCGCGTTGCTGAAGATGTGAGGCCAGCCTTCTATAGCAGTTATTCATATACCCCCTATTGCACGTGTCCGGTACACTTAGGAAGAACGATGATCCGTCCCGGCTATCGCCGATAACGAGGAAATATTCGTAGACCTGGACGACACAAGGAGCAAAAACGAGACAGCGAGCCCTGTCCCTTTAGCCGACGTCATGGTCCCGGCATTGGTATAGCCCTCGATGCATCAATGCCCCCGCGCGTGGAGCTACAATGGAGGAGAATGCGGCCCCTCTTTCCGGGTGTTGCAACTGCGCTCAGCAGTCGAGGAGCGATGACAGCGACGAGGCCGAGAAGGGGGAGGAGTTATAGCGGTGGTGGCGGCAACAGCGTCCAGACAGCGACGAGCAGGACGAACTCGACGACAGGAAGTGAAAGCCAGTCTGTCGTGTCATGGCCGAAGCTGGCACTCGAAGCAGAGGAGCGACGACGACGGCAGCTGGCAGAAGAGGCGGCCAGCCTGGTGGGCATGTTGGGGAGGAGAGAGGGGGAGAGAGAGGGGGGAAGTGAGAGAGACGGAGAGAGAGCGAACACGGCGACAAACACAGCCACAACGACAGAGACAGCCACATCCACATCCACATCCACACCACCTTCTCCCGGCGCCGTGTTGATGGACAGTCTGGCGCGCGACCCGTTGCGGCTGCCCACCGACGCCACCACCAGTGCGCACGCGCTCTCCGCCTTGGTCGAGCCGTGTCGCCGCTACGGCCATGCGGGCGAGACCCGTCGGAGCCGTCTGCGGCACCAACGCTCGTTGATCCGTCAGGCCCGGCTCGAGGCCATCCGCCAGGCACAGCGACGGCCGCTGCCCGACTGGCGACAAATTTTACGCCGCCTGGCCCAAGGGACTCCCAGCCCAGCTCTCTTACTGGCGTCCTCCTCGTCCGGCTGGCATCGCGAGGCCGTCGCCTTTGTCTTTGACCAGGACAGCCTCGCCGTCAGCGAACTTCGACGCGGCACCGACGGCAGCCTCTGGGCCATTCGCGACCGCACCGACGGGGTCCTGCGGCTGTACGCGCGAACAGACGGGTCCCCCCACCAACACTGGCTCTTGACGCTGTCCGGCACCGAGACGGCCATCCGACGGGCCATGGCCGAGGTGCTGCGGCTGGCCAGAGACGCCGTGCCTGTGGACGTGCCGGCAGACTTGCCATTGCGGATGGACGTGGGAGAGGGAGAGAGTGTGTCCGTGGCAGAGTCGGAGTCTGTGCCAGAGTCGGAGTCTGTGCCAGAGTCGGAGTCTGTGGCAGTGTCGGAGTCTTTGTCAGAGTCAGCGTCAGAGTCAGTGTCAGAACTGTCCAACTCGGAACTGTCCAACTCAGAACTGTCCACCTCAGAACTGTCTAACGAACTGTCCAACGATCTGCCCAACTCCAACACATCCACTTCCACCACCTCCACATCCACATCCCCCTGGCATCTCGTCTCTACGTCCTACCGCCGCAACGACACCAAACGCCTCGATGACCCCGTCTTCCGGCCCTACCTCCTGCGCCACAGCATCCACGACATCCCCCGACCGCCGACATGGACGCGCGACTCGCTCGAACACTACGTCGCCGCTCTGACCAACGGCCAACCGCCTCGACGATGGCAGCCCGCCCAGCTGGACGTCCACTACGCCGACGACCACGACGTGCCGCCGCCACCGCCACCGAATCACGGCCGCACCGTCACCGACCTGCTCCAGGCCCTCTTCGCCGACGAAGCCGTCCGGCCGGCCCTCTCGACCGCTGCCCTTCGTCTCGCTCTCGCCTACATCTGCCGCATCGGTGAGGCTTTCCGGCCCGACGCCCGCGCCCTCTTCGTCCGCGCCGAGTCCATCGGCCTCCCCCTCGACACCGCCACCTTCAACGCCATGCTCGCGTCCCAAGTTAAGACCCAGGACCTCCGCAACTTTGGCGCCACCCTCCTGCTCATGCGCGGCCGCGGCCACGTCCCCGATCTCGACACCTGGCTGCTCTTCCTGCACCTCTTTGCCAGCGAGGAGGTCAAGCGCCACGTCCTGCACGCCATGCACGCCCGCGGCCTCCTTGACAGCCCGGCCGCTGTCCGGCGCGTCGCCCCCGATATGGTCTACCACGATGCTGAGCGGACTTTGGAAAATCACGTGACTGATCACGTGACTGATCACAACACCCGACACACAACATCGCCACCCTTTGACCTCGATGTCTTCCTCCATCGCCAGTCTGCCCGCTACGGACACCGCTGGCTCGTCCGCGACGCCGCCCACCGCACCCTCGACGTCCTAGCCGCCCACGGCCGCTTCCACGACTGCCAGCGCCTCATCGCCCTCATGCGCCCGCCGCTCGCCAGCGATCCTGACCACCGGCAGGACTACCACGACCGCCACCATCACCGCTTCATCGGCGCGCAGCCGCCCTCTGCCGTCACCTACAACATTGTCCTCACCCACTGCAAGGTCCAGAACTCGCTGCGCAGCGCCATCGACGTCGTCCGGCAGATGCCCACCGGACAGCTCTCGACATGTCCCAATTCGTCGACATCGCCAACTTCCTCATCATCCGCTTCAACATCCACCTCCACCTCTCCCTCCCCCTCACCCACCATCTACCCCGTATCCCCCGACGACGTCACCTACCTGCTGCTCTTCGAAATGGCCTGGCATCGCCGTCTGCCTCACGTCCTCGGCGTCGTCTGGCACTATGCGAGCGCTGCCCACCAGACCAGCCATTGGATGCGCAAGCGGGTTGGCCAGCTGCTCGCCGGCCAAGGCGGCGGCTCCAACCGCGGCAAGCCCGCTGGTAAGGAGCGCCTCTCGCCCCAAGACGAACACCGTCTGTCCTATGTGCTGCGCGCCGGCATCGTCACCGATTCGACTCCGCGGCCTGCCTGTCTGGGAAACACCATCAGCGGCCGTCTCGCCCATCGCTACCAGGGTTGGGTGCCCATGATGCCGCTCGGTGAGGCCCTGCACGAGGCTCTCCGGCTCGACAATGAGCTGCTGCGCGAACGCTTCACCGGCCGCAACCACGGCATCAACGGCATCAACGGAAGCAGAGGCAGCCCCAGCGACGAGCTGTCTCTCCTGCGCATCCAGCTTCGACGAAAACGGTCAAAGGCCACCCCCGAGACCGAGAGCCGCTATCGAAACACAACTCCCCCTAAAACGGCCTATATGAATATATACGTTTTGCGCAAGTTACCACGCCATCCTGCAGCTTGACGGCTATGCCCCTCCAATAAGAAAGAAAACTGAACCCCGACATTGTACGATTCCATGCTAGACACCTTGTTCATACGGCTGCTCTGCTGTACGCCTTGAAAATAGACCTTTCATTCCTTGCATATACCCGATGCTGTCCCACTTTCCGTGACATACGTGACATCTCACATCATCCCCTCAGGCCTTTTGCCAACACTGCCAGCTCCATGAACGACGCTTCGTGGCGGAAAGGCCATGTCTGATGATTTGATATAGCACGCGCAAACACACAAGAGCAAGACCGAGGAAACGACAAGAAAAGAAGGCATAAAACATAGCACGGAATACACATAGACACAGACAGCTCGACCTCTTCTCCTCCAACCCCCCAGCCAATTATCAAAGAGAGCGCAATCGGCCCGTTGACTCGACACCGCACCGCCCAAATCACACTAACAAAGCCATGGCAGCGGCTCCTGATCGTTTCTTCAACCCCTTCGTCCTCGCCTCCTCAACGCTCTCTGAATCAAGACTTCTTCTCCGCTGCTGGTGCTTCCTGCTTCACTGCACCCGTCGTCGTTGTGGCGTCTGCTGGCCGCGTCGCCACATCTTCCACCTTCACTTTCTCCTCTTTGCTCTCCGTCTTCACCGCCACCTTGTCGTCTCCGTCCGTCACCGTCGATGCCTTGGACACCTGGCTGTCCAAATCCTTGTCTTCCCGGTCAAACATCTCCGTGTCGTCCGAGTCCGTCAGCACCTCCGACCCGTCTCCCAGAAGAATGATCCGCCCGTTGTGTCCGCCAACGCCAAACGAGTGTGACTGACCCTCCGGCTCAATGTCATAGCCGATGTCGCTGTCGTCAAAACTGTGGTGCACGCCGGGACCCCGGAACTCGGCTGCAGGGCGGGAAAACGTACTTGTCAGGAACACGTGCCGGAACGGGAAGCCGATCAAGCTCGCGATGACCAAGACTAGACTACTTACCGTACTCGGGCGGTGCGCAAGGCCCGTCTCCGTTCGCCACTCTCCGTGCAATCTCCTCGTACCACTCCGCCTTGCTCCGCCCCCGCAGGAAGCCGATGATGAGCATGGTCATGTTGTCACAGCCCACACCCCCGGTCTCCGAGTTCGAGGCCAGACAGTTGTCCATCAGGTTCTCGCAGATAGTCTCCAGCTCTTGCTTTGCTGCAATGCCCCGTCTCACAAACTCGACAACAGCCTGCGACGATTGGCAGTCCCAGATGCCTACAGACAGTCAGCATGAGCAGCAGCAGCAGCAGCAGCAGCAGCAGCAGAAAAGTACGTACCATCGCATGCAATCACAAGGAACTCGTCGTTATCGTCCAGGTCGTGCACAGTCACATCCGGGAACGCAGTGACAATCTGCTGCTCGGGGGCCAGCTCGGCGCTCTTCTTGAACTCAAAGTCGCCAATGGCACGAGACAGAGCGAGGTTGCCGTTCACACGGCCAAAGTCGACAAAGCCGCCAGCGGCTGTGATCCGCGCCTTTTCCGCTGTGCAGAGAAACATGTTAGAACGCCGTCCAGACGGGCTCAGCCGAGATGCAATGTAGCTGCTTCTTACCATCGTTTTGTGGCTTGTGGTCGAACGAGAGTGGCTTCGCACGGCCCTTAACGCCCAAGACACTTCTCGAATCACCAGCGTTCGCCTGTGCATTTGGTAAGCCTATAGCTATTGCTATCGTGGGGGGGTGCATGAAGCAGGCTCACAAGGTAGATTTTGTCGTCTGTGATGAGGCCCACACACGCCGTGCAGCCAGAGACCTCCTCTTCGTATTTCGGATCTACAAAGACGCGTGTCAGTATTCCGATCAAAACAGGAATCGCCATCGTGTCCTCAGCACCGTCTCCACAATCGGGCGTGCTCTTGCGTACCGTTCAGAATGGCCCGGTCCGTAGCCAAGAAACCATCCTTGAGGGCCTGGTCGTAATTGGCTTTCTTGAAAGCATCCTGCTTGGCCACGATCTGGTGGATGTTGTCTCCGGCAAATAAGGCGACTTTGTCTCCTCCATGGCCGTCAAAAACACCAAAAAAGCTGATCTTGGAGCCGTGTCCCTTGGCCTCGGCAGGGTTGTTCTCGAGCAGGTTCAGGACGGTCGTGTGTGCATCCTCCATGCTGATGCGCCAGCCTTGCATAGCTGACACGCCGTAAATGAGGCGTTCATCTTCGCCCTTCTCTGACGTCTGAAGGGAGGAAATCTGGTCAGCGACAGAACGTCATGGTTTCTCATGCATCAAAAAGGCCCAGCAAGGCGGCAGCAGCGCGTGAACGGGACGGCGATGTCTGTCAGGAGGGGGTTGGCGGGGTATGAAGCGGGCATTGCCGCAAAGACGTGTCCGGAAGCCAAACAAGGGAGCCCCGGATATTGGACAGGGTCGTTGCAGGGTTGATGCGGCCGGCCTGAGCACTGAGCACTGGATGGTCCGTTGGGGTGCGGTTGGGCCCTGAGGATGCAGAGGCCAGGCGAGAGCAGTATCAGGCGAAGAGGGTGGATTTGTCACGCGGCAGAGACGACAACAAAACAAAGATTTCACTGCAGGGTGCCGGGCGTAGGGCCAAGACGAGTCTGGACATACCTTGTCGACGATAGGTTCGGATAGTGTCTGACCCATGGTGAAGACGTGTGTGGTGGTATGCGAACGGCCGCGCGGGGTTTTCTGGCTCGGAGACGAAAAGGACGAGGTTCAGGCGAAGCCACAATGCACCCACAAGAGCGCACGCGCCTCAAGGAGGGGAGAGGGGGGGTGCAAAGAGCGAGGAGGTGGGTGGGTGGGGGGAGCAGTGAAGCGGCGAGGCGGCGAGACGGCGAGGCGGCGATGCGGCGATGCGGTCGAACGGCGAGACGGTGGTGGGATGGGACGGGGAGGTCGGAGGAGAGAAGGGGGGAAGGCTCTGAGAAGAAATGCGGAGTGGCTGTTTTTTTCTCTAGTTGCCTTTTTTGTGCTGTTTTTGGGGCCGTGTAGTAATTAATTTTGTTGACAGGAGATTGTCCAAGAGAAGAGTTTTCAGTGGTTAACAATGACGTTTGGGATTTAGGTGACTTGCCAGCCGGCCAGAGTCGCTCTGTACGAGAGCGGGGTTAGGCGCACGTAGAGGGAAGGACGCCCGGCGCGTTAGGCAGCCGGTCTGCAACGACGGGAAAGGGGGGGGACTTGCAGTGAGCAGGCGGTGTCAACGGGCACCAATGAGTTGCGGAAGGAGCAGCGGACAACGCCGTCTGGGAGGCTGGCGGATTGCCTTGACAGCCTGGACGTTGCTGGGCGTTGCCTGGCGTTGCCTGGCGTTGCTGGGCGTTGCAGAACGTTGCTGAGCGTTGACTGAGCGTTGACTGGGTGTTGACTGGGTGTTCTGGGTGAGAGACACTCGAACAGCTGAAGACCCGGCAAGAGGCTGGAGTTTGGTGGTCACAGGGTGGTGGAGACGGCTGGATGGGGTGATAGCAGCGTTGGCGTCGATTGGGGGGGGGGGGGGGGGCCTGTTGGACCAGATCGTTGACCGTGTCTTACTCGTACAGAATCGCACAGAATGAGTCAAAAAGCAGACAAGGAGCCAAGAGCGAAAGACGGGGGGGAGAAAAGAGAAAAGGAGGCAATGGCGAAGCTGACGATAGTTGCAGGTGGGCCTGCCATGCAGAGGAGGGGCAACAGGAAGGTGCAAAGGAGGCCGGACACAACAAGGCAACCGCGGCCGACACTGCGCCATTCGGCCAGAGCGACGCAAGTAGAGGTACCTGGTGCGCCCCACACACGAGCAGGCCGGGCGGTAGTAGTACTTTGTCCAACGGTCTAGGCTCTCAGGGACAGCAGTCGAATGCCATCTGCATCTTCTAGTATGTAGAGAGGACATACGAGAAAGATGGACGGCAAAGCACGACAGGAACGCTGCCGGTGTCGCGAAGCAGACCAAGGCATGACGGACAGCGGTATCTTTACGAGGATCTTATCATGCACACACATCGGATAGCCAGCCACACCGTTCCCCCCCTCCTCCCCTCCTCGCCGGTCGGCTGACTGGCTATCGCTACTCGCCAATGTTGAGGACTGCTGTCCCGTCTGGTCCCCTGTGTGTGGCCCAATGCTTCAACGGAATACGAGAGTGGCCGGTCGGCACAAGTGTTTTCGTCGACAGCATCGAGAGGTAGACGGCCACAATCGTGGGGACACTCGACTTTCGAACCTCACTCACGCGACCTCACGATCAGCCATGGAGAGTGGCGACGACAGTCTTCCTCCGCTGCCCCAGAATGGTGGCCGGAAAGGGTCGAAAAAGGTCCGCTCGGGCTGCATCACCTGCAAGTTCGTCTAGCTTCACCGTCCTCGCTCTCTCACACACTCTTTCATACACTCTCTCACACTCTCACACTCTCACACTCTCACACTCTCACAGAACACGCAAGGTCAAGTGTGATGAGGCCAAGCCGTACTGCCGACGCTGCACCAACACCAGCCGCAATTGCGACGGCTATCTCGACGCAGCTGCGCTGGCCATGCGTCACCGCCGACGCCGTCTTCCCGTCTCCAGTGCAGAGATCTATGCCGAGGCCGTCGTCGTCCCGGCTGTCGTTTCTGCGCATAGTTTGGGTCCCGGCTGGCTCTCGTCCGAGGAACAGCGGGCGTTTGCCTTTTTCCAGCGCATCACGGCGCCCAGCCTTGCCGGCGACCTCGATGCCGCCTTTTGGCGCGTGCTCGTCCTCCAGGTCTGCCACACAGAACCGGCTGTCCGTCACGCCGCGCTCGCTGTCAGCAGCCTGCACGAAGCTTTTCTCGTGGCGCCCTCGCAGACGGCCGGTCGCCCGTTCGCCCTGCGCCAATACAACATAGCCATCGGCTGTCTGCTCGAGGCCATGCGCGCTGTCAGCTGCAAGAAGAGCCGTGATCGGGCAGCCAACTGCGCCCGCTCGCCGCTGAAACACCCCGTCGCCCCTCTGATGACCTGCCTGCTCTTCGTCTGCATCGAGGTCATGCAGGGCAAGGACAAGGAAGCCCTGCTACACCTCGAAAAGGGTCGACACATTCTCAGGCAGCTCGCCCGCGGAGGTGCTCTCGACAACACCGCCGACCCTGAAATAGCCGTCGTCCGCCAACATCTCGTGCCGCTCTACACCCGCCTCAACATGACGTCCTTTCTCTTTGGCGGCGACCCGGTCGTGCTGCCGACGTCCCTGCAGCACAGCAGCCGTGGTGCCGGGCCCGACGCCGTCTCGTCCTTGCACAGCCTGCGCTGCTCGCTCTACGACTTGGTCGATGCCGTCCTGCGCTTCACCCAGCAGGCACGCAGGGCCAAGTACGCGTCGTCAGGCCGGCCGTGGCACAGCAACAGCACGCTCGAGGCCGAACAGCACCGTCTCGACCGTCAGCTGACTCAGCTCCGTGTTGCCCAGACACTCTTCCGTGTCAGTCAGTCGGCCGTTGGAGTGTCGGCCACTTTGAGCACGGCCATGGCCCTTTTCGAGATCCAGCTCGACATCGCCACCGTCTGGCTGTCCACGGCCCTGGCCACGTCTGAGCTGGTCTTTGACGCCCATCTGTCCACCTTTTCGTCCATCGTCTCGCTGGCGGCTTCCGTCCTCGACGCGGAGCTTCAGTGCCCGGCCTTTCCTGCTGGCAGCAAAGCTAGCAGCTCTCCGCAGCAACAGCGCCACCGCCACGCAGCCGCCAGCCCGCCGCCAGCCATCTTCATGCTCGAGACGCGCGTCATCCCAGCACTGTACTACGTGGCCACCAAGTGCCGCCACCCGTTGGTGCGACGTGCTGCCCTGGGGCTGTTGCGACGCAGACGCGGTCGGCGGGAGAACCTGTGGCGAGCCGACACGCTGAGCGCCATTGCCACGCGCATCGTGCAGATCGAAGAGGGTGGCGCGGTGGCGGTGAAGAGGGAGGACACACAGGAGCTGGGGCTGTTCACGGAGGCGCCGTTTGACCTGCCAGAAGGCGCACGCGTGCACACAGCCGTGATCGGGGCAGAGGAGGCCGGCGGGGTCTGGGCGACGGTGTTTCGCAAGCCGCAGGGGCTGGCCAGGGCGTGGGACGTGCAGACGGAGCTCATTGCGGTCGAGGCATAGCACAAGTGATGATTTGGACAAAGTTGGACAGATAGATTGGATGTTGCAGGAAGCAGAAAAAGAATTGTCTATACGATCGGAAACACTAGGGAAAGAGCAAACGAGAGGCGGATAGCGGCGGCTACTCGCGGGAGATGTCGCGGCCAAAGAGCTTGGACTTGATCCAGTCGTTGATCACGAGCAGACGGTTGCGGCCTGGCGGGTTAGAGAAGGAAGAACAGGACAAGGCAAAAAGGACAAAAACTCACTGCTAAAGACCATGGACAGATAGGCACTCCGCCAGAACAAAAAGGTCATGCTGCCGCCCGAGGCAAAGTTGCCGTTGAACCAGGCAATGTCAGCCACGGCCTTTTCGCTGCCAATGTAGGCCAGCGAGCCCTGGTGCGAATAGTGGAAGGGCTTGATGTCCTTGATGCGGCGCAGCTGGCGCTCGGCCTCTTCAATCTCGCGGCTGGCCGTGGGCGCATCGGTGCCGGGCTGCAGGTTGAGCGACGCGCTCAGCGAGCGGACACGGTCCTCCAGCACAGCCGTGCGCGCCATGTTGTTGAAGAGACGGGCCAGGAAGGCGCCCTCCTGCGAGGCCACCTGGGCCGTGGGCGCATAGCCAGCGACAGCACAGTCGCCAACGGCCCAGATGTCGCGGGCGCCCTGGACGACGAGATACTCGTTCACGGCCAGGCCACGGCGCGAGTCCTTCTGCGCCGGGATGCGGCCCATGAGATCACGCACGAGCGGACGCAAAGCATTGCCAGTGGCCCAGACGAGCAGGCCGTAGGGGAAGACGACACGCTCCTTGGAGCCGTCCGGACGGCTGGCCTCGGCCTCGACAGCCTTGTCGGTCACCCGCTTGACCATGGTCTTGGTGTGGATGGCAATCTCCTCCTCCTTGAACGTGCTCTCGGTGTAGTCAATCAGCTGCTTGCTGAAGCTTGGCAGCACGTTGGGCAGCGCCTCGATTAGCGTCACGCGGAAACGGTCGGCAATGGAGGGGATCAGCTTCTTGATGTCGTCCTCGAAGAAGTCGTGCAGCTCGCCGGCAAACTCCACGCCCGTTGGCCCGCCACCCACCACCACCATGTGCAGCAGCCGGTCAATCTCCTCGGGCGTCTGATCCTTGAGCGCGGCCGTCTCCACGCAATCCATAATCTTCTTGCGGATCCGCTGCGCGTCGCCAATCTCCTTGAGGAAGCACGAGTTCTCCAGCACGCCCGGGATCCCAAACGTCGCGTTCTCCGCTCCCACCCCCACCACCAGCATGTCATACGCCACCTCCGACTCTGTCGTCCGGCCCCGCACGTCTGCCCCGTCCCGGATCGTGATCACCTTGCGCTCCGGGTCCACCGCGCTTGCCTCCGCCTCGTAAAACGTCACCGACCCGTTCTTCGCCCGTGCAATCGTCCGGATCGGCTCCATAATCGACCGGTGCTCAATCAGACCCGTCGTGCACGACGGCAGCAGCGGCGTAAATAGAAAGTAGTTGCGCGGCGAGATCACCACCACGTTGTAGTTCTCCGTGTCCAGCTTCTTCAGCAGCGACACCGAGCCCCATCCGGTCCCCAGGATCACCAGCGTCTTCTTGTTGGGGTCCCGCGGCAACGGTGAGCCTGGCTGCCGGTCCTCGTACACCGAATACACAATGTAGCCCACCAGCCCCAACCCCGACAGATAGGTCAGCCGCCAGAGCCACCGCAGCTTGCGGAACCGCTTCTTCGGCTTGGCCGTCGTCGTGCTCGTCGTCGTCGGCCCGCTGGACGCGTATCGCACAAGCTGCATGGCCGCTGGCCGCCGCCCGCCTGCTGTTGCTGCTGCTGCTCCTCCTGCTAATGCCGCTGATGCGGGCGCTGACGTCAGTGCGGATGTCGTGCCCACTGTGCTTCTTCTGCTGCCCGTCCGTGCCAGCATGCTGGCCCGCAGCCCGGAGGACATCGTCGACAGTCGCCGAACCTGCTGCAGCTGGGCGCTGCGCAGCTGTGAGCTCGCCATCAGAGTCAATTCAGTCCCAGGATCGAAACAGAGCAAGGCCAGTTGTCGACAGCAGCTCGGCAGTGCTCTCGTGGCAGTCGTAGGGCGCGATGGATAGCGACGCTGAGAGAAAAAAAGGTTTGATCCGTGTACGAGAGCACAACTGATTCCTCGCTCGTTGCAGGCAGATAAATTTCTCAAGCGTCTCCCGCCTTTATTGCCCTTTTTGCCCCGTCTTTGCCTTTTTCCTTTTTGGCGCCCCTAATTTTTTTAAGCTCAATTGCTGTGCTCCCTGGAGCCCCACCCAAACTCCGGCGAAAATCCGCACTCGGTGTTGCTCCAATTGGCCAGCACACTGTCATCTTGTTGGGAGCTCCTGCTCGATAAGAACAGGCCCGGGATCCCGCGAATACTCCGCCGCTATCAAGTACGGAGTACATATTTATTTACCTACTGTACCCCCGGACCGTTTCCTTGCTCAGTCATGTCTCCCTTTTGCGCGCCCCGCCTCTCCGATCCTCTTTTTCTGTTATTTTTGCGCCTTTTAAAAACAAAAGCTACCCCCCCAATCAGTCGTCGATCATGTCGCCACACTTTTCCTGGAGAATAGGCTTGAATGCGACGGAATGGTCAATACGCCTCAAAGCCGCCGCTCCGATGGCATGTGTCCGTCTCCAACTCAGTAAATACGAGAATGTGAAAGGTCTTATCGTCGCTTCTTGAGCCACCCCACAAAGACCCCGTCGATGCTCACTACATATATTTCCAACGCTGTACCAAATACGCATCGGGAAACGCTGCGATGCGCCATTGCTGCGAGGTCGGGTCAGCGGGAGTTGGACCAGTCCGACAAGCCAGCACCATTGCGTAATGGCACAGCCAAAGTGCGTGGCTTTTGGGCAATCCGTCATCGATCTGCCTTCCCTTCACCCCTACAATCCTTCCCTGGCTGCCGGGCCTCCCTCACCATGCAATACAGCTTGCACACGGCCCCGTCGTCGTCGCAGATCATCTCCCTCGCAAACCGGAAGCCCCATCGTTCGTAGATCGCCATGTTGGGCTGCGACTTACTCGACTCGAGGTAGCATGGCATCTGCTCCGCATCGGCTCGATCGCTCACCACGGACACCAGCTTCCGCCCAATGCCCTTGCCCTGGGCCTCTGGCACGGTCGCAATCGTATTGAGGAAATAGTAGCCACGCGGTTCGGTCCAGACGGCCTCGATCGCCCGTGCTTGTGCTGCCTTGAAGATGTAATATCTCTGGCCTTATTAGCCTGCTGGACGAAAGGAAAAAGGGGACACGAGGACACGAGGAAGACCCCCGTAAAACTGGGGCACGCAGATGGGATACCTTGACGTTCAGACCTCCGCGGCCATGCCAGAGGTTCACAGCCAGCTGCGAGAACCAGAAGCGCCATGAGTTTGTCCATTGGGTCCAGGACTGCTTATTTCCCACCGGTCGGGGCCAGAGCCACATCGCCACGCCAAGAACCTCGTCGCTACCCGCCTCCTTGGCCACGTACAACAGCTCGTTGCGTATGCCCAGTCGACACCGTGCCGTGAGCGATGCGCAATTCCGTTGCGGGCTGAACTGATTCCGGGGCACATGTGGCATTAGCATCGAGCAGTGCAGTTGCAGCAGGTAACGTATCCGCGAGCATACCGTCGACTGGTCATACATCCATCTTTAGAAGTGAACTGCGCGTCAGCTAGGATGTGAGAAAAAAGATCAGAAGCAACTCACTCCTCGTAAGGATCATCAATGAAGCTTCTCCTATCCCGGAATAGCCATGGTCAGCTACTGGTTCAGGGCACATGCACTACAACGTAGACCTTCAAAACGTCAAACAAGGGAAGCACATACTGGATAGCTGCCACTGCGCCAGGAATATCTGCGTCGGTCAGGCGAGAAATCTCAATGGTCATGATGCTTTTGTCGATGGCTCTTGTATCTGATCACATAGAGTAGAGGCTGCGTCAAGGCTCAGAGACAGTAGGATGGTCTCGGTGGTCGACTTATACGTTGGCGTTGCATTGGACTCTTTGTCTTGCCTTTGCACGTGACCGTGTGAGCCTTATCTACATCCGGCCAAAAGCAACCTCGACATGTTGGATCCTACGCCGTCGCATTTTCCATTGTCTACCTCTCGCGGCAGTTTTCTTCTCACCATGCAAGGGTGCCAAACGCATCTTATGATTTCGAATACGAAAGTCATGGGCTGGGGCTCGCCATTATACGACGTGCAAAAGCTGACTTGCCGGAACTATATTTCCGGGGGATTGTAGTGGCGCGGTCAGGGACCGAGGCGGGTTCCAAGCGATCAGGAGCACTAACTCAGCGGAGTACAGGACAAGGGCCGCTAAAACGATGGGTGCCGCCTAACCGGAAATGCTTGGGCTAACATCATCGGTGTGGTTTTTTGTGATTCTTTGATATTCAAGGACAAGGATGTACGGCTTTTGGCACTATGTAAGTTGGCATGGCAAAATGAAACATATCTATATATGCAAGCTGAACCTCCAAATATGGCCTGGAGTATATGCCTGTACCTAAGTGCATGCAGCGCTGCGGTCGACGGATCCGGGGTCTGTGGGGATGACGCCGGCCTCGACAGCCTCCTTGTAGCTCCAGCGGTAGTCGCCGAGCTCGGTCTTCCAGCTCCAAAAGAACCAGCCGAGGTTGTGCTGCTCGTAGGACGAGACCTGGGCGGCGAACCACTGAGTGTAGAAATTCTTATTGGTGCTGGGGGCCCAGAGGCCGGACGTCTGCACGTCGTCGGGCGGGCTGAGGCTGAACTCGCCAACGATGCCGGGGCTATCGGACTGGCTGCCATCGTTGCAGGACGCCGACAGGTACGCGCTCTGGCTGACGGCCACACTGCTGTCGTACTTGAGGTAGCGGTGGTCGTCGTAGGCGACGTACCAGCCGTTCATCCACTCAGTCGGGCTGCCGCTGCCCCAGTTGTCGTTCATGACCAGTAGGTGCACCTGGCCGTCGCCCGTGACGCCGAGGCTGTCCTCCTTGGTGTGAACCCGGTCCCAGGCGTCCTTGTAGTAGGACGCGCGCATGCTCGTCGTCTGCGCGCCCGTGTTCTGCAGCGGCTCGTTGACCAACTCGATCATGCCCACGTTGCGGTATTCCGTGTTGCTGTGCACCTCCGTCACCAGGAACTCGAGGAATTTGAGCGCCCGCTCGTACTGGTAGTCCACGTAGAAGCCCGGCGTCGACGCGTACTGGCCCGTGAACGCGTTCTCCGCCACCTGCGCGCCGGGTGCGCCGTGCATGCCGAGCACGATGTAGAAGCCACGGTCGCTGGCCCAGCCGCAGATCTGCTGGAGGTAGGACAGCGCGCCCTGTGCACATATGTCAGTCCGGGTTGTGTGCAGATGCTCGCTGCTGTCACGTACCTGGGGAAAGTGCTCCGAGTCCGAGTAGACAATACTCTCGTCCAGCCAGTAGCCCAGTGGAATGCGGATCGCGTTGAGTCCGTAGTTCTGCATGTCGTCGAGGTCACTCTCGACAATCCACGATCCCCAGTGGCTCTGAAAGGCCGTGTTCGCCGCCGACTGCCCCAGCAGGGACACACAGTCGAACTCCGAGTTCTGTCCACCGCAGCCCATGTTGCTCCACGTGTTGCTGGCCATCCACGGCTCTAGAATAAACAGCGAGCCCAGGTTGACGCCGCGGAGAGGCTTGCCGTCCGTGGTCAGCCAACGGCCCTCGATCTGCCCCGTCGTGTTGAACAGGTTGGATCCGTCACGGGCCTCCATGCGTTCGACGTTCTGTTGAGGGAGCCAAGCACTGGCCGCTCCCAGCAGGGAGAGCGCCGCAGCAATCAATGTGACTCTGGAAATCATAGTGTCGGGTTTCGTGCAAGAGAGTAATTCCAAAGGCAGAGCTCAACACACACCTCTAATAGAGAATGACTAACACTTTGTACCCGGTTTGGGGGAGTCAGGCCGCCTCTTAAAGCAAAGACAGCAAGTCTGCAATGTAGGGAAGCCAATCCTTTGATAAATGATTGCTGCCTGTCGACTGGTTCATGATTGACGGGCAAAATCCTTTGTTATTTCAAAAGAGGGAAGGATGACCGGTCAGTTCAGGTCGGCCTGCCTAAAATGGACTACATACATGGCAATCTCGGCTATTACAAATTTAGTACATGAAAAAAGGCTTCTGGCCGACGTCATTCTGTGTAGAATCAAGGTTGTTTTCTTTCTCGTGTGCTTGTTCCGGCTTCTCCATCTAGCTGCCTTTTGAGGCTTGGCGCGCGGGGCCGAGAGCTACACATGGGAGCATGACCGGCTTCGTTCACCGTAGCTGCATCATTTCTGTTTCCGTCATCATTGCCACGTCTACTGTCAGTGAGTCCTAGATAGGACCTGCCAAACTTAGAACTTGGGAAGGATGGGAAAAGAGATTGCTAGTGATCCTGCAAGGAAATCCTTCGCCATTGAAATGAGACTAGATGTCACCTGTTTCTTGCAAGCCACTGCGGCTGAGCCTGAAAAACAGGAGAAGTAATTACGTGACGCGTTGAGAGGCAAGACGCGGAACTGCTTGGCTAATACTCTCTAGTCTGCAAAGTATATATCTTACTCCGTACATTGTACTTCGCAGTTGAGACCGTTGCTACGGCCTTGCTGGAGTTCCCATTTTCAGCCGTCCAGGAGACGTGAAAAACGTCAACGTTACATCCCAGGAACAGAAGGATCGCAGCGCTCACCCCCGTCCAATCCGGACATAAGCTTGGACCCTGACCGAAAACAGCTTCATTTCTTACTTCATTCCTACTATGTCGATCTGAACTGCTCGAATCTCACCAGTGAGATTCTCACCAGTGAGATTCAGGCTTCTAGATCACCAGCCGGGGGCCAACGCCCAAAACGGCAAGAACGGCGTCGTACGACTGCGGTGCAAGTATCTTACGAAGAAAGAGCAGAACGGCTGTCAGCTGGCGGCCAACCGCCAGCTGTCGAGCGGACGACTCCGCAGTTATCTAATCTCTTAGCGGCCGCAGGCGCAGCAAGGATCTGCCCCTGTTCCAGATTCCTGGCCCATCTCCACCTGAAACGAGGCCTGAGACGTTGGGATCCGCACGCAACGCCCGCGAAGCGCCTCTCGTGCTATTCGCTGAACGGGACGATGAGTTGCGCTGATCCATGAAGAGGGCGAGGTCCTCTCAGATTATGGGCCTGACCTACTACTCTATATGTGCGATCATCTTCCCTCCTACCTGTCTAGAGAAACCGACTATGACTGGTCATCCGGGGAAGTCAGCCACCGAGCGTCGAAGAGGTGTCTTAGGACGCTCTAATGCTACCTGGCTAGGCAATGCGCCCAAACTTGTGTGCGCTGGACGGGCGCACAGACGAGGGAAATATAAGAGTAGGAGTACCTGCCAGTACTCGTGGTGAATTACGTCTTTAACGCGTGTTGTTTGTTTAGGGTGTCTATACTCCGTACAGCCTGTTTTCCCATCTACTCGTAATCAAGCATTAATGTCAGATGCTGTCCAAATGCAACGGATCTTTCCAACTGCTGTGGCATGTCCAAATACGAGTGCATTGAGACATACGACGTACTCATGCTGAACCGTGGCTTTTCGTCATTCGCCTTGCCGAGAACCGTCACATCGCCTCCATCTTCTAACTGGTTGCGGAGCCATGTTGTGTATTACGATGTGGTCGGGATCGAGTCCACCTGCTAGAATACCCACCCTGATTAAGACAACAGCTGTGGGGAGGTAGCCCTCTGACCCCTTCTGTTCGCACGTCGTAGTATGCTTTCCGGCCTCCCAGCTCGAAAGGCTGATCGCCAAAGCCTGTTACAACACGTCACTCCCCCTCCCCACCGCGGAAGTCGGTTCTCTTTTACTTCTTACACAGGGGCCTGTCTCGTTTTGTTCTCTTCCTCCTTACCATCTGCACGAACTCTTCCATTCCGTTGCCTCCCTTTTCTTTCTTTTTTTCTCCCTTCTCTTCTCCAAGGCCGGCCCTCCCGATATCGTTATCGTTTTCTTTCCCTCGTTAGGTTCCTCACCAGATCCCGAGCCGACGTTTTTCTTTCGTTCACTACGCGTCTTGGTACATGCAACGTGCAGTGACCTAATTTTGTTCTCTTCTCTTCTTCATTTCCCTTATTTTCTTACCACTTTCTTTTGTCAGCCGTTCTTTGGTTGATCGCATCCGCTTCAATCCCAACAGCGCCACCCCTCTTCTTATATACCGAAAACACCCACGTACTTCACAGTAACAAGCGAAGCATCCATTCCATTGGGTGCTCCCCGACCTGCCGACAATCTGGCGACACACCGTGCCTACCTTGGATGCAAAGGGAGAGGGCATGGCACCAGTGAAGGGCGGGCGGTACGGTGCTGGATCACTAGAAGAGCGGAACGGAGGACAGACCACACAGCACAGAAACAACCCCAAAAGAACACCATCAGAGCGACGAGTCCGACGTCGAGGCGATAGTCCAGGACCACCGAACAGGCTTCGAAGAAGGAACCCTGACAGCAACTCCAATGGCGATGTGAGCGTTGCCAAAGGATCTCTCAACCACGGCAAAGCCAACAGGGGAAACGACGCCGGAAGCGATATTGACGGCAACAAGAACGGAAGCAACGTCAAAGGAAACAGCCACGGCCACGGAAGCGACATCAATCCGGCCCCCCTCAGTAGCTCTGCAGCCGACAGTATTGCAACAAGCAGCACTGTCGGCTTCTTCACGCCCACCAGCACTAGGAGCAGCACGGCCATAGCAGTAGCCAGTATCAGTGCCAGTGCAAGTGCCAGTGCAAGTGCCAGCAGTAGAGTCAACGGCGCCGACTCCGACAGAAATGGCGCCCAGCAGCTCACACTCGAACCAGCCGCGATCACAGCATCTTCAGCCACAAATGCCGAGGCTCTGGCGCCTATGGTAACAACAGCCATCCTGGTTACTGTTGTGACAGGACCGGTGCGTCTGCGTAGACCCCAACCTATTTCGTGTCGAGGCTGACGGGCGAGCAGGACTCCGTTGTGACGAGCTATATCCCCTTCCTGACAACAACCCCGTTGACAAGCCTGTTGAAGATCACTCTGGTGGCCACAGCCAGCCTTTCTCCTTCTTCTGCCTCCACCAGCTCGGCCTTGGTGACCATACCAACCGGCTCTGACAGGAAGCACAAGACGGCCAGCTCCGACTCCAATTCCGACTCCAGCAGCAGCAATAGCAAGGGAAGCAGCAGCAGAGGGTCGTCCCACAGATCGGGCGACAAGCCGCTCAGCCAATCTGCCGAACGTGCCCTTATTTCGGCCGGCTCCATAGGTAAGAAGATGCTGCTCGATATGCCGACTTGCCGTTGTTGCCGCCACGACTAACGCGAGCCGTTTCCTCTCTCGTCTAGGTGCCTTCATCATCGTCAGCTTCCTCGTGTGGCTCGTGTGGCGAACGGTCGGAAAACATAGGCGGCGAAAGCATTCAGGCGCATTAGCTGCTGCTGCAGTGCTGGCCGGCTCCCCTGCCTCGCCCTCTGCGGCAGTGGCCATCCACAACACTTCCAACAGTGTCACCACACTGCCCCGCCGTCTCTTCGAGAGCATCGCTTCTCGGGTGCCTTTCTTCGGCCACCAACCTAGGACGTGGCAGACGCTTGCAGACAACACGGGCAAAGAGCCTGTCGCAGCTGCTGGCACCAAAAACTTGGGACCACCACAGCAGCCGGCCGAGGTCTACCATGAAAAAACCCTGAACATCGCCGGCAGCAGTGAAGGCCTCCCGGCCGTACCGTCCCAAGTGTACCATGGCGACGATCTGAGCCAGCAGCAGCAGCGACAACAGTATGTAGCTGCGGCCAGCACGGCTCCGTCTTCCATATACTCGCAGCAGATGGCAACGCCATTCACCTCTGCAGACTTGCTTGCGGTATCTGGCGGTAACCGCTATGGTGCTGCTGAATCATCTGCTGGCCTTACCGCAGAAGCCGCCTATTTCGGTGCAGGCAACGGCACTTTCCTCAACAGCGATGGAGTCAGTTCCATGGGCGACACATTGCGGTCACGCATGCCCGATCCCTTCTATAACCAGTCACAGCTGGCACGCCAGCCATCCGACGCCTACGACCCGATGCGTCGCCTGGTCAATCGGGTCTCGGAGCTGTCATCGCTATCGTCGGGTTTTGGCGATGGCGAGATTCTGGACCTTGAGCTACCGCCAAAGCAACATCAGCAACAGCAGCAGCAGCAGAAAATGTTGTCTATCCCTCCTATGCCATCCACTCCTCCGGCTGTCACGCCCGCCGGCGCCGGCCAGTTCTCCTGGATGCGTGCTAGCAAGGTTGTACCAAACAGTCGCCGCGAGACGGTATACACAGAAGCTGGCGAAGACCAGCCGGCGAGGTTCCGCTCTGTCACATCGTGGGTTCACCAGCAGACCGGTCGCGTGCGCCGAGCACAGCAGCGGAGCAATACAAGCAACGACCTGACTGCGGTAGGGTCGGCAGACAGTACCACAGGGTCCATAGGTTTCCAAGCTGGTCGGACCAACATGTCAGCGGAAACCGAGATGCCAGCGACACCCGGAATTGCCCGTCCTATGCCGGAAGAACAGCGGTTGACGATGATGGTAGACGACGGCGAAGAGCCGCGGCGACCAGAAACCGTTCCAGGCATCCATCTGAACCTCAGATAGACCCGTGACGAAAGAGGGAGAGAGGAGGATGGGACGAGGAATCAGGAGGAGAGGACCTGAGGGTGAAATAACATCCAGCTCCCCGCCAAGCCAAGTAATGAAGAAAATGGGTGGTATTTGCGGAATTGGCTGCGGTGTCCAGGGTTGATAGGGCTTCCTCCCCTGTCACGCCCATCCTTCGCTTGTCTTGTTGAAGTTTCGGTGATGAAAGACGTTTTGGAGAAAACGGGCGAATAAGCGAATGGAGTTCTTTGGTTGTCTCCCTGCCTGCGTCTTCCCTTCTTTCCCTTTCTGGCAGTTGCCGGTCGTTCTTTCTCTGCATTTTCCCTCCCTCGGCCGTATTCGTTTACCTCTCTGGGATGGCAGAAAGCAGAAAGTGTATAGACTCGACCACGAGGCTCTTGTGGAAGCCTCTCCTACTTCTTCCAACCCCGTCCGATTGCTTCCAGCAGGCCTGGTGCTTGGGCTCGATGAATGCCGGGTTGGACAGGACACAGTGCGTGGCACTGAGCCGCTGCAATCAATGCATGGCACAACATAATATAGAAAATATCTGATCCCAATCAACGGACATCGACAATTAATTGTGTCCTCTCTATTTCTAGTGCCTCTGTATTTGTAGTACGTCGTCTTGGGTAGTGTCTCCTCGCCCTCCCAGTCTCTCTATCGCCCCAATATCAGGTAGCGGGCGCATTGTTTTCTGCACCCGTCAGCCAAGAAGACACAGTCTCAACCGTGAACCGTGCCTCGACAGAGAGTCCGTGAAAAACGTCCTTGTCCAGCCTGGAAATAGCCGCAGCCGCATTTTCACGAGTCCAGAAAGCATGTATGCACGCCGAATGTGACTGTTTTCGTCTGCCCGAGGGAGCCGGATTGCCTCCCGGAGATTTTCCCGGCCTCCTGCTCCTTGGTGTAAGTAGTTCCTGAGTTCTATGATGCCGGCATGACGAGACAGCTGCGTGACGACGATTCTGCAGGTCTCCACCAGCATCTCGTGATGGTTTTCCGGCCCGGGGTCTTCCTGCATGTTCTCTGGAAAGGGCCAGACTCCTTCGTCTTCCGGATGTACGAATCCACCGCATGTACGAATCCACCGCGAACCGGTGGCACCAGCTCTCGAGCTTCGGGCTGACGGTACCCTGGAGGATTGGGGTCGTTGGGACCGAAATAGACACCATTCGCATAGGGTATGGAGCCATTGGCTTGGACGTTTTGCGTAGCACGCAGCAATATGCTGTACTCGTAAATGGTGTACGCGGTGACCAAATCTGGACCCATCTTGGAGATGTTGCTTCAGCTGGACAGTGGATGTTGGAGTGGCCTTTGAAGTCCCATTGTTAAACTGTCGTGTGCGCCTTGAGATTATTGGGACATGGGTACTTTCTAGCAGAGAGCAAGGTCTCGGAAATTGAGAGCCCACGGGTTTTAAATACTCGGGGAAGAGACATACAGCAAATGTCTTGCTAACTACCAATGGGCAGCTGCAGGTGAGGAAGTGTCAGGGCGTGTTATGTACATAGTACCACTTCTCGTGTAGATGGCATTCCAAGTTCCAAGTTACGTACCCGTGGCTGTCACAAAAGAGATAGCATCATAAGCTTCATACTTCAGTCTAAAGTTTATGTTCCCACGGGCCGAGACCCGTATACTGACATGTTGCCGGAAACACTGCGCAAAACTGGTGGGTCCATTGACAAAGACCGGAGGATGCACCTACATACAAGCTGAAATGCAGGACAGCCACGGCGCAAGGAGAAAGGCTATGTAAGCCAGGCCAAGCAGACCTGTCGTTTTTCAGCGACTAGTCCATGTCTTGGCTGATAAGCTCCATCATTCTGATGACGACAGCAGGACGGCACAGTATCTCCGCACTCCAATAACAAGCTTCGCTTTTAGACTGTCGGTAGCGTTTGTGATGTGTTTCGGCGACCGTGCTTGAACACCCACGTCATGCAGGTAATACTGATAACTGTCACCAGCCGCAGCGCTTTTATTGACCATGTGCTTCGTCCTTCTATCCTTGGAGGGTGTCGGACAGACCGATGAGGAGAACAGGGTGGGGAGGAAGGTCATATGTCTTTCAGATGCATGGATTTCAATCCCGGAAGTGCTGTCCCTTGTCGATCTGGACCGTCCAGTCATCGGGATGCTGATTATGGTTCCCCGGTTCCGTATGTAGCTGAAGCACACCGCCCGACATCCATCGTTGCAACCCAAATTTCCGTTGTCGCATTGATCCTCTCATGTAACCCTGATGATGTATAGAGTATCGCAATAGAAATGTGCCCCGGCTGCGATTTTCAAGCTCGACTAAGAACAAATGTGTTATAATAACATCGTATCGTACCACAATGTTCAGGAATACTCGTCAGTCGTCAATCGTTAATCTTCCCTCTTGTAGTGGAACGTATCTTCCAGCTCGCTGTTTTCTCCAGAGTCTATCTCGGCGGGAACAAGCTCGAGCGGGGATTCTTCTCGTCGCCCCCTCCGTGCGGCCCAGTCCTCTGGCGAGATATACAGGGGTAGAGAATCGGTGGAGGCTTCCGGCCATGGCACTGGCTGAAACAACTGGTCATTGCTATCTTCGTCAAGGGTGGCAAGGCCAAACTCGCAGCCGTCTGTATAGAACAGTGCCAACGGCAAGCTGTCGCCAGTGATCCACATGGGGCGAAGCCTTCCAGACGTCTGGCCAACAGGAAGACTGCCCTTGGATTGTAACGGTAGCTGCCGAGCAAAGTTGACGGCCTTGGGAGGTCCAGAAGAAGCTGTCCACACGATCCCAAGACCTCGAGTTTGGTCGCTCTCGCATGTGACAAGCAAACTTTGGTGAATTGCGGGATGCCATAGAACGCTCAATACGTTTTCATGGAGCATCAAGACTGTGTGCAACTCTGATGTCTTCAAGTCCCAGATCCAGACAGTTGACGGTGCTTCTTCTATACGAGTGGCCAGGAGCGTTGACGAGCTATCAAATGCCAAGAGGGAGCACCCTGTCGAAATTGCAACAGCGTCAGGGCCGGTGGGGGATGGCCGGTCCGGGGGAAGGACGATTTGTGTTGCTTCGACGAAGGAATGGATTGCATCAGCCGAGCCAACCGCTGTCCCTAAGCTTATTTGTTCTTGCCAGACCTAGTTTGTCCACGAGTTAGCCCGCTGTATATTACCACATAAATATGTTGTCTTGGTTGGGTGAATTGGACTCGTGCCTTGAGTGAAGCATTTTTCTGAGGATTGAGGGCAGTGGGATGCATAAGTCTTGTTGCCTCGACGATAGATGCCATGTCAATCATGCGAATGTACCGACTGGCATCTCCCACGCCCAGAAGCTTAGAATCTGAGGAGAACTGTGCCAGTCTCACACCGGAACCAAGCAGGCTGTCAGGTGCAGAGAGGAGAGTGGGTGACAACCCCTGCTCCCCCTCTTTGGAAGTTGTGCGAGACACACTGGCACGTTCAGGACCGACGCCAGTCCACGACTTGAACAGGTGGCCGTCGGGTGTGTAAAACAGGATTCTGCGGCCATGGGCTGCCGACTCCCACATGACCAGCCATTTCCCGTCGGGGGACCAGACAAGTCCCTGTGCATCGATTGTGTCAGGTGCCCAGGATGCCACAGGAACTGCCGAAGTCGGGTCGTGAACGCTGACCCAATCCTTCCCGGCGGTACGAGTAAGCAGTGCGAGGTGGTGGCTGTCCGGACGGAAAGAAAACCCGCGGCTGCAGGAGGCTCCTGGGCTGTAGAGCTTGGGGTTGGCAATCTCCACGGTCTTGGCTGTGCGCAGGTTGAACACGGAAAACTTGATGCCAAGTGCAGAGCACAGGCACACTTGGTCGTCCACAGGGCCAAAGCCAACATGGGCTGGCTTTCCCATAACAGAGAGAGCGGGACTGCGAATGGTGGCATAAAATGGCCGAGATAGCCGTGACGCTGGTCCTGGAGCAGCATCATCGTCACTGTCCTCGTCGGTGTTGGGCAACGCAGCAAAGAGCATGATCTGATCTGCCGTGGCTACGAGCAGCCGTCGGGATGAGAGAGACCATTGAAAGCTGACAATGGATCCATAGCTCACATCACTGGGAAGAGCCGCGGCATGGGCTATTTCGTCAAGGCTGTCAATAGCACGAACGTGGATCCCTGACGGTAGTAGTGTGGCCACAAGCCGTCCATCTGGACTGGGCAGGCAGTGGGATGAAGCTGTTTGCTTGTCAGCGCGGACCAAAACGTATTATTTGACACAAATGGAGAAATGTTCAGATGAATAGGCTGTTACCTTTGAGCTTCTTTGAGAACCGCATTATGATAGACTGATGACGATGCTTGTGGCTTTGCCTCTATCTTACGGGCCGGTGTAGTTCAAACCCACTTGTTCGCTCTAGCTTGGCGACTCTGCTTCTGCGTGCAGCTTCTCGTGATCTGTGCTGCGAAGCAAAGCGCGGGGTTTGGAACATTCTCTGTCCATGTTTACCTATTCCCTTATACGGATTAGCGCAGAATACTGCCACTAGCACTTTCCCAATCGGCCACTCCGCGGGGCGAACATGACGAACATAATTCACAGTAGAAAGTACGGAGTACGGACTAGGCAATACCTATACCATTTTTTTCGAACCGAGAACATCTCGTACACTGTGAGTGCAAACCTCGGCGAGGTGGCATAGAAGCACAAATGCTGGCAGCCGGAGCGGTCATCACGATTGCTGATTAATATCGACATTGACAGTGGCTCCGCACCCGAATAGCACAGCATTTCTCAACGAGATAGGCTGCTCGTGTCTTTCCAACTATGGTATCTACCTCGTCTGCATAGTGACTGGAACATAGCAATTATTTCACGCTCTCATCTGTTCAAAGACACATCCGAAAATCAACATGTCTCTACGGATTGGTGGATGGCGACTGTTGAGGGCTGAGCCCTCTTGGCAGATCAGAACTGGCTCTAGTGGCTCGCACTTTGGAAGGAGGTCGTTCAAGAAAAGCAGCAAAGCACAAAACATCGTGACTGTGGCCGCGAGCAGATCACCTGACCGGCCGCCAACGGTGGGACATGTGTTATCATCGACGGCCACAACTACTGCGCCGGCACTAGAAGGGGAGACTTCCGAAGCGCCACAGACAACCAGACGGGCAGACCTGAAACACGCACGACCGTTCTCAGACTTCCTCACAGACACCTTCCAGCGGCAGCATGACTACTTGCGAATCTCGCTGACGGAGCGGTGCAACCTGCGGTGTCTGTACTGCATGCCGGAGGAGGGAGTGGAGCTGTCGCCTGTGCGAAGCCTGCTGACAACGCCAGAGGTGCTGCTGCTCGCAGATATGTTTGTGGGCCAGGGCGTGACGAAGATCCGGCTGACGGGCGGCGAGCCGACGGTGCGCCGTGACATCCTGCCTCTCATGCGGCAGCTGGGCGACCTGAGGCGACGCGGACTGCGCGAGCTGTGTCTGACGACCAACGGGTTGGCGCTGCACCGGAAGCTGGATGCCATGGTGGAGGCCGGACTGACGGGCGTCAACCTGAGCCTGGACACGCTGGACCCGTTCCAGTTCCGACTGATGACGCGGCGTGACGGTTTGGATGCGGTGCGGCGCAGCATGGATCGCATTCTGGCGCTCAACGCAGCCGGCGCAGACGTGCGGCTCAAGATCAACTGCGTTGTCATGCGCGGGCTCAACGACGGCGAGATGGCCGACTTTGTGGGCCTGACGCGTGACCACGACCTCGAGGTGCGGTTCATCGAGTACATGCCCTTTGACGGCAACCGCTGGAGCGCCGGAAAGATGGTCAGCTTTAACGAGATGCTAGAGCGTATCCGCAAGAGCTATCCGACTCTGCAGCGCACGACGCCAGACGCACATCACAACCGGCCCCAAGACACAAGCAAGACGTATGAGGTGCCTGGCTTTGCCGGCCGCGTCGGCTTCATCACGAGCATGACCAACAACTTTTGCGGAGGGTGCAACCGGCTGCGCATCACGAGCGATGGCAGCCTCAAGGTGTGCCTGTTTGGCAATTCCGAGGTCTCTCTGCGGGATATTGTGCGGCAGGCCAACGGCGGCGAGCCCATAGATGAAGCACGTCTAGAGGCGCTGACACGAGCTGCCCAGGAGACAGCCTTGACAACGGGCGGCCTTGACACGGATCTTCCAATCAGCCATGTGCTGCCAAACGCGTCGGCGCTGCTCGATGTCATCGGCATGGCAGTGAAGCGGAAAAAGGAACGACATGCCGGCATGGACGAGCTCAAGCACATGAAGAACCGGCCGATGATCTTGATAGGTGGGTAGACCGTCCCCCCGAGCTGGAGCTCGTGTGGACACAGAGGATACTCGAGAAAGGGGCGAATTCGGGCTGCACAATCCAGGAAGGTGGGTTGAACGGGAAGAATCTAGCGGGGCGATGTAGCAGATGTGATGGAACAGCCTGCTGACGCATATCCAGGCCGCATGCATCAGCATCTACGGCAGCAGAATGCCACCGGCCTTGTGACAGATTGGGCTGTCCGTCCCAACAAGCGCACACCATCATGCCGGGCGTATTCTACGAGCGACAACCCACCACGGCTGACACACGTCTCGGCGTCTGGCACGGCTCACATGGTGCCGGTGGGCGACAAGAAGGTGACTGCGCGGACGGCGGTGGCAGCGTGTACGGTGCGGTTTTCCAGTCCCGTGGCAGCAGCGCTGGTACGGGCCAACGAGATGGCCAAGGGGGACGTTCTCGGGGTGGCTCGCGTGGCCGGGATTATGGCAGCAAAGCGTACAGCGGAGCTGATTCCCCTGTGCCACCCGCTGATGCTGTCACACGTCGACGTCGACCTGGAGGTGCCGACGGCAGCTAGCGACGACGAGGATGGTGGACACGTGAAGATCTGGGCAACAGTTCGGTGTGAGGGCAAGACCGGTGTGGAGATGGAGGCGCTGACGGCGGCGAGTGTGGCAGCGCTGACGGTGTTTGACATGTGCAAGGCAGTGGACAAGGGTATGCGAATAGAGGGACTGCGGGTGGTCCTCAAAGACGGAGGGAAGAGCGGGCGATGGGAAGAGAAGGGATGGAGACAGACTGGTGGCAGCGGCTGATTCGGCTGATTCGGCTCGCGATGTGAGTCGTATAGAAGAGGCGAATCCCTTGCGGCTTGCTGCGGCTCCCAGACAATGACTACGAGATTCGCCAGACGTTGATCGGAGAAAAGATCCGCTTGTGGAACAGCCTTCAAAATACGGATACGTACGCTGTAGTACGGAGTATACGACGTAAGATACTCCGTACTTGGTGCAGGCTTTTCTCCGATCGCTGTCGCGTGCTTGGCCCTAGAGTCTGCTCCGAACGGCATACTCCGTATGCGTACAGCATGCATGACGCTCGTATTTGGCCGTAGGCTCTCTGAAGCCAAGTGTGAAAGTGCGACGGCGACCATTTGGGACCGATTGCAATACTTGCGCTTTAGCGGCGGGTCCGCCGTGAGCTTTACGTCGTAGGTGCCGCCAGGAGCATGTCCTTAGGTAATGGACTGCCCTTTTAGGAGGGTAGTTCCCCCTTGATGATTTTTGCCGGCAACGGGGCCTCTTGGCTGCGACGGGCCTCTCCTCTTACTCAACCATCATCCAACAATATTACGAGACCGACAGGCCACCCGATAAGAGTGAAGGAGAGGAGGGAGGTGCGCGAACGGGGCAGGGATCATGCTGTGGATGTGGTATTATGTATGCAATCCTGTCCATGACGTAGTCTGAAGGTGTCTTTACTATGTAGGACTTGACGCGACGCTCTTGAAAACGTGTATGTTGGCCCTCCTAACTAGGCCGGACTGGGATCGCCAAGCACCATGACGATTCTTTTTTTTTGTTTTTCCTCACTCGCCTTGCTTTGCATTTTTTTGTCTCGTTGCTGAGTGGCTTGGAGATTACGGAGTACTGACTGGGAAGTCCTCTTTTTAGTGGGCCGAAATTAGTGGTATGGGACTAGTCGGACGGGAGAGCAGGCCAATGGCAGGCCGACGATAAGAGCTTGCGTCGCTGACCAATCGCGATGCATCCTGACGGTGCAGACAAGAAACGGCCAACAAGGACAGAATGTAGCGGCAGCCGCCCGAAGCGAGCCAAGTGCCTACTCCGGCGGTCGTGTGCTTTCGTACGGAGTCCATGTCCGCTGCTAGTACGGAAACATGTGCACAGTCCCATACATGGTAGGTCCTCGTTGGCGTGGCCTCTTCACCGACGGCGACGTTGAGAGAGGACAAGCCTCTCGGTCGGATTCCACAGACACGCGACACGTGAGGCGGACTTGTTTGTCTGACCCCGACAGCGGCCAATCAGCAGGGGGCGAAAGATAAGGGACCATGGTCACTGTCAGCCGCCCGCAATCTGCACCCTGCAGCCGGCTGCTACGGGCGCATGTACATCGTGTGCGTACTGTGTCGCGGAGCTCCACACACTGCATGCAGCCATGGTGGCCTTTCTGGCAGCGGCCGAGCCCTGCACGAAGCGACTGGTCACATTCCGCCGACACTTGCGACAGATAGGAAATGGCACCCTGAGTGGTTCCAGACGGAGGCTCTCAGCGCTGTCGGCGCGGAGGGATGTCCCGTGCGAGGTCTGGCCCGTGGCTGCGTCCATCTGTTCGGTGGTCATACGCGTAGGGATCCCTACTCGTATTACCCAGTATGGCGATGGCGATGGGGTCCATTGTGTGTCGCTTGCGGTCATGAAACGAACCGAGCCGCACACACGATGCTCTCCGTACGGAGCTCTCGAGCGGGCTCTCTGACGGATCTGCATCCGTCTTATCAGGCCGTCTGCACCAAGTGCATATGTCCACAGACGCGTGCATACGGAGTACATACGAGACAATGTAAGGCGCAGCGGTCGCATCGATTTGCCGTATTCGGCGTCGACTCGCTTTGGACCAGCCGCGGCCTGCGATAAGGATCGGATATGCTCGTTGTACGTGTTCGAGTAATGCGCTCCGTGACCGCCCTTTGGACGGATCCGCTTCGCTCAGTGCAGGGGAATCGATCACGGCGGGCCCTGTCACCTGTTGTCGAGCGTTGCATTGCAAGTCGTAATTGCTGCAGAGGGTCTGCCTGCCTGTTGCACACTAAAACTGCCGTGCCTTAGTGGAAAGTAGGCACTATCATACAGTATTACCAACACCACCCCTGTTCTGGTGGCGTTGAGTCGCCCCGTCCTGCTAGCGGCTTTTGTCTCTCTAGCCTCGATCGCTGGCAGGAAGGAGCGCCCGCCAATTGTTGACTTCGCAGTTCGTTGACCGGCTGCCAGAACAGCAGGTACGGAGTACACGTAAGATACATATTACAGCACGCCTACCTACAACCTGGCTAAGGCAACTGCGCTAAGCGACCAACGCCCCCCCCTCCTTCCGCCACTGGGGATCTCGCCGACCGTCTTATACGCTACCTCTGGAGCGCTTCTACCTACCTCTTTGCCCTCTTCCCTTTTCTCACCAACTTCTCTGCCGACACATTTGCTCGTCTGTCCTCACCTCTCGCTTCTTCTGCCGTCCATACCGAGTGGGGCTGAGGAAAACACAAATACACCTGTCCCTCAAAGCATACTTCTTCGCCGGCGCATTCGCATCGTCGCTGTCTCACTTTTTCATTGTACTTCACCTCATATCTGCACCCTCTCCCCCTTCGAAAGTCGCCTGTAAGATATATTCTCGCCGTCACAGGAGGTCCTGCAAAGAGCACCGCATTCTCGTCCTTTTCGGTTCTACATCTGTCTTATCTCCCTGGACGACCGGCCAGAGTTTCTCTCGTGGCGCACGCGACTTCTGCTCTCTCCTCTTCCATCTTCATCCAGCACGCGCCGGTTCACGATAAGGGTTTCCGTTCTCCGGCAGCCTGTCCCGGACATTGTGTGCCCTTCTTCGGCCTCCTCTGAAGCTCTGTTCACTCTCCGCCCCCTCTCTGTCGCGTGCCTCTCTCTCGGCCAGCACAATGGCAACCGACTTCATAATGCCTCAGGTGCCCACAACGTCTCGCGACCATTACTTTCATCAGCCACAACCATACTTCCAGCAAAGCCACCGCTACAACAACAGCACGTCGCGTACCAGCAATGCCTATACCAATACGGCTGCCAACTTTGTCACGCCCTACAATCCCCAGATCTCTCCCCTGAGCACCTCCAACAACACTTCGCCCACAAGTCCCAAGTCGCAGTACCACACGCGCCAAGTGCGTCCGCTCTACATCCCGGCCGTCCTGCGGCCCAACGAGCATCCGTCGCGTGAGATCTCGTCCAAGACGAAGCAGCGCGGCAAGACCGATCTGGACGGCGACAGCAATGCTGCGGGTGGTGAGGGTGCCGTGGACGACGAGGACGAGGAAGACGCCGAAGGCCGTCGCGTGATGCGATCGAGCGGCAGCTTCATCAACCTGACCGGTCTCGGTGCCTTTGGCTTTGGCCGGCTCAGTCGCCGCACCACCAACGACAGCGCCAAGTGTGTCGACGGCGTATGGAACCTGGACTTGTTTTCCGAGGTGACAGAGCTTCCCTCTCGAGACCACTGGAAGGTAAGCAGCCCGACTCTCGGCTAGTTGTGCTGCCCTGTTTGCTAACGCACGAGACAGCCCGATGCCGAGTCGACGATGTGCGATGAGCCCACGTGCCAGAAGCACTTCAACTACTTCACCCGCCGGCATCATTGTCGCCGCTGTGGCAACATCTTCTGCGACTTCCACTCGGCCTATGGCATCCCCCTCGACGAGAACGCAAACTACAATCCCCGCGGCTTCCAGAGCCGCGCCTGTGCGTACTGCTACCGCGAGTTCAAGACCTGGCGTACCCGCACCAACAGCAGCGACCTGTCGGCCGACGGCAGCGCCACCCAGATTGCCAACGGGGCTGCTGCTGCTACTGCCATTGGAAAGTCAGCCACCGCCCCGACGAGCCCCGTGCTGGCGCTCGCCGGCCGTCCAACTGCTCCGGGCGCTCCGGGTGCTCCGACCGTAGCAAAGGTTCCAGACGTGGCGCAGAGTGTGCCTGGCGACTGGAGCTGGAGCACGTTCTAAGACTGCAGGCCCTTCGTCCTTCACCCAAACCCTTCCCTATCTTCACTCGGGCGTGTGCGCCTGTAATAAGTTCAGCTTTGAGCTGAAACCGACGCGGGCTGGCTGTCCTATGGGCCCCGTCGTTCCAGCAGACAAGTGTCGTGTATTGTGTCGTGTATGTTGTGTCCTTGTTTTGCGGTTCTGCATTTTTATTTTTATTTTTATTTTCTGTTTTCATGGGCAAGATCTGTTTCCAGGCGTGCAGGATTCTGTTGTATTTGTTTGTTTGGGACAGGCTTAAAGGCGTTATCAGAAAGCACGGCCATATATCCCAAGGGTGGTCTTTCCTTTCCTATAGACAGTTTGGCCAGGCTATCACACGCGTGTGAGCCGATTTACAATAGCAACGTTCTAGAATGGGCCACTATCGTGCAACTGTTGCAAAGTGAACGATGTATATATTACCAACCAACCAACCAACCCTGCCTATCGACCTAGATACGCCAGATTGTGCTGTATGTGACTCTTTCCTCCATCCCCGGTAATGCGTACATGATGAACAAAAATAGCAAAAGCCAGACCGCGCATCTCCCCACAAAATCTCTGCTCCCGGCACCTCTGCAGATTCTGTACATGTACCCGACACCGTGAGGGAACCTGTCCCAATGATTGTACTCCGTCCCAGCTTGTCCGAGTTTGTCGTAGCTCCTCTCAGCTCTCAGCTTTCAGCTCTCTCAGCCCTCATCTCATCCCTCATCTCATCCCTCATCTCATCCCTCATCTCATCTCTCATCTCATCTCTCATCTCATCTCTCATCTCATCCCTCATCTTCCCTACCCGATAAGGTGTCCAGCGTCTTCGTGATGGAGACTCCCTGCGGTCGACCGGCCGGAGCCGTACAGCATCTCCATCAACTTGCCCTTCTGCCGGGTCCGCACTCCCTCGAGGTAGCTGCCGACGTCCTCGAGCCCGCGCACCTGCTGCTCCAGCGTCAGCGTGCTGCTGTTCACCGAGCGCACCAGTGGCGACACCAGCTTGCGTCGCAGGCTCTCGAGGCTGGCCTTGAGCGCCAGCAGCCGGTGGTTGTGCTCCACCAGGATGCCCTTGTTCCGCACCGTCTTGGCGCGCACGTCACGCAGCAGCTCGCGGTTCTTCTCGTACTTCTTGACCTCGGCCGCGTTGGGACCCAGAATGCGCGTCCACAGGCTCGTGAGCAGGTCCGTATGCAGATCCTCCTGCACAGACGCCTCCCGCGCAGCCGTGCGGGCCAGGTTGAGGAACTGGTGGTCGACGGCCTCAAAGAGCCCAAACAGCGCAAGACTGTGCTGCAGCTCCGAGCTGACGGCCTCCTCCAGCACAGCCAGAAACTCGTGAAAGGTGCGGCGCAGGGTGGCACGCGTCCGCTGCGGGCCCGACATGCCAAACAGCGCCATGGTCACGCTGCCCATCCTCGTTGGGAGGCCTGTGGCCGTGTTTTCGAGCACGCCCGCCGAGCTGAGCAGGTTGTGGATGTTGTCGTATGCGCTCGTCAGAACCGGCGGCAGCGACGCCCGCTGCTGGGAACGCTCCTGCTGCTGCAGCTGTGATAGCTCTCGTCGGGCCCAGTCCATGACAATGAGGATGCCGTCGATATCGCCATCGACATTGGCAAAGAACTTGGTCAGCTCAATGGCCAGCGTCTTGAGCGTCTCGCTCAGCTCGTCCAGCTCCCGCACAATGATGGGTGCCGACGTCAGGTTGCTGGACCGCACGCTCTCGCCCAGGTCCCAGACCGCGATGCCGGTGGCCTGCAGGTCGCCCACCTGGGCCACTCCGTTCTCCGAGTAGAAGATGAGCGGCTCAAACGCCCGCGCGATGCCGGCCACCTTGACCAGATCGGGCACCATGCGCATGCTGGCCGGCTGGGACAGCCACCGCAGGGCCGCCACAGAGAACACGGCCATGATCATCGAGCAGAACACGTGGGCCCATGACCGGGTCGCCAGCAGAAACTTGTTCCGCACAAAGTTGATGGCCGCTTCGATCGGCTCCGTCCGCTGCTGCACTTCAGCCCTCACGGCGAACCGGATATCTGCGCCTGTTAGAGTCGCACACTTCCAGGAGGTGTCTGAGGTGACTGACAGTTCTCTGACAGCTCCAGCTCTGGAGGCTTCTCACGTTGGTTCTCAATATCGTCAGTCCTGTGGCCTGCGTCTAGATACATGCGGTCCTCGACCTCGGGGCTTGGCTCCTTTTCCGGGCTCATGCTGCGGGGAAGACGGGTGCGCATCGCCTGGGCGAGAATGTCGTCGTCATCGTCGTTGCCAAACAGATCGTCGTCCGGGTCGATGACATCCTCGTCGGCGCTAGAGAAGCCAGGACTCCACTCGCGCGATAGCCGATCGGTGTTGACGGGTCGCTGTTGTGCCATCAGGGACGGCGGCCAAGCTGGGGTCATCGTGGGCGAGCCGAGGATGTTATCACAGTTGCGCCAGAAACCAGAGCTACGGTCGCCGTTTCCGAGGCGACGCCACGCCGGAGGGCTGTAGCCACCGACGGAGACTGAGTCGCGCATGCTCTCGGTGTCTGTCTCGAGGAAGCCCGAGTGCGTCGACAGGTAGCCGAAGTTCCTGCTGTCGCTGTTCTGCGTCGGCTGTTGTGATGGGTGAGTCCGGTGTTGGTGAGGATGAAAGTGAGAGCGGTCTGAGCCGGGCGTCATCTGCCGGCTGGACGGCTCGAAATCGAGCGGCGAGACGTCCAAACGACCCAAAGGTGCCCCAAGCGTCTGCATTGCGGTCGACGCCGTCGATCCGGCTTCCTTTGTCGTTGTCCCTGTCGCCGTGATCGTTGGGATGGCGATAATCTGCATACACGCCGAGGCTGGTACGTCCGGAGCGCACGACTAGCTCTGTAGAAGGCGCCTGACTGGATCGGCCTTGCTTCTCGCTCCTCCTTGTTGAAGGCGACTGCGTTGCCTTGAAGCCAGACGTCCTGTCCCTTGACTTTCTCTCTCTGTCTCGGTCTCGGTCCCGGTCCCGTTCTCTCTCTCTAACTCTCTCCCTCTCTCTATCTCGCTCCCTCTCTCTATCCTTCTCCTGCCTGGCTCTGTCCTTATCACTCCTGCTCTTTCGCTTCACGTAATCGCGCCCGTCTGCGCCAGGTTCCCCGCGTTCCCGCAGCAGTGGAAATGGCGGCGGTGGAGGCAGTGGAGGTAGTGGAGGCAATTCGCGATGGCGCCGGTCCTCAAAGTAGATGTCCTGATAGTGCTGCCGGCGGATTAAGGCTTGCGCTCGGTCGTCCTGTTCATTGGCCTCAAAGGCCTGCGGACGTGGTGGATTGTTGCGCCGCCGACCAAATCGAAAGATGCGCGAAAGAGACGGGAGCCTCGGAATGTAAAGCGCAAAGAAGAGCGCAAAGAAGACAATGACCAGGGTCAAAGAGGCTAGGAACGTGCTGGGGGCGATAGTCACGCTCAACAGAGACACGTTGTTGTGGACGGCGAAGAGAGGCTGCATGGAGTATGAGGGGGGATGTAGAGGCTAAGGAAGGAGAGGGGGAACGAAGGGGGGGGTAAATAAAATAATGGCACAGAAAGAGGTGAATACAGCCAAAGTGGTGGGATACAAGGGAGGAAGGCGCGAGGGCGAGAGCAGGAAGGTGCGAACCGCAAGGTCGGTTATTAAAGAAGGAGCAGGAAGTAGAAAATGGGGGCCGAGCAAGTTCTCTGTAGAATGCCGTCTGTTTCTGGCGTTTCTGCTTTCTGCTTTCTTCTTCCTGGCCTCGCAGCATGGGAAATCAAGAGGCTGGGGAACGGCCTACACGGTTCGGCGCCCAAGCGTACGAGAGTCATGTACGAGTACAGCGCTCCCGTGAGCAGCTGGGAAGATACGTAGGGCGACAGCGCCATCCATGCAGGTCCACTCTGGCGCCGTCCAATCACACGTCCGTCGTCCAGATGTCTCTCCCGTTCGACGGTTAGGCCACTTTTCGTGGGCACATTGCTCTCTCTCTCTGTTCGTCGACCAATGCCGCCTCCGCGCGTGTACGAGTACGCCACCGCCTCGGTCCACTCGCTCGCTCCTACTGATCATTCCAGAGTTTCGAGACGGGCGAATGAGCCCTCCGTCCACAGTTTCACCATCTATGCATGTCTGGACCCCTCCATCCACTGGCGAAATGCCCCGCACTGAATCACCAGCCTGTCCACGTTCTTGTGTCTCGCATTCGCATCTTGCCCTCTCTCCTCCAAGACCGTGTCTCTGGTTCCTCGTCCGGATGTCGACACCTTCTGCCAGCGTCCGGTGCTTCCATTGATGCAAGATGCCTGGTCATAGATAATCCCATTGTTGCCTGCTTGGACCCCACAACGCGATCAGCAACAAACAAAGATGGACAACCACTTAAACACGGACCGCAGCGCGCTGTGTGGACAGCGACTAGCATATGATTGGCCATATGATTGGCCATGACCAGCGCGCTTTACAATGCATGCACTTTGCACAGTTGCCCGTGTCTTGTCGATCGCGATTGTACGATAACAACAGCGTTCGCCACTCTTGGCCGCTCTATTTGTGGGTCACTCGAGTCATAATAGCGTGAATGCTTCGATTGTCGCTTTCTAAAAGGCCTTGGACTACGCTCGGGGAGATAATAAGAAAAGGCAAGAAATAGCAAGTCGCTCGACACTGGGGAACGATAAACATAAAAGTCCCATATCTCGCTGTGCCTGCCATGAAAACCGTATTGAAAAAAAAAACGCCAATTGAGTTGTTGAGTGCTAGAGAGACCAACGGACCATTCGAAGTGCTGACGAGGACCTGGACGGCCGAACCGCCGATAAGAATGAGAACCGCGTTATGCCTGAAGAACCTCGTGCAGGTGAAGCCGAGCTGTTTCTTGACATCGACGACTAGTCGATCTTCGCGTTGGCAAGGCTCCTCGCCGTCGGATTGTTGAGATTGTTGACCTGGTTCACAGGTGGCCGCCTGTAGAGGCTCTGTTTCCTGAGACGTTTCCTTGCCACCATTACCGGAGCAGAGCTCTTAGTCACAAGGTAATTTGAGAACGAGCCAAGGATAACACTGCTATTGTTAGCGACAAGCTTGCCACCGGAAGGAAGAGAGAAGAATGGCCGGCCAACTTACCCCTTGAGTGCACTTCGGCCCCGACTGCCCAAAATCACAAGCGTCGGGCTCAAAATGTCAATGACCTCTGTCAGAGTATGCCGCGGCGTCTTACAGTGCAGAACCTCGACGATGACCCGGACTTGCAGGCGCGTTTTGCGCAACAACCTGGTTATCCGGTTCGTGATATCTTGCACTGCCCGTTCCCGCTCCTCCTCGGCCTTTGTCCGCTCGACCGGAGACGAGATCGTTGTGGACGAGTCGCTGTTCTTTGTGAGCAGCGATGGCCTGGAAGACATGGGTGTCCCGCCGCCCAGCCCGGCGCTTGATCCTGCCATAGTTGCTAGGGTAGATAATGAGGTCATTCCCGAGAGCTTGCTCGGGACCGATGGGGTCGAAGATGATGCGGCTTGCTCGCGCGCGCTCTTTGGCTCCTCTGGGCCATCGGCCGGAGGAATGCCAGTCTCCTCATCGACGCAGTAGATGGCCACGAGCGTGTCGCCGTCCCTAACGACCGTGCCTACAGCCCACTCCAGCGCGTGTGTGGACTCTTCGCTGAGGTCGGTGGCAACTAGGTATTTCCGCAGGCGCCGATGCTCCTCCTCGGTGACCTCCTTCTGGATCTTCACAAAATCACCCCGGTAGATGATGCGTACAGAGCGCGGCACATCCGGCGTCGACATGATGGGAGTCATCGTGAAGGCAAGCTTCTGCGCGCTCTTAATGTCGGTGTATTCAGCCTCGTCGTCCGAGTCCCACGGTGTCCTAGATGCAGACCTCGAAGGGACGTCGAAACTGTTGGCCGGATGCACGACGGCCTTTGCCGACTTCACCTTTTCGCCTGAAGGATTTGTTACCGTTATTTCTGGCTCGTCGAACAGCGACCGGTACTGGTAATTCTGTGAAACTTGGATGCCTGTTTTCAGCGTCAGCAAGGAAGCCGATGTGGCTGTGAAAGGACAGGGGACATACGCTCTTCCTCCGCGGCCGCCAGCAGAGACAGTGGCTGCCGCCCGTCTTTGCCAGCAGCACTGGCTGAGCGTGGCAACTCATCCGGGAAACTTCTGGCCGTCTTCCGACCACGGCTGGCTTCATCCTCTTCCGACGAAGAAGCCTCATCTTCGTCGCTGGTGTCGGCAAGCTCATCACCATCGGGACTCAGATAGTCCTTGGCCAGACGGCCATTGCCAATGTCGTTGCCGTCCGAGTGTTTGCGTCTGGGAAGCTCGCTCAGACTGCCACCTGACCGGATCAGGTTGGCGTCAGACAGGCGACGATACGCATTTTGCATATCGAGCTGGTTTTCGGCAAGTAGGGCTCGACCGGCTGGGCTGAGCGTCCTAGCGGACAGCGCAGCGCCCGGTGACTTGGATCGGGGGTTTAAGCGGCCGTGGGGTGACTTCGACTTGGTTGTAGATCCACGCGTGGACGGCTGAGGACGGCCGTGCAGAGAATTCTGGCCACCCGGAAGCATCAGGCCGCTGAGGTCAGCATTCCGGATCATTTCTGCCACGGAGCTGTTGCGCTTTGCGGCAGCAGCTGCCGAGTTGGCACCCGCGTTCTGCTTCGCCCGTCTGGGAGTGAAGGCTGGAGTGTCCCGGTTCGTGATGATGTCGGAAAATTGGTAGTCAGCCGAGGGGTTGACGCCCCTGGTATGCGACGAGCGCGGCCCAAAGTTGGCAGGCTTGCTAGATACGTCGGACATGCTGCGCGGATGCATTGGCGAGATGCCGCCTAGTTGCATCCGGTAGTTTGCCTCCGTCGGCGAGTTCTGGGCACTAAAGACGTGCTTGACAGGAGGCAGTGTCGGACTGGAGTCGATATCCAACATGCTGCGAATAGACTTGTTCTGGACGCGCGGAGAAGCTCTGTTTGCGGCTTTGCTAGTTGTCGGCGACGGAGTCTCCGGGCTGTCATCGCCAAAGTCGAGCATGCTCCGCATAGGAGACCGCACGCCCGGGGTGAAGGGAGAGCCAGACCGGCTGGTAACAGACCTCTGAGCGCTGGCCACGCTCGACGACCGCCTGTTCTGATCGCTGCGTTTGCCGAGCAGCGCGAGAACCTCTCTCCGCTCCTCATCCATCACCGCCTCAATCGACATCGGCTTGTGAGACATGGTGGCGGCTGGTCTGGCTGTGCGAGCCTAGCACACCAGCTGTCGACAAGTACGAAAGCGTTCCGTAGAGGCGGTCTGTAGCCAATGCGAAGAGAAGATGGCTCGAGGGTATCCAAAATTCGGTGTGATGGGCTCGTCAACACAGGTTGCAGCGGTTGCAGCTGTTGCAGGTTGTCCTGTGGGAGAGAAGAGCGACAAGGCGTGGAAAGCACGCGGCAAGGAGACACTGTCGGCTTCGGGTGATGCAGGTAAGGAGGACCTTAGGATTCTGGATGCTTGGCGGTCTTGGCGGTCTTGGCAGCTTGGCAACTGAGCACAAAGAACGACGACGAGCCGATCGGAGGCTGTGTGAGCAGGTATCGTAACTCGGACTGGTGGACAGCGTGAATCAGGGCGACAGCAGAGTGTGTCGGAAAGAATAATAGCAAATGATACTGGTGCTGAAAAAGGAACGGAACAGTACGAGCGGTGCTTAGGCTGCCGTTTTTTTTCAACTTGTTTTTTTTTTCTCGGCTAAAACGGCCTATCGAGGGATGATTGTCGGTGGTATAAGAAGAAACACGGCTTGCAGAATCAGCATTGTGTAAAATAGTGGCCCACTGCTTCAGGTGACGGCGTGGCTGTCGCGCGGCATCTTCGTCGGTGGTCGTTCTTTCTCTGGAACCCAGGGAGCTCCTTCCTCGCACACGGTGGCCGGGGAGCCCCAGTTATTATATGTCTGTGGTTTTCTTCTCGGCTCTTGCTATTCGGTTAAAGTGGGGCTGGGCACGGAGAGACGATGCCAATCAAAGCAGGTCTTTCTGGCCTAGTGGTGGGATGTGCATAGGCTGAGGGGCACAAGAGAGAGAGCGGGTTTCGGAGTACTCCCTGCTCTGTACAAAACACAAGATATAAAGAGGGCCGTAGCTTGGAGTTCTGGCAGGAGCGCGGGGGAGGGGTTGGGACGGCAGGAGGAGAAGGATCCCGAAAGTAAAGCTGTATCTTATCTTACGAGACAATCTTACGAGCGAGAGAGGCGGTCTTGACAGGTAGACAGACCATCGAAGAGGCGGTTTTGCGAGAGTCAGTACTATGTACCTCCTCCGTAGAACTATCAGTATCTCGAACACTCCACTGAAAAAGGAAGGAGGCGAAGGCGAGCACGAGAAAGGGGAATAATCAGGAACATTGTTTCGTAGGGATTCAAGCGACTATGTACGGAGTAGGAAACAGATACATAGCCGTTACGGTGGGATTTAGTGCGGTTTTGATAAGAAGCGGAGACGCTTGCTAGGGCACGAATATTAATAAGCGCCCTGCGCCTCTACGACGTAGTCTAGGCCCAGGTAAGGAGGCGGGGTGCTGCAACATAGGAGCCTGGCGCTGCAGGCTGCAATATGACGGGCACAGGCAGCTGATTCATCCTCGTACGAGTTGCAGAGGCGCTAATAAAGGATGCAAGGCAAGTACGGAGTACTATGTAGGATATATGCATTGTCTGAGTATAATACGCACGGAGTATAATTGTAGCTCTAAAAGAGACTATCAGATCACAGCTTGCTTTCAGGAGGCGAAAGCAGGTCTAGCTTCTCCTTGAGCGTCGTCTCGGCCTCTTTCTCGATGCGCGACACCAACGCGTCGCACGTGGGAATGTCGTGAATCAGGCCGATGACCTGGCCGGCCGTCCAGACCTATGCGGGTGTTAGCTGCTAGGACACACGGCAGAACAGGAAGAAAGGAGGGGACGTACACCGTAGTTTGGGTCGCCATTGATAAAGACCTGGCGGCCTCGCTTGCCGCTGACAAATGGGGCGATCTCGGCAAACTCGCCCGTGGTGCTGCCATGCTCTACCTGGAGGGCCTCCGCGGTGACCTTGTTGCGGTACAGGCGGGTGGTGTTGCGCCAGCGGCGCAGGACGAGGGCGGTGTCGGTCTCCTGGGCGCGCACGATCTCGTCTTTGATGTTCTGGTGGATGGGCGATTCGACCGTGCACATGAAGCGCGTGCCCATATTGATGCCGCAGGCGCCGAGACAGAGAGCGGCCGCGAGGCCCTGGCCATCAGCAAAGCCGCCGGATGCGATAAAGGGAACCTGCAGCGTCTGGCGCGCGCGGCTCAGCAGGATAAAGTTGGTAATGTCGGACTCGCCGACGTGGCCGGCACACTCGAAGCCATCAATGGACAGAAAGTCGACGCCCAGCTTGACGGCACTGACGGCGTGGCGGATGGTCGTGCACTTGTGCAGGACCGTGATGCCGGCCTTTTTGAGCTTCGCAATCACCGGCCCAGGGCTGTTGCCGGCCGTCTCGACCACGCGCACGCCCTCGTCGATGACCGCCTGCGCGTACGCCTCGTAGTCGGGCGGCACCAGCGACGGCAGCAGCGTGATGTTGACGCCAAACGGCCGTCCTGTCAGCTTGCGGCATCGACGGATCTCGGCGCGCAGCTCCTCCGGAGTCGCGAAGATCAGCGCCGTGATCAGGCCCAGACCTCCGGCGTTGGACACGGCAGACGCCAGCTCCGCATAGCCTGCGCTTGTCAGAGGCGGTCGTACGATCCATGGCCCATCCGGACAGAAATAAAAGTCACATACCCACATGCATCATGCCACCTTGCACCACGGGGACTGTTCGTAGTGCTGTTAGCTCCCCGGACCACACTCGCTCAGGGGCGGTCGCACGTGTTGCAGGAGATTACCTCTGATCCCCAGCCGCCGCGTGAGCTCGGTATTGAAGGGCATCTTGCCAGGATCGTGTGTGCAGACCGGGTCCGAATGTGGATGGGAGACCAGGTGTCGACGGGAGAAGGCGAAAAGGGCCGAAGAGAGTGTGTTGGAGGAGACAGGAACGAGAGCGTTTGGGCAAAAGCAGCAGATTTAACAGGAGGTCGAGCAGGACCGGGGAAGCTCGTCGTCAGCTGGCTCACGAGTGCATGCGGCAGAGAAGCCGAGGCACGGCGTGTCTTACAGAACTGCGGAGAAGACGTCCCTGGAATGCAACGCCACCAGGGCAGTCACGTGCAAAAATGAGTGACCTAGGCTAGCACTCGATTCTGCCTATTGCCCTTTTGCCCTTTTGCCCTCTTCAAAAGTGAAGCCCAACACCTCAAACCAGTGTCGGCCCTACTGCTCGAGTGCGACCTGCTGTCGAGTCGACGGTGTCCGTCTCGCAGACGAGTGCGCCCATTGCCGCCATAACGGCCCGACAACCCAGACAGCCTCGCTTCCTCCTCGCTTCCTCCACGGCTTGCCACTGGCAATACGCGCACATATACTCCGTACACAGACGTTGTGCGTGTGCGTCTGGCGGCCGTGTATCGCGCACTTGTCTCGCAGGAAGCAGTCGTAATGTCTCCGCGGACAAACGATGAAACCATCTGCCAGTCAGAGACGGCGCAGGCGGAAGCCAGCCTTGAAACCGGCGGTCGCTTGTATTCGCTGGTCCGATGCAGGAGAAACAGGCACAAGACCTGCCTCCCCTGCATGATGCGATGATCCGCCTCATAGTATCTGTGGCTTGCCGGCTGCAGCGTTGGTCGTAACGCGGGTGGCTCGTCTTACTTGGGCATGTCATGCAGTGCAACAAGGAAAACTCTACCGCCGGCCGCTTTCGGCATCTTCCTCGTCTGGTCGCAGACAGGTACCGGAACAGGCACCAGATCCGGGCGTACGTCGTGGCTACGTCGCCATGGGCCATCTCACCGAGACGACGAGCAGAATAGGGCCGCCGACACAGGCACATACGATACATTGTGGCACGGCAATACGATGCCAGCATCGGCCGTCGTGTCGCGCAGGAAGAGGGCAGGTCTTTTCCCTCTACCCTCTTCCCTCCTCGGATCGCTGGCCATGCACCCTGTCCACGTCACGCATGGGAAGGTGGCCATACGGCAAAGGTCAGCAATGCTGGCAGGTCCAGCGTTGACCGGAGTGCCTTGGGCTCCAGCCTCGAGCTGGCCTGGCCTGGTCGGTCAACTGCTACGTAGTCAAACACACGGATAGGCAGATGCCCGACCAAACACAGAGAGGGTCAAACAAACGCAATCAAACACAACAGGCTGCCTGACCAAGCCACAGACGGTCAGCCCCCCCTCCAGCACCCGATGGAACGGCACGGTGGAGGTGAAAGCGGGTGGGAACACGCAGCCATCTCAGCATTGGGCTGTACTATGTATCTGCATCGTTTGCAGACGCCCTAGCACGAATGACTTGCCTTGGCGGAAAGGGGCACGAGAAAGGTGGTGGGGAGGGGGGAGCCAGATCTCGCCTAGACAGGGATGCCTGACATTGAGAGATAGCAGCTGAACGAGCCCAATGCGATGGTGTTCCACTGTAATTGTACGCGTGGCTGGCCTGGAAATGCCGTCATTGACAATGGGAGCAGAAGGAGCAGAAAGGCGCCAGTAAATCGTCTCGGCAGAAGCGTCGCTCTCGGCTGCCATCTGTCACGCTATGATACCCCTGGTGCTACCAGCTCTTTCGGGCAAACTCCCGTCCTCTCGCCTCGTCCTGCCTGTTGCTGTTCCTGCTGATGGTAAGACGACACGACGGAACACCACGACGGCTGCTCCGGTTCCTGCGACCAGGCCAGAAACCCCGACCGCTGCCACGTTGGTCGCCTTGGGCACGCCAGGATGCTGTTCAGCTGCCGCAGGCTAAAATTGGAACGGTGGAATCGTGCGACGCCGTCGTCGATCAACCGTCCGTCATCCCACGCTACAAACTCCATTGCTGAACCACCCCCCCTCCCCGCCCCCATCTCCGGCCCTCAGTCTGTCAATCAGAAGCGATGCACGATGGCGTCTGAGAATTCGTCCGCCTCTTTTGGTGGCGCCCAGTGCACTGCCCCTCTTCCACACCTTGTCCCGTTGAGGGGGAGGGAATTAAAATGGGAAAATGGGAAAAAAGGGAAAAAAGGAAGCCAGAACGGAATACGGAACGAAAAAGAAAAAGAAAAGAAAAGAAAAGAAAAGCAAAGATCGGAAACAGGGCGAATACAGAAACTACATTGCGCCAAAAATTAGAGGATGCCCAACGTACAGATCGGCCCAAACGAAAGGGAAAATAAACCCCCTCCCGTCCAAACAGTCGCTCTTGTTTGCTGCCCCTGCTGAAGAATACATACACATGTACAGCATGTGTGCTGCATCTTCCCGTAACGGACGCCTGGTGTTTGCTTGCCGGCGGCCTGCAAGAACAAAAGTAAAAATACACAGAAAGGGTTTCATAAACGCAGAGAAAAGGAGATCGGATGAGCCAAAGTAGGAGCGACAAGCAACCAAAACTCCACCAAGGCGCCGTCTACTCATCGGCTGCCACGACACGCCCAACAACTCAATGGTGTTATTGAACGCTGTGAGCCCAAGTTGTCTGGATTATATATTAGACACCTTCATCGTCCATCCTATGTCGGATTTCTTATTCTGCTTCTTCGACCAAACAGCTCCTCTCTCTACCTCTTGTCTCCAACACTGTCTGCTCGACTCTAGCTGTTGCTTCTGCTGCTGCTGCTGCCACCCTCCTTCTCTGTCCAAACTGCTCCCTTCTTCTGCACCACTCTCTCTCTTGACCGTCCTTTTCTCCTCGCCGCTCGCTGTCCTGCTGTCGGCCAGATCGATTGTTACCACCACCTCCCACTCTCACCCCATATATATCCCCACAATGCCTAGCTCGTCGTCGTCCTTGACATCCTGGCAGGACAAGCTCTTTGGTGAGAGAGGCACTGGCCTCCTGGCGTGGCTGGCACTGGCTAACACTCGATCACAGAGGCTTGCCAGGGCTGCAACATTGATCCCCCGTCTTTCCAGATATTCTCCGACCGACGAGGTATGGCTCTTTCTACTGGTCCGTCCGTCTGCATCAGGCCATCTAACCGCATCCTCAGGTGGCCGTACCGCTTGGACGAGCCGCGTCTCTGTCTATGGCTCCGTCTTTGAGGCTCGGTACTGGTACGACGGGAAGAACATCGACAACGCGAGAGAGGATGCTGCCGAGCAGGCCGTGACCTGGCTGACTGGGGGAGGCTCCGTCTCCAGCTCCCCGCTGACCTCAACCTCCCAAGGCTGGTAGGAGCGCACATGCCCAGCCGGCGGGCAACCCCACGACCGCGTCTGTGCTTCTTCTGGACCCGGAATGGTCCCTCGTTTACTACCCTTTCTTTACTTTTGCTTGCTCTGCAGTGTCTTTTCTTTCTCTTTCTTATTAAAACCACCCTCCCCATCTTGGTTTTCCCAACCTCGCGGTTCCTTCGCCAGGCTGATGTATGATACAATCGGTTCTTTCTGGAGTTAGGAACAAAAAGGAAACTCGGCCATCGCCACACGGCGAACGGAGAAGAAAGAGGCGCGGGAAAGAAGTGCGGAATGCTGCGCGCTGTCTTTCCATTTATCTGAATTTCGGGGTAGACATACTCTCGATACTTAAGCGTTCTTGTTCTTGTTGGACTGTCTGGATTTGTTGGTTTACGGAGTACTGTCTTGGACGTACCCAGTAGGATTGGCTTGCTAGCTCCTACTTCATGTGCAGCTCTTTTCTTTTGTTCTCTTTTCTTCCTTTTGTTTCCTTTTCCTTTTTCCTTTTTCCTATGTTTCTTATTTCCTTTCCTGTTTTCGACTCTTGACGTCGACATTCTAGGCAAAACATACGCAAAATATATGTCCGTCCTCTTTACAGTACTGTAAAGCGGCGAGAGGCGGATTCTCGACTTTCCCCAGAGGGAACGCCTTGCTCGTAATGATGTGAGGATGCAAAAGTGGCGTTGGACTAGACCTGCCCACGGAAGAAAGGCTCAAGCCGGACTCCGGGAGGCCCGAAGTCAAGGGAAAAACTTGAAACGCAGCTCGAGGACGATGACTGTATGCAGAAAGTGCATCCACACGAATAGGTGGGGGTAGTAGATAGCTAGCGGGTAAGTGAGGCGTTGGCCACAGCGGCGTCGAACAAATTTCTTTTTGGGAGGCTAAACAAACAGGTTAACAGGGGAAAATGCTCACAATTAGCGAGCGACATCGTCCTCTGCTTGCTTTCTTTTTCCCAGCCCGGACCTGGCGGTCCTGTCGTCCTCTCTCGTCCTCCTTCTCATAATACACCCCCTGTCTGTGTCTCATGGCTTCACCTGACCAGAAGAACCCACCCAGGGAACTGGCCGGCCGAACCATCACTCTTGCACCTCTGCTCTGGATCTCGCGTTCTGCCCCCCACTGGCGCACCCCATGACCAGTCTTTGCGACGCACCGGTCGCAGCTATCGTGAACGGAGCGGTGACCGCAGTCCAGGCGGCATGACTAGACATGTGACACTCGCGAAAATGCCTCTTTTCATCCGTGTGGCGTGAGAGTGAGGCATTCCAGGCTGACGTTGCCTCGTATCGCTGCCTAGGACTGCAGCCAGCAAAGACGACTGGCAAGCGTATATGAAAAAAAGCAATTGACCATACATGGGAGACGACTGTTCGGCCTCGTTTCCCTCCCTTCTTCGTACGTCGTACGCCTTCGATGCAGGTCTGGAAACTAGTGCTTATTTATATCCGGAAGCGATGCCGGCTTCCCCAGAATGCGACCTGGCGTCTTCTCTGCTACATGGATAGTATGTATCTGAAGATACGAACACCCGTCCCCTGCATTCAGAGAGAGCAGTTCGTCATCGCGGCCCACCACCTTAAGCTTTGGCTCGACGATACACGTGCCCAGCTCCGTAGTAGTCGTCGGCCATGCCGGTGCTGTCTAGATGCTGACGTGAGGTTGGATAAAAAAACAGGCTATGCAAAACGCGTGTTTCGCGACCACAGCTTAAACAGCGGCCCTGAGCCTCAGCGGTAGCGGCCGACGTCCTCTGGTTGAGCCTAGCGTGCCTGCCAGATAGGCTAGTTTACTTGACTGGACGCCTGTAATCAGTGAGCTGGCCCGGACTAACCAGCCCCGCTTTTTTGGTGATGTCGGATTAAAAAAAATATCTTACAATGGAAATTTATCCGGGACGAACGAACGATTCTGTTGCGCGACCCAAGCAGAATTGACCGCCGACGACCGTTGATCCCTCTCTGCAAGCGTCCTATACGATACGAAGAATGCCGCCGCAACGGCTCGCGGCCCTGTGCCGGAGCACTAGCCGTCTGGCCGTGCGGCCACAGCGGTTCTGGTCGATGCCAGCGACATCAGCAGCAGCAGCAGCAGCAGCATCCCAGACCCGGCTTCTCGGACAGGTCCCGCGGGCGGTCCTCTTGTCACAGGGATTTTCCAGCAGCTCGGCGGTGCGGACAGATGCAGAAAAGGGCACGACCAGTGCGGACGTGGATGGCGAAGCTGCCGTGCTGTCGACGCTGTCGTCCTTCTCGGTCGAAGCAAAAGTAGCAGCAGCAGGAGCAGAGCCATCACGGCAGACGTGGCAGGTGGGCGGCCAGAGTGTGGACCCGGGTACGCCAGAGAACGAAGAGGCACTGCGGCAGCTGGAGCTGCTGTCCAAGGGTGTGGCGCCCTTTGACGCCGACCTGGACGGGCACAAGTTTGGGCTGACGACGGCGGAGACGCGGCCGACGGCGACGGCGACGGCGGAGGACGACAACGGCATCATGGGGCAGCAGCTGCCGCTGGGGGGCGAGCTGCAGAACCGCTACGATCCGGTGATTGCGCAGCTGACACGACTGCTGATGCGGGATGGAAAGTTGGCCAAGGCACAGAGGGCGAGTTTCTTTTTTCTTTTTTTTTTTCTTTTCTTCTTTCTCAGCTAACATCCCAGGACATGGCCATGGTCCTCAACTTCTTGCGCACGTCGGCGGCGCCCAAGCTGAGCCCGGCCCACCCGCTGCTGCCCGGCCATCCGCCGGCGGCCCAGCTACCGTTGGATCCGGTGCGCTACCTCACGCTGGCCATCGACTCGGTGGCGCCGCTGGTCAAGATCCGGTCGTACTCGGGCATGGCCGGTGGTGGCGCGTCGCTGCCGGTGCCGGTGCCCCTGGCGGCTCGACAGCGTCGACGCACGGCCTTCATGTGGCTGCTCGACATTGTCAACAAGAAGCCGTCACGTGGAAGTGGCCGCGGAATGCTGGCACAGCGCGTCGGCGAGGAGGTCATCGCCATTGCCGAGGGCCGGTCCGGCCTGTGGGAGAAGCGCCAGCTGATGCACAAGCAGGGCACAAGTGCGCGTGTGAACGTGTCCAAAGTGAAGTTGTAAGGGATGGAGTGGAAGAGAGTGGAAGAGAGAGAAATCGAGTATAGCGATAGAGTCAGACTGGACGAGACCCAAGGACACGGACATGGACATTATGAGGACAAACAGACATGATTGCAGTATAATACACTGTCTACCAATTCCTTGCTACAAACGTCTGCTTTGTCAGCAGGGCCTAGGCTCATTTTGCCTATCCAACCATCATCCATCATCGCCCACCACCACTTACTCGGCCACCCAGACGGCCGCCATGCCCATGCCGGTGCCGATGCACATGCTGGTGACGCCAATCTTCTGACCGGAGCGGCGCAACTGGTACAGCAAGGTGGACACCTGGCGGGCGCCCGTGCAGCCGAGGGGATGACCAAAGGCGATAGCACCGCCGAGCGGGTTGATCTTGTCGGCAGGGATGCCAAGCTGGTCGGCACACCAGAGGCACTGGCTGGCAAAGGCCTCGTTGATCTCAAAGACGTCAACATCGGCGACGGTGAGGCCGGTGCGCTCGAGCACGTGCGGGATGGCCTTGAAAGGACCGATGCCCATCAGCAGCGGCGGCACGCCGACGACAGAGGCGGCGACAAACTTGCCGAGCACCGGCTGGCCAAGGCGCTCGGCCACGGAGCGACGCATTAGCAGCACTGCCGCAGCACCGTCCGAGATCTGCGACGCGTTGCCAGCGTGGATGCTGCCGTCCTTGGCAAAGGACGCCCGGATCTTGCTCAGCGACTCGGCCGTCACGCCCGGTCGCACGCCGTCGTCTTGGTCGACCGTGATCGTCTTCGTCTCGCCTGTCTTGGGGTCCTCAAAGCGCACTGTCTGCGGCGCCAGCTCGTCGCGGAAGAGGCCGGCCGCCTGTGCCTTGGCGGCCTTCTGGTACGATGCCGCTGCAAACGCGTCCTGCGATGCCCGCGAGATGTTTCGCGCCTTGGCCATGTCCTCGGACAGCTGGCCCATCGACACCTTACAGTTGGCCGCTTCGGGCACGCTCTCGAGCAATTCCGAGAACTCGCTCACAGCGCCGGGCCTGAGACGTTAGCGAGAAGGAAGAGAGATGAAGAACGAGAACATAAACTCACCCGTATTGCGTGCTCATGCTCTCCACGCCCGCTCCGATACCCACGTCGATCATCCCCGTCCGGATCTGGTTGGCCACGTCCACACATGCCTGCAGTCCCGACGAGCACTGTCGGTTCAGCGTCCGCACTGCCGTTGTCGTCGGAAAGCCGGCCACCAGCGCGGCTGCCCGCATCTCGGTCGCACCGCCACCTGGCGCCAGCACTGTGCCCACGGCAATGTCCTCCACCAGCGCCGGGTCGATCTTGGACCGCTCCAGCAGCGCCTTGAACGCGCCCGCCATCAGGTCCGACGCCTGTGTGTCCTTCAAGCCGCCCTTTCCGCCTCGCGTGAACGGCGTGCGCAGACAGGCCGTCACGACAACCTAGACGCGTCAGCGTTAGCATGCGTTCTCGTCTTCCTCCCTTCACTTCTTCCGGGAACATACATCGTCGAGGCTCTTCTCCAGCAGCTTTGCCTTGCCGCTCGTGGCGTTGGCGCCGCCCGAGAGCTGGCTCGAAATTTGGGTCAAACGGTCCAGTGCTGCAGAAAGACAAGTTAGCTTTCATGATGGCGGTCACTAGATGTTGAGAAACGTACCACCCATATTGTAAATCGTGTGAGATTGAATAAACGTGTAGGAAGCAGAAAGATGTTGGATTGAACAGGAAAGGAAGGGAAGAGACTTCAAATCGAGGGAGAGGACGTTGGTTTCGTGGAGCTGTCGTTTTGTAACCCCAGATTCCAGATTTGCAAGCTTACCCCCAACACAGACCAGCGAGAAGCCGAGGCATCTCTGGGGCAGCCCGGAAGCAGCTGCGTCACGCCGTGTCCGGGGGCCAAATCACTAGTGCCGCGCTAAAGCCGTAAGCAGGCTTTCACATGTTTCAGCCGCTGTAGAATGAATGCAAATAGCCCGCTTTGGGGCTCTGCTTGTTGCATATACCGTTTGTCAGATACTTCCAACAGGTCCTTTCTCATTCCGCGTTTACTGACGTCTTGTTGAATTAGTCAACCGGACAGGTGTTTAGGCTCATCTACTCCGTTGTTTTGGCCCATGTGATGCCGGCTGGCCGTAGCTTGGCGCTTGCCTGTGAGAGACCACGGCCCATTATTAGCGGGCTGAACCCCGTGGAGCCCCGGACTCCGATTATGGTTTCGTCCGAGGCACCTCCAATTTGTGCTATCTTTGCCATCTGACTTGTCATTGCGTGTCGTAGGATTAGTGATAATACGGGGCGAGCAGGAGAAACAGCGGAGAGGCCACGACGGAGACGCGATGGTTGAAGTGAGATAGTAGAGGAGTACGAACAAGCTACACGCCGTCGTGATTTCCTGGTAAACTGGGTGACTGCAATCATTGGCTAGTAATCGTCTTTCTTTGGCATCATGTCACGTTCGTAGACGATACTCCATGCTCTAATACAGAGTAATACGGCAAGAACGAGATAGTGGGACCTGCCTGTAATACAGGCGGTCGCGTGCCCCACTTCCCATTGCAGCCAAAGAGGCAGTTGCAATTAAGCCATTTTCTTGTGCTGGCCCCAACCTCAACTCGTCTCTATTGCAACAGTCTCTTCCTCGTGCATTCGTGTCCCTGCCAGCCAGCCACTCTGTTCCGTTCGTGGCGCCTCCCTCGGCCGCCATGGCTGCAGCAATGACGACGACGCCAGGCTCGAGGCTGTCGCTGGACCGCCTGCCCGAGGACATTCTGTATCTGATCCTGGCAGACTTGGACACGGCACGGGACAATGCCAGGCTAAGTGCGACCTGTCGACGGCTGCACCGGTTCATGCGTGTCCAGGGCTGGCGGGCCTTTGCGCTGCGGTGTTTCCCGGGGACAGTGGCCGCCTCTGTACTGCCGGGCGACGATGGCAGCAGCAGCAGCACTTCAGCTCTACGCTGGGACCAGCTCTCGGACTCTCTGACGTGGCAGGCACGGGCCTGGGACCGTCGGTCGCTCTCGTTCCAGGCGCTGCTGCCACGCGAGGCGGTGGCGGCTCGGAGGCCACGCCGACAAGCCTCATTCCGTCCGCCGCTGGCGGTGCACTTCCAGGCGGCCGGAGAGGGGACGCATGCGAAGAAGCCGGGCATCGATGGCGAGGAGATGGTGATCTGGGGTGCAGGAGAGGACATTGTGGCGCGGTACAGGCGGCGAGGGCGATGGGAGGAAGGGAACGGTAGCGACGACAAGGACAAGGATAAAGACGACAATCTAGACGACCCAACGGCCGTGGCACGATGGCGCATCTTTGACGGCAAGGCAGCGGGATTCCGGCCGGGTTACGACGACGTGCGCGGCCTTGCGGTCGTGTCACACGCCATGGGTCGACCGCATCGTCGAGGCGTCTTGGCCGGTCGGGACAACGGCCACTTGGTGCTGCTGTCGGCCGAGGACCGGCCTGACGGGACAGGCGGTCGGGGCTCTGGTTCTGGCTTTGGCCGGACGCTGGCACAATTTTCTCCGGGCGACGACAGCAGCATTGTCCAGGACCGGATCTATTCGCTGGACGTGGCCTCGGCCGGCCGCGCTTTTGGCGGCCTGGACAACCGGGGCGGCCTGGCGGCCGTGGCAACGACCTCACACATTGTGCTCTACGGGCTGCCGAGCGAGGACGGCGCAGATGGAAACAACGACGTCGACGACGGCAATCGACAGCCGCCTCGACAGATCCGCCCAACAGCTGCCTTTGCCATGGGCGACCGCGGTCTCGACAGCAACCGGCGACGACGGCCGTACAGCGTGCGGTGGATGGCGACCGACGGCGTGGCGGCTGTCGGTTTGGGCTACCATGTCGACCAGCTCTGCTTCCTGGCGGCCACGCCGACAGGCCTCGCGCTGACGGCCGTGGCCAAGAGTCAGCCGTTCCAGCGCCGCTTCGGCCTCGATGACGAGACCCTGCTGCTGCCCAGCTCGCTGCAACCGGTCAGGCCATCGTCTGTGGCTGGTGGCGGCGGCAGTCTGCTGCTCAGTGCCTGGCGCGACGGGACATGCAGGTCGGTGTTGGATTCTCTCGATGAACCCCGTCTTTGTCTGAATGCTGACTAAGCAGACTTCTCGATATCCGGTCTCCAAGTCCATGGGACCTGGCTTACCAGGACAACCTGGCGCCGTCACAGTGCTTCCAGTCGTTGCTGGTATGGGGAAGCGAACGGTTCGTGGCCGGCAGCCAGGAGTCAGCAGCGCTCAAAGTGTTTGACCTGCGATGGCCTCGTCGCTACCACCACTCTGCAGCGCTGCCATGCGGCAGCCGGATGCCGTTCCCAGACCCGGAGCTGGAGCAACAACGGCCAGTGGACGTGCAGACGGACACGGCAACACCAGACCCCAACCACGGCTGCACAGCGCCGATTCCACGATGTCGAGCTCGCTGCGATGCCCTCACCGGCGCCCTCTGCACCTGGCACGCCGGTTCTCGTCGACTGGCTGCCCGACCCAACTGCAGCATCTATCTGCAGCGGTCGGCCGTCAGCCAGTACCCCGACATTGGCGTCTGGTCGCTGGCACGGGCCACCACGTCGTCGTCGTCGCCAGGCGAGACCGGCAGCGACCTGGCGCCGTCCAACTTGTATGCCGGGCTCAACAGCTGTGTCGTCGAGGCCGTGCTGGCAGACGGAGGTGGCGAGAGCATGATGCGTGGCCGACGACGACCATCACGAACCCATCCGCCGCTCGGCGACCCGCACTTTGCCTATCCCGACGTTCTTCGCCAGCGGCCACTCTCGCTCGTGCCTGCTCCTCCGCCCGAACTGGGCCCTGAAGCCGCAGCGGCCTGGCGCCGTCGTCAGGCTGCCCTCCAGCATCGACATCATCTTTACCGCACTGTCGATTTGCAGTGGCATCTGCACGAGATCGGCGACGGCCTCGCAGACCCTCACAACGACCTCCGTCCCCGTCGGCTCGCCATGATGCGTCTCAGCCGGCCGTCTGGCCATCGTCGCATGCCACCCCCTTCGTCTGCTTCGACTGTTGAGACCGACAAGCCTGGAGTCGGGCTGCTGGACCCCCATCGCGTCCGTTCGCAGCCGCTCCCGGGCCGACAGCTCGATGTCGACCCCGTCCTCCGCGCACAGCACCGCCTCGACGACAGCCTGCAGGGCTTGGCCGACTTTGTCGAGTTCTACACGACGTAAGGCAATGGGGCAGATAGAAACACACTTCGTTCCGATAGTAGGATCATAGTACACGTCTGTCTACTCCCAGCTCAAAAGCCGTCAATGTGACTGCCCACGCCCTTTGCGCGTGCAAAGTCAATCAGGTGCAGGCCGACGCTGAGGTCCATCAGCCCCAGCCCCACGCTTTTGTACACTACGTTTCCACGCTGCATCCACCGTGCCAGGTGGTCGTCCTTTTGTTTGCGGATGTCGACCGACGCCTGGCTGGAGCTCCGCCGGTGCAGTTGCAGCGACCTGCGGCTGCTGCGGCCCTCGCTCTTGGGCGACAGTATGGCCGACGAGGACGGGGATGTCTGCATTGACTGCAGGTCCAGCCTCTCAAACTCGAGCGACGGCACGCTCAGTGTGCTCGTGCTTGCCTCGGACGACGAGTCGTCTTCTTCGTCTTTGAGGTTGATGCGCGACAGCATGACCAGTTCGCCGAGTCTGTTTGTCAGTGGGGAGAAGAGAGGGGGAGGGAAGGAGAAAAAACAAAAAAAACATACTCCACCACCTGTCGTGGTGTCAGACCAGCATCGATGATTTCGCCAGCTTCCTTAAGGGCGCCGTCAAGCGTGTCGACGACGACTACGCCGCCCTCGACGGCGTGCTTATGGTAGTGGTGGTGTGGACGTTCGGTGCGAGTGGCCTGGCGCAGCAGCTCGGGTGGCAGCTCATGCATGCTGCGCATAAAGGAGCCGATGGCGACGATCAGACGGCCCTTGCGGCGACCCTCGTGGCTCGTCAGGATGGAGGCGTCAAAGAGCGGCTCGGTCGAGGGAGTGCAGCAGAAGATGACGTCGGCACTGCGCAGATGCTTGGCCAGCAGCCGGCCGTAGTCGTTGTAGGCGGGCGTGAGGACGCTGAACTGGGTGTCAGACCAGCCCTCGCGGGCCTTGCGGTAGGCAGGCGTGCTGTAGAAGCGATTGAGCAGCGCCTGGCTCGAATGCGACAGGCGACGGCAGATGATGTTGACGTGACGGATGGTGGCGCCACGGAAGAGCAAGGCCAGACGGACGTGCCAGTACGCCTGCATGCCGCTGCCAAAGACGAGGACGTTCTGGACGGTGTCACGGCGCAACAGCAGACACGACGACGCCAGGGCGGTGCGAAAGGCCGTCAGCGTGCTCGCGTGAAGCACGCCAAGCAGTTGGCCGGCCGGCGAGAAGAGCGAGAGGGCCCCAGTCGGCCGCATCGTTGAGGCCGCGTCGCCTTCGTCGCCCGGAGGCGCCAGCGTCAGCACCTTCATGCCCACGCCGTCGCGGCTCCACGACGGCACAAACACAGTCGACGGCCGGGTGCTGTCGCCCGGCGAGATGGTCGTCCGTGGCGGCTGCTGCACATCGTCGCCCTGGCCGGCCGTCTGGGTCCCGGTCGAGTACTCGTGCAGGGCCGTTTTGAGCGCCGTGCGGAAGCCCTCGGCCTCGTCCAGCGTCAGGTCCTCTAGCAGCCCCGCAATCTGCTCGTCGGTCAGGATGGTCAGTGACATGGCCAGCGGTCGGGCGGACGCAAAGGCGGGGGTGGGGGATCGATGGCGCCGCGCTGCTCGGATGCTCTGATGTTGATGCACCGTCGTTGCACCAGTCGGCTTGTCTTCCCTCTCTCAGATCCGCTCGTCGGTCTGTCCTGCACGCATCCCGCCCGATGGCAGCGGAGAAGCGGACAAATGCCACGCCGACCAACCAGACAGACAGCGGCCGGTCGCCAAGGAGCCAAGCCCAAAGAAATCGTTCACAGGACGCCGTTCTACCACGTATTCGTTGCCAGGTCGTCCGTCTGATTTGCTCTCTGGTCTGTGTTCCCTGCTTGGTTCATGACCCCACTGACCCCACCGAAAAGAGAAGGCAGTATCTCTTCATAGCTGCCTGTTTGTACTACGTATTAAACTCCCTGCCCCACTTCACAACATCGTACGAGAAACAAGATTCCCTGCCTTCAGTTTGGGAAAGAACAGCCGAGTTGCTGCTACGGATTTCTGGAAGGAGCAGGTCCAAGCATCGCGTCTGTAGTGATCGAATCCTTTGGAATTGGGTTGCTATCAGCAGACAATGAAGCGCTGAGCGGGTCGATAAAAAGAAAAAAAAAAGAAAAAAAAAGAAAAAAAGAAGTCGCCGGCATTCTGCCAGGCGGAACAATGGCTGAAAAGCCATGAAGAAGGTAAGATACAACTCCGAAAGCCCGTCGAGGGGCCTATGCCTCCGCTGTCTCATCCAAGAAACCCATAGCGCTTTGCCGTAACATAACAGTTCGTTTGCTGCCTCCTGGCCGAGCAATGAATGGCACCTCCAAGCACACCTACACACACAGTGACTAGACTTTGCAGAAAAACGCAAGCGATAGTAAACCAGCCAGCCAACCCGGGAAAATAATCAAGCCTCCAGAAGACGTAGCCTGTCGTCATATAGAACTCCTCATGCCGTACGCCTTTGCACACACCCTTTCGACTCCCGGCCGCCTGTGCTCACCGGACGGCCATGGATGCGTTGCCGCCCTGGAACACGAGTGCGGCGTGCTTGCCGCGGACGATGCTCTTGGCACCCGCCGCCGATCCGCCCGTGCCCACACCGAGATCATGCATGCGGCCGCTCTCCAGCTCAAAGATGACGCCGTGCACCTCGAGACCGCGCTCCTGCACGGCCTCCTGCACCGTCAGGTTGGCCATCAGCGCCCTGGCCCCGGCCTCGACGTTGAGCTCGGCTATGCGGATCGCCCGCGCCTTGACGTCGCGGATCGCTGCCAGCTCGTCTGCATTCTCTCGTCGGATCGCCCGCAGTGGTGTCAACCAGACGTCGAGCACGCCGCCGACCGGCGTGTCGCCCAGAGCGGCCGTCGCGCCGCCACAGCCCGTGTGGCCGCACAGGATGATGTGCTTGACCTTGAGGTGGGCCACCGCATACTCGATCACAGCCGAGGTGTTGAGGTCGCTGCCCGACACAATGTTGCCAATATTGCGGTGCACAAACACATCACCCGGCTGCAGGCCGAGGATCGTCGTCTCGGGACAGCGGGAGTCTGAGCAGCCAATCCAGACTGTAGTTGGGTGGGGGCGTTAGAAACATGAGAGAAGCAGAGAGCATGGCTGTTGCCGAAACATCCGAGGAGCCCCTGACAAGGGGGGTTGACGAGAAGAGAAAGAAGGAGGGGGAAGGCTTGGTGAAGGGAGTTGACCAGGGGTGGAAAGGATCATCAGAAGGTTATGACGACGTACGGATCTGAGGTGTCTGGCCAGTCGCCAGTCGCTGAAAGAAGCTGGGGTTCTGGTGTGCCTTATAGCCAGCCCAGGCATTGTTGGAGCTCAGCGCATACTGAAAGGTCGTTTCTGAGCAGGAAAAAAGTCGGTGAGCAATGCAGAACGGGACGAGCAGCCTGGGAGGAAGACCGCAACAAGACGGAAAGGAGCTGAACTTACGGATTTCGGCCATCTTGAACACGAGGACTATGGACGGGACGAGAAGGACGCAAAGGAGAGAAGAGCCGGTTTTGTTGGGATGCTGGAGATGCACAAGAGTACGCAGAAGGAACACAGGATGGATCGAAAGCGAGGCAGTCCTTCAAGTACAGGAAACAGAGTCTATAAGGACGAAACGAAGCACAGACTCCGCAGAAGCCTTGTTCCAAACAGACGTATGGAGACAGGTGATGTCAGCACGAGAGGCCGAGGAAAACAGGTGATGGCAATATCCGGGACGCCTGGTAGAAGATGAATGGAAGGCAGGTCAGGGACCAGAAGCCGAAGGCGCGAGGATGATGCCGCGAGGTATTTTATTCTCTGGTAGCACGTTTTCGCCTCGATCTCGGTTGACCTTTTTGGGAGAGGTGTGGGCAGCGGTCGTATGAACTCCGGGTGGATGTGTAAGTTGCAGCACAGAACAGGCCGAAAAGACGAAAAGACGAATGCCGCGTTAGCCAGCTCAGTCCGTCCAACCCAGGGGATGAAGGAGGGGGGGCTTTCTGGGCGGGTCTCGTTTTTGTCGGGGGGGGTGTCCTTTTCCTCGAGTGCTTCAAAGACACACCAGCTGCAGCTGATGGCTGGTTTTGGTCGGTTATGTAAGTGTCTTACTTTGTCCAGAAGGATGGCTGTTCCCAAAAATGGCGCAGTCAACAGGCGTGGCGTCCGGTCCGGGCTGTGCGTCCTTTGCGAGTGGGAGGATGAAAGAGGACGGGAAAAAGGAAGGCAGAACGAGAGCAGACAACTGGCGAAGGGGTGCAAATATAACAAAACAAAAGCACCCAATCCTAGTAGCAGTATTGTGCACGTCCGTCCGCTTTCGTACATGGTAAGATAAGTCCCATACCCCGTAGCACTCGTACTGGCTTTGATACACATCGAGCAGGCATTAGGCGGAAGTCCGGGGGCTTGAGATAATCGGCAGACATCTGCTGGCTGGCGATATGCACTTGCTGCCTATTGCCCCCCCTTGTCCCACACCTCTCTGGATGCCGGTCCGTGGGATGAAGACACGCCGTGCCGCCACGCGTCCGTCCAGACTGACGGCCGGAATACATCCGAATTATCGTCTGCGCAGACGGTGCCGCGCTCGTCTGAGCCTGTGGGGGGTTTCTGGAGGCCTGTGATCTCTCCGCACTCTTTGAGGTGGCATTTCTAAAATTACCGTCTTGCCAAACCGAATTGTCAGATTAATCGCTGCAAAAAAAGAGGGGCCTCGTCCAGGGCCAGCCGCAACCGAGCCACTAAGCGGTCGCGGTCAGACCCTGTTTTGTTGCGCTGTTGAGGGTCAGGCCCCGTTACAGAAGGAGAGCTGAATGCTAGCGACCCTTTTGGCAGGGCCAGTTGGCCGCCGAACAGCACTAATCTTTGTTATGCCAGATCCAGGCAGCCACTGTGAGATAAGTTACCAGATACCAGATACGAGTAATGTGGCCGGCAAGGTGGGGGGACCTGCCACCTGGGAGATGGCAGATGGCAGATGAGAGATGGACCTCTTGGCGACACCTGAGATTGAGGCTTACCATGCAGATCTGCTGCTGCTGCAATTTGCTCTTCCCGCCGTGCAAAACGGCCTCGACCCCAGACTCGACGCCCTGCCGGCTTCTCCGTCATTCCCCCCTTTCAGCACCGACACGACTGCGCGATAACAAGAGCAGCAGGGGGAAGGGGGAAAAAAGGGAAAGAGGAGAAAGACCAACACTCGGCCAGGGGGCCTTGCAGATGCTACGGAGTACGGAGCAGGCACTTGTACGAGGCCCCGGCTACGACGCAGCTATCACTCACCGCACTTCACCATGCATAATCTTGTGCAGCATCTTGTTAACCTACGGCGCCGCTGTGGGTCGTCCCCGAAGAGGATTCGGCTCAATGATGCCAGCTACGACGCGAATGGCTAAACACATCCACAGGCAACATCCACAAATACGTAACATATCCTACGACCACCTACATATGGATGGCGGAGATAGTCCTGCATACCACATCCAGCCTGGGTTACTTCGCGTCCTTCGGCCTCTGAACGGCCGACGACCTGTTTCCTGTCTCCTACTCGTACGGCCTTTCCTTTTCAAGTTCCGGTGCCCCCTGCAACGACGGCAGTCTCGGCCGCTCCACTCCAGGCACAGAAACTACATCGTACGTATGTATCTCGCAAGTACGGTAAGAATTGGATCTGTCTGCCAGGCAAAATGTACTTTTTACTTTTTTCATTTTTTGTTAAAAACTTCGTCCGTGCCAGGACGCCTTGCATTCCCGACCAGCGCCTATCCGGATTTTGGTTTCATGCCTCGGGACGTTTTGAAAAGGTATAACAAAAAAAGCACAATGCGCTGCCATCCTTTGTCTCAGCTGCCGTCTTCTCCCCTTATACCTTGATGGCCGTCTCAATGGCCTTGCGCTTCTTCTCGATAAGCTTGTTGGCCTTCTCGCCCATAATGCCACCACCCCACCGTTTGCGGGCATCCTCGCCCTTCTCCAAGAAGCCGTCCTTGACGGCCGAGACGAGCTTGGACAGCTCCGTCTTGTCCTCGGAGCGCACCTCGGTGAACGCAAGAACAGCAGCGGTCTGGTTCCACAGTCAGTATATAGCCCAAGCGTAAGACTACGTAGACACCAGAATTCCTCACCTTCTTGTGGACGACGGTGCCGAGACGGGCCTTGCCCTTCACAATGGCGTACGGCACGCCCATCTTGCGGCACAGAGCCGGCAGGAAGACGACCAGCTCGATCGGATCGACGTCGTTGGGGATCAGGACCAGCGAAGCCTTCTTGTTCTCGACCAGGCCGACAACGTGGTTCAGGCCGTACTTGACCGTGTACGGCTTCTTGCTGACGTCCTCCTTCTTCTTGCCCTCCTTGATGGCCGTAGCCTCCTTCAGCAGACGCTCCTTCTTCTCCGCCTTGGTCTCCGGGCGGTACTTGTTCAGGAGCTTGAATGCCTGCGCAGCCGTGTTGCGGTCAAGCACGTGCTGGAACTGCGCAATTGCGGGCGGCACCTTCAGACGCAGACCCAGGATCTTCTTCTGGCGCTGCAGACGGATGTACTCGGGCCACTTCACCATGCGCGACACGTTGCGGCGCGGCTGGATGTCCTGGCCGATGCCGAAGTTGAGAGGGCGCTTCTCGATCAAAGGGTTCTGTCGTCTCGGCGTCAGCAGAAAGGCTTCCAACCAGACAACTGGCCGGGAGGGGGACAAGTACTGACCTTGGCAACCTTCTTCGCACCCGCACGTCCCTGAGGGAACGGGGCTGGGGCTACCTTCTTACCGGAAGCTTTCGGAGGCTGTCATTGAGAAAAAGAAGACATCAGCATACTGTACGTCTTCTATTTTAACTCTAAAGAGCACCATACTACGACGGCGATGACATTTCTGCGCAGCGACGCCGTAGTATGGGCTCCAGCCAAGGAATCACCGGTGCTCTCTTCGTCCCCTTCCTCTCCGCTCGTTCGAACGGATTGGAAAGGTCGGAAGAGGACGACCAGGTGGAATGTGTGCGCAGGATGTGTACTGAATCACACCCTGGCCGTTCTGCGCATGAAGCGCATACTAGGAAGCAACACGATTGAAGCTGTCGAGTTCGTTTGATCAAATTAGCTTACCATTTTGTCGTTTGGCGATTCTGTTGTCGGCCGGTTGATGCGTGTGTAGACAAGAAAAAAAAGTCAAATCGAGTCCAAAAGATTTCGAAACTGTTAAATTGATGGGGCCTGCTAGAAATTTTGTGGTGGGAATTCTAGGGCTGGTGAGGGGCTAGACCGGAAAAACAGCCGCCGAAAGCCACCGCGGAAAAACGCTAGCTCCCATGACTCAGCATATGGCATCGCATTGGATGCCTTTAGATTAACAAACGAGAATTGCGACCACGAGGGAACGGCTCAATGGTATGGCTCCGGCACTCTGTATGCTCTGCAAGGCAGAGCGTGCCATGATAAAACGACCGAAGAACCATCAGAAGCTCTGCAAGACATGCTTCATTGCCATATTTGAAGATGAGGTTCACCACACAATCACATCAGCCCGCTTGTTCTATCCCGGCGAAAAGGTGGCAATAGGAGCGTCAGGCGGCAAGGACTCCACGGTCCTGGCCTCCGTGCTGAAGACGCTCAATGAGCGCCACAAGTACGGCCTCGACCTGGTACTGCTCAGTGTCGATGAGGGCATCAAGGGCTATCGCGATGATTCGCTGGAGACTGTGAAGCGAAACGCCGAGCAGTACGAGATGCCTCTGAAGATTGTTGGGTACGGCGAGCTGTATGGCTGGACCATGGACCAGGTCGTCGAGACTGTCGGCAAGAAGGGAAACTGCACATACTGTGGCGTCTTTCGCCGTCAAGCACTCGACCGGGGCGCCAAGCTGCTCGGCATACGACATGTCGTCACTGGCCACAATGCCGACGACGTGGCGGAGACCGTTCTGATGAATCTTTTGCGCGGGGATCTGCCACGCCTATCTCGCAGCACGAGCATCGTGACGGGAGGCGACCATTCTGAGGTCAAGCGGAGCAAGCCGCTCAAGTATGCCTATGAGAAGGAGATCGTTCTGTATGCCCACCACAAGAAGCTGGACTATTTCAGCACCGAGTGCATCTACAGCCCCGAAGCATTCCGCGGCAGTGCGCGCAGCCTCATCAAGAATCTGGAAAAGGTCCGGCCCAGTGCCATCCTGGACATTGTGCGGAGTGGCGAAGATATGGCCCGACTTGTACCAGGAGCGGCATCGCGGTCGTCCTGTGCCTGTGCCGGAGGGTCGGCCGTTGATTCCGCGACAGCATCTGCTAGTGTGGCTGTTGAAGACGATGGTGGTGAGGGAGGGGGAGGATGTGGATCGCTGGCCGGCCAAATGCCTGGCGGAGAGTTGGCTGCGATGGAGGCGCAGCTGAAGAGTAATGAAGCGGTCGAATCGCTAGAAATTGATGTGGCTGCGCGGCTACCGATACGGAGGAAAGAAAGAAAAGACGGCTCTGGGAGGACGGTTCCGGCAAAGCAGGTGCTGGGAACGTGCGAAAGATGCGGATACATGTCCAGTCAAGCAATATGTCAAGCCTGCACGCTGCTCGAAGGGCTCAACAAGAACAGACCACATATCAGCATATAAGTCTTCGACGACATGGGCCATCCGCATATGATGATTCTGTATATTTACGGCAAAGGCGTCTTCGCAAATCTGATTTACACATGTTGGGCGTAGTCGCAACTCGACCTTGGCTCGTCTTTCCATCCGTCCTCCGTGTCCGACGATGGAGCCGAACCGGGGCACATGCTCGTTCTCTATTCGGTCCTTCAAGTCTGGCTTCAGCTTCGTAGAACCATTATGAAAACCGCTTCTCTACCTGTAGCAGACAACTTGTTAGCTGCGATAGTCCTCAGGAGATCATGGGAACTGATGGATCAATATAAGCGTACCTTCCAGGCATTGTTCACTTCGAAGCCGGCTGGCGCTGTGGCGTTGGCCGTTTGTCCGCGTAAGAGTCCGGTCAGTCTCCGATCACGGTCCATCACTGTAGTCAAGGTCAGCTCATTGGTCCTCCAGTAGAAGACTCGAGTAGTGTGTCTTGGTTCATACTTTGCTGTAACGGTTGTTAGCAAGATCTGATTCCAAAAACAAAGCCGGAAAATGACCTACATTATCCCATTGATCAACAGACCGCCGAGGCCGCAATCCGCTGTTTTGCATGTTCCGTAGCTTGGACATTCCAGCGCCGGACACTCCGAACATCTATTCTTTTCTCAGTATGCTTCCAGTGTTCCGGCCCCGGCCACTCGGACGTTCATACCACAGTGATGATCGCATAGGGGATCAAGGCTTCGAAGGGGACCGGCATGGTGGGCGATCTATGTGTACGAGGTATTCCAATGGAGAATCGTGGTGAGTGGCTCACTCCTGTCGGATCGGTTCGAGTACGATGCTTCTTTTCGTTGGTAAAGCCGAGGATTTGATTGACTGGCCATGTCGCTGCCTCAGGCGCCAATATTTCCTAGAAAGACTGGATCCCACGGAATGGGGGCATAATGAATATTACATAATCCAACTACCCACCTGACTGGTCAGGGGCGACGCCTCACTTTCTGGGGAAACGTGCCAGTGCCGCGAAGCTGAGAAGGCCACGGATTTGCGAGCAAAACAAGGGCTTGCGACTCGAAACGTTGACGCCCCGACGCGTTATTCATCACGAACATCGCGTATTTCACGGGCCAAGACGTTTTTGAGCTGTGGACGATCTTCAAAAAGCGCGTTTCGCGCATCTTGGCGTCCCAATCCTCCACGGCGCATCCTGGATCTCGATATACCTAATATATTCGCTACAACCTACCTTTCCCGTTACGGCCAACCGTGCCCCGAGCCTAGGAATGCAGCCACTCGCCAGCCACTATCTTGTGTCTTGCCATGCTCACACTGGTGCTTGACCGATCAGTCAACGAAACGCCGAGTCGCAAATAGGACACTGCGAAATTTGCATTGCGCGCCAAGACGACGACTGAACGAGGGAGACAACGATGGCAAGCCAACAACTGATGAATGAGGAGCTTCAGAGCAACGTAGTTGTATCCGAAGGTAGCGTCTCTCCAAGTCCCGGTGACAACTCTAGTGCCAGCGTCCTAGAAAGGGCTACACAGCTAGGCGCCACAAACGGAGACAGTACCGAACAACACTACGGCGAGAACGACGACGAAGCTGCAGAAGACTACGATGGTGCAGAGGATGATGAAAGCGGCTTCGGCTCGGGCTCGGACTCCGACTCCCAACAAGAGGATGGCGACCTAGGGCCAGACGATGACGACGATGACGGCTACGACTCCGAGAGTGCAGGCGACGAAGAAGATGAGCACCTAGAAGGCTCTGGCTTGGCGAAGCGCGGCCCGAGAATCAAGAACGAGGACGACGAGGACGACGACGATGAAGAGGAAGAAGAAGACGATGACGATGACGACGACGAGCTGGAGAGTGGCGAGGAAAACGGCATCGAGGATGCTGAGCTGGATGCCGACGCTGACATCATCGAGGATGCAGAAGGTGTTGGCGCCGTCAAGATTCGCCCCGGCGAGACAGACGACGACGATAGCGTGGTCAGCGCCAGGGAAACTCAGTCGAGTGACGAAGACTGGGACGAGAATGCGGTAAATGTAGAAGAGGACGAGGAGGAAGGAGGTGGTGTGGAAGAGGATGGAGCTTATGGAACGTGTGTGTTCTGCAACCAAGACGAGGAGCACGGACCGAATGAAGGCGTCGAGGCTTTGCTGACATGCTCGGACTGCGTCGGAAGTGGTAAGAAACCAGATCCCGTATTGCGTTTGCCGCTATATGATCTATTGGATTTTGCTGACCTGACAGCCCACGAAGGATGCGCCCATGAGCATGGATATGCTGCGGAAGACGGGGGTAAGCCTTTTAGTTTTTCGTCTGTGAGGTGGAGTGTGGTGAAGGCATCATGGCTAACTTCGCACTAGAGACGTGGAGATGTCCAGACTGCATCGCAGAAGCCGAGCGCGGGTCTGTTCTGGAGGACACTATGGAGGTTGATGGAGATGGAGGGGCGAACGGTGTTCAGGCTGACATACCGGTCTTGGCAACCCCTAAACTGTCGCCGGCACCGCAAGGAACAAGCGTCAGTGTGGAGTCTCGTCCGGAAGACCATTCGAGCAGTGTCTCTCGATCTCTGCGAAAACGAAGATCCTCTCCCATCGAGGTTGATGAAGGCGGCATGTCGTTGCGCAAGCGCAGGAAGAACACAGCGGAGGACCTGAGTGTTGACGACAACGCAAGACCCTTGGACTCGGCTACACCATCTTCAGCTAGGTCGCTGCGGGTAAAGCCGACATCAGCCTTGGTGTCGGTTGAGAAAAGGACAAGGACCAGCCTCATCCTCAAGATGCGGGTGAGTGGGGCAGAGCTCCGCAAAATCTTCACAAAGCGTCGAAAGTACACAAGAAAGATCCAGGACAAGGCCGAGAAGTCTCCCAGGCCAGGAAGTGCGCGGAGCGCGGTGCACGTTGGCCTGATTGCTGGCGCGCCTCCCATGATCACCAGCACCTTCACGCAGCCGTTCTACTCCTTCTTTGACAAAGAGACAGAAGAGCTCAAAGGAAAGCCGTACGGAGGAATACTCACAGAGGCCGAGGCCGAGACAACACGGACGTTTCCGGCTGCGGAAGACAGAAGAAAGTTCGGCGAGGCCAAGCAACAGGCAGAGGAAGAACGACAAGTCCGACTCTTGGCAACGCAAGCGGAAGCGGAGGCGCCCAAGAAGAAGCCTAAGAAAGCAGTGGACCCGGCCAGCCAGATTGAGTGCATCGAGTTTGGCGGCTGGGAAATCGGCACGTGGTATGCGGCCCCATACCCTGAGGAGTACAGCAGGAACCAGGTGCTTTATATCTGCGAGTTCTGCCTCAAGTACATGAACTCGGACTATGTTGCGTGGCGGCACAAGCTGAAATGTCCAGCGAAGCATCCACCAGGAGATGAAATATACCGGCACGGATCTGTCTCGGTCTTTGAGGTGGATGGCCGTAAGAATCCGGTCTACTGCCAGAACCTGTGCCTCCTGGCGAAGCTATTTCTCGGCTCCAAGACGCTGTACTACGACGTGGAGCCGTTCCTCTTTTATGTGTTGTGCGAATACGACGAACTCGGTTACCACTTTGTGGGGTATTTCTCCAAAGAGAAGCGCGCCAGCAGCCAGAACAACGTCAGTTGTATTCTCACGCTGCCAATCCACCAGCGCAAAGGATACGGAAATCTTCTTATCGACTTCTCTTATCTTCTGACGCGAGTGGAGAAGAAGACGGGGTCTCCAGAGAAGCCTCTTTCTGACATGGGTCTGGTGTCCTACCGAAACTACTGGAGACTGGTGATGTGCCGCTATCTCCTGGCGGTCATGACGGAGAGCACGGCCGACAAGCTGGGACTGTCGGTCAAACGGATCTCAGACGAGACGGGAATGACGGCCGACGACGTCATCTCGGCGCTGGAAGGCCTTCGCTGTCTCGTGCGCGACCCACAAACGGGTCTATACGCATTCCGAGTGGATCTGCCATACTGTCGTGAATACGTCGCCAAATGGGAGGCAAAGAACTATGTGACGCTGAACTCCGACGCGCTGACGTGGACGCCATACGTGATGGGCCGTGGTAACGCGACAAACTTTGAGCTGGGCCCAGCTCTGACCGCGATCGCCCCGCGAGATGAGGATGACGAGCCGAAGTCGGCAGACGAGTTCATAGCGAGGCTGGTCAATGGCATGGACCGATCGGCTGAAGTCAAACCTGCCGGTGGGGATGTGGACGCGATGGAGCATGGCCAAGCAACAATCGTGCTGGAGTCCACGGAGCCCAACGAAAACGGACCCGGAGCAGTTGCTGGAAGCAACGGGTGCCCTCAGCATGAGAGCACGGAAGCCCAGCGCGCGAGTATGGCCAGCCAAAGCAACGAACCCTTTGGGACTGCTGGTGGCGACGCCTCTCCGTCGGATGACACACGAGAAGGGAAATCCTGCTCCGTGGACAGCAAGGATCCACTGGATGCTGAGGAGTATAGTGCAGATAAAGCAGGGACGTCGATGTCTACAGACGACTGGACAGCGCCCTATGCAGACGTCCCGGCCACGCGGTTCGTGGTGTTTCCGCCCATATCAGCACGTCGGTTCAACTACGCGCGGACTACGATTGGGAGGCAACCTGCACCACGGGTCAGCAACGGGGTGAGGGGAAGAAGCCGGTACGGGTCGAGCAGCATCCGGCGACCGACAGTGTCCCGACCGAAAACGACCTCGACGCGGAAGAAGTCCGGAGGCACAGGCCGAGGGCCTGGCCGTTGGCCCAAGGGGACAAAGAAGAGCGACTATGGAAACGCCGACAGCGGCCCAGGCCTTCCGCCAGCGTGGATTGCCGAGAGACAGGCGCGGCAAACGAAGTCGACAACGGCTGAGCCTGTGTCTGTGAACGGAAAGGAGCCCGTTGCCGAGGAGGATGCGGTGGCCGTTGTGACCTCAGGGCTACCAACAGTAGTATCAAAGGAGGAAAATATGAACGAGTCGCCAGCCGAGGACACGGTGCAAGTGCACACACCTCCAGCCAAGACGCGGAACGGGCTAGGAGCGTCGAGCCTATCGTCAAAGAGCAGGCCGTCCCCGCGGCTAGGCAAAGGCGAGGACACGGTGATGGTAGGTGTCGAAGAGGACAGGTGATTGTGTGCGAGGTAGTTTCGTGTCTTGTATGCAGGACGGATTGGTTTGGTTTCTTGTAAGATAAAATACCCCTTTGGAATGGAGCTGCTGTCTGTCTGTTTGGAGGACTGGGTGAGGCTGCTGCATGGGCCAATACAGACCCGGTTTCATCTCGCATTCGCCATCAATTGCGCAGCTGACTGCTAGATCGAATAAAAGCCGTGGGCGCGTCAACTAGGTGTAATCGTGGCGTCGACGGCGTTGGCTAACAAGAGTACTGTATGCTTGTAGGCAGTACTGTCTCTGCTGTCGCAACAGGCCGAGGCTCCACTACTAGGCAGTAACGTAATCTCTCGCCACATCGTCCCAGCTCGCTAATATCTTAATTACAAAGACCCCTCCACAATTCCATTTCCCGCCAAAAGCCGCCGTAGGCACAAGCCATTCCTTCTTTATCCCTCCTGCAAGTTTTATCATCGCCAGGAAACTAAGCAAAAATAAATACATCACATCTGGGCCGTTCGCTACGCCGCCGCGCTCTCCTCGTCTTCCTCGGTTTCCAGCATCCAAACGGAAGGGGAGCGAACATCTCCCAGGCCTCACTGGCGCGTCTCGTGCTCTTCTACTCTAGCAGCTTAACACTGTAATATCCCATTTCCTCCTATTACCAGTCTCCTCTCTCCGCGCCGGCACCTCCGACCCCCGACCCCTTCTTTTTCTCTTTCTCTTTCGACGTGCGATTGGTATTCCATAGCCTCCCCGTGGCATTCCGGTCCTCCACGTCTGATTTTCTTTACCCTTATTTCTTACCATACCTTTCGTCTCCGATTCGGACTCGTCTAGCGCATTTCTGGAACTTGCGGCTTATTTGTCTCCTGTTCTCCTATTGCGACAACACGAAAGGGAAGCCTGCGCGTACACATCATTGTCATATTCCAGATCGCTTGGCACCCCATTGGCACGGTCACCTTTCCTATCGTTTTATCGTTCACCATCTCGTCTACCTTTCTCTTTCAGACCCGCCGCCAGTCCCCAAAATGTCCAAGGTTATGCGAAGCGTGAAGAATGTCACAAAAGGCTATTCTAGCTCGCAGGTCAAAGTGCGAGAAGGTTCGTCGTGGTCGGCCCCGGCTTGTCGCATCGCCTGAAGCTGCTTGCTAACTGGCCTCCTATCGCGCAGCTACTAGCAATGACCCATGGGGCCCTACAGGTACTCAGATGAGCGAGATCGCTCAGCTCACCTTCAGCTCGTATGCCTCCCCTCCCCTTCAGCGATGGGCTTTTCCAGCACTGCCCGTGGCCTGGACCTCTGGCGACTGAACTGCAGTGTCATCATGCTCATATTTGTTTTGATGGCAGGTCTGTCGACTTTAGCGATATCATGGACATTATCGATAAGCGGCTAAACGACAAGGGCAAGAACTGGCGGCACGTCCTGAAGGCTCTTAAGGTGCTTGACTACTGCCTGCACGAGGGCTCCGAGATGGTTGTGTCCTGGTCCAAACATAACCTGTACATCATCCGCACCCTGCGCGAGTTCATATACACCGACGAAGAGGGACGCGACGTTGGCCAGAATGGTTCGTACCAGCAGCAGAACGCGTCCTTTCCGCCGTGGTGAAATGGATGGCTAACATGAATCGACGTACAGTTCGCATCGCCGCCAAGGAACTCACGGCCCTCATCCAAGACGACGAGCGGCTGAGAGCAGAGCGCAACGACCGCCGGTCTTGGAAGTCCCGTGTGACTGGGCTCGACGAATACGGGCCGCAGCACAACGATCCTCCACCGCACCGGCGCCACCGCGAACGGAGGCAGAACGAGGACGAGGACGACACCGAGTACCGACTGGCGATCGAGGCCAGCAAGCAGCAGGAGGAGGAGGACCGCAGAAAGCGCGAGAGCCGGTCTGCCGACGGCGTCGTCGACGATGACGACCTGGCCAAGGCAATCCGACTGAGCAAGGAAGAGGAAGACCGTCGGCGCCGTGAGCTTGAGGCCGCCAATAACAGCAGCAACAACGCCGACCTCCTGTTCGATCCGGAACCAGCGCAGCCGGCGGCACAGCCGCAATTCACCGGCTTCAACCAAGGCTATCAGCAGGGCAGCGCCGTCGATTTTTTTGCGAACCCCATCGACCAGAACCAGATGCAGATGCAGCCGACCGGCTACAACATGTATGCCCAGTACGCGCAGCCAACCGGTTTCCAGAATGGCTTCGGAGCGAACGGCTTTGCCGCGCAGCCAACTGGCTTCGATCCGTACAATCAGGCGCTCCAGCTGCAGCAGCAGCAAACGTCTTTTTCCAACAACCCTTACGGCCAGCAGCAGCAGCAGCAGCCACAGCAGCCGCAGGAGCCCATGCTTCACCCGGGCAGCAACAACCCGTGGGCCACGTCGAACAACACTGGCGCGCAGCCCCTGCAGCCCCTGCCAACGGGCTCGAACAACCCTTTTGCGGCCAACCAGACGCCGGCCCGAGCACAGCCTTTTCGGAATTTCTCGCCTCTGTCCAGCCTGCCCGAGCAAAAGTCACTGTTGCAGTTCCAGCAGCAGCCTCAGCAGCAGCAGCAGCAGCAGCCCCAGCAGCAGTCATTCGCGCAGTCGCCGGCACGTCCGCAGAGGGAACTCACTGAGCACGAGGCAAGGCTTAACGCGCTTCTTGCCACCGGCGAGGGTCTCGACACGTTTGGAAACACGGGCCAGCTCCGTATTCCTGCCCAGCACACGGCACCCGGGACGTTTGTCAACAGTGCTGGTGCGGGTCTGAGCCGTATGACGGCCGATGCCACCGGCACGAATCCGTTTCTGCGAGGACAGTTCACGGGCATCCCGACAGTATCGTATGGCAGCGGCATGTCCGGCAATCCGTATGGGATTCAGGCACAGCCACACCAACAGCAGCAGGTGACCAACCAGGGCGATCTCATCCAGTTTTAGAGAGTTTGCCGGGCAGGTTTCGGTGGTGTCTTAGCTTCGCCTTTTCTCTGGCGTTTTCCTTTGCGTCTGTTTCCGCTTGTCTCTCTCTTAACCCCTTTGTATGCTCTCTCTTCCAGCCTCTTCGAATCTCTCCTTCTCGACACTTTGATTTCTTTTTCTTGCATTCTTCATACCCGTTTTGGAGCCGCCGTGGAGCCGGAAGACGGACGTAGATATTAGGTAGTGGCGGGAAAACAGTTCAGCGTATCTATCGACCGGTTCCTTTATGAAATGCCCTCTCTTTTTTGTATGCTTTGCGTTTTGGGTAGTTGCATCATTGAGAGTATCTTGCATAATGTGATATATCACGCCACGTCCAGCCGCTATCTTAGCAGGTGACTCCCAACATATGTAGGCAGCAGCTGATTCCTTGCGCGCAGTCCGACTTCTGCTGGGAGGGGCGTTTTCGTTGGCTGTCGCGCAGCTTCACGACAAGCTTCGCTGCTGCATGCAGCGCTAAAAGCAAGAATGCCTCCCAGGCACAGGTTAGGCAGGTTAGGCAGGTTAGGCACCAGGGCGGCCTGCAGCAGAGCGAGCTGTGATTGGCCCGCGACGATTTCTGGCCAATCAGGGTTCAGAATTGGATGCTGTACTGCTGCCTGAGGCCTAACTGCTGGGCCCGCCAGTCACTAAATTACGCAAATGCGGTGTTCGACTAGGACTGCCTTTTTCCGACTATCCCTTTTTCTGTTACGCGACTGCCCGGGTTTATGTCTATTATTTTTTTTCCCTCTCGTCGCCGCCCAAATTTTCGACACCTTCCCGTTTCTATCAACCACCCTTTTCACCTCCGCATCGGCGCGTCTTCGAGCAGGACGTGTAGGCATACCAACACCCAGGAGAGCCATGCATCTGGTCTTTTCGCACTGCGTCTCGACCATCCTGAACTAGCTGCTTCCCATCAGCTCGAGCACCTTGTCTCTGGCCTGCCGAGGCCTCGACGCGACAGCTTCGACGCGCGCACTACTAGACAGCTCGGCACGAGACATCTTGAGTCGGGCAACGATCCCTTTCACCCACACACGCACACTTGGCGTCAAAGCTGCGCAATCTGCTTGAGAGAGCGGCCAAGGTAGTCGCAAACACAGGTCGCGAACACTCACCTCACCTCGTCCTCGACATCAGAGTATCCTACCGCGGTGAACATCATCAACCGGAACCTGCCCATATTTACTAGAGCGACACCACACCTCTACAGCGACCATGTCGTTTGGGTCTGGTGGTTTTGGTGGCTTCGGCCAGCAGAACCAGTCGTCAGGCTTCGGATTCGGAGCAAATGCGGCAAACACCAATACAACCCCAGGTATGTGCCTACTTTGCTTTGTCGTCTGCGAATAATCACCCGGTGCTTTCCTCCTCTGCCTCACACCATGTGCCTGAACGCTCGACTGTTCTACGCGCGAGCCATTCTCCCTGAACACGTCAGGACTAACCGGATCTGTCTCTATGGCATCAGGTTTTGGATCCGGTACATCTGGCTTTGGAAGCAACACCAATACTGGTACTGGCCTCTTTGGCAATACTGCAAGCACGGGTTTCGGTGCCAATACCGGTATGGCCTCGGAACACGCTCTCCTAGATTGTCTACTGCATTCTGTTATCGTCCATGTTTCTACCTCTCGTTTTAGCAGTAGTTGTCTTCGTTCGTGGTCTAGAAACTAACGCACTCGTGTCAGGCGGTTTTGGCTCAGCCGGCACTGGCGGCTTTGGCGCGAAGCCTGCCTTTGGTGCGACGACGTCAGCCGGCGGTGGCCTTTTTGGATCGACGACAGCCACGGCTGGCTCCTCTGGATTCGGTGCTGGCGGCGGTTTTGGATCGACGACAACCACGGCAACTACGCCATTTGGAGGCGGCGGCACCTCGTTGTTCGGCGCGAGCAAGCCGGCGTTTGGCACTGCAGCACCCACTGGAGGTCTCTTTGGCAGCACAGCGGCTCCGGCAGCGACTGGGTTCGGCAACGCAGGTGGTGGGTTTGGCGCGGCAGCAAATCCTGGCATCGGCACCAATGTTGGCGACCCTCCTGGCACGGCAAACGTCGCGTTTCAGCCGTATATCGAGAAGGAGAGCAACAGCAACCAGCAGAACAGCTTCCAGAGTGTTCTGTTCATGGACGCCTACAAGAAGTGGTCCGTTGAAGAACTTCGTCTGGTAGATTACAACCAGGGACGTCGCTACGGGAACGCGTCTGGTACTGGCGCATTTGGTGTCAGCTCCAACTTTGGTGGTTTTGGCTCGAACAACAGTACCAATACCGCCACCACAGCAAACGCTTCCGGCGGTTTGTTCGGCAGCGGCACTACCACGACTGGTTTCGGCAGCCAGCCTGCCGCTACGACCGGCGGGTTCGGTACTAACACTTCGACGGGTGGTAGTCTTTTCGGAGCAAAGCCTGCCGCGACCGGTGGCCTGTTTGGTAGTACACCGGCCCAGCCAGCACAATCAGGAGGCCTGTTTGGCTCTGCTGGTGGTGGTGGTGGCTTTGGCTCAGGCACGACTGGCGGTTTTGGTTCTGCCAACACGACTGCAGGCACTGGGCTCTTTGGCAACACCGCTGCGCAACCTAAGCCGGCCACTGGATTCGGCTTTGGATCCAATACTCAGACCACGGGTGCTTTCGGCAGCACTGGAACTACCAATACGTTTGGCGCGGCAAATACTGGAGCGAGCACAAATGCTGGCGGTCTCTTTGGCTCCACGCCTACCAACACAGCCACGGCCGGTGGTGGACTGTTTGGTTCTGCAGCCCAGCCAGCAGCCAATACGGGTGGATTTGGCGCCGGTGCGAGCGGTGGGTTTGGCGCACAGAACACACAGGCGGGTGGCCTATTCAGCCAAGCCAAGCCTGCTACCGGCGGCCTCTTTGGCACGACAACAACCAACACGGCTGCTCCGGGCACTTCCGGTGGCCTGTTCGGGTCGACAGCCACATCCTCGCCGTTTGGTGCCAACAACACGACGCAGTCGTCATTCTTGCAGAAGCCAGCCGCCACGACGGGTGGAGGCTTGTTTGGAAACGCCGCAGCGCAGCCCGTAGGGGGCGGTGGACTCTTTGGAAACGCGGGCCAAACCGCGCAGCCTCAGCAGCAACCGCAGCAGGGATCTCTTTTTGGTGGTAGCCTGAACCAGGCCCAGCCGAAGCAGTCGCTTTTTGGCTCTCCAGCTCCGGCTGCGACTGGCTCCCTTTTCGGTGCTCAGATGAACAACCAGCAGCAAGCCGGCAACATGTTTGGCCAGAGCGCTTCAGTACAGCAGCAGGGCGGTGGCTTGGGCGGCTCGCTGTTTGGCAACTCGACCCAAGGTCTGGGCGGCCTGGGTGCCTCGCAGGGCTTGACCACGAGCATCTCCGACGCCGGCGCTTATGGAGCTCCTTCTCTCTTCCAGAATCTGACTACAGCTGAGGTGCAGAACCCCGGACCTCTTGCTACTCCGCTATCCTTGAACAAGAGCAAGACGTCCCGGCGGAGCTCCATTCTGCCGCTGTACAAGATGAATCCCGGCTCGGCGTCCAAGTTTGCCACTCCTCAGAAACGTGGCTATGGATTCTCCTACAGCACGTTTGGCACCCCCAACAGCGCCTCCAGTACGACCAGCACGCCGGGTGCCTTCAGCCAGAGCTTGCTTGTGGGCGGTGCCGGTCGTGCCCTGTCGCAGAGCATCTCGGCGAGCAGCCTTCGGCGGACATACAACGCGGACGACAGCATCCTTCTTCCGGGTGCTTTCTCGACCAACTCCGGCTCGCGTTTATACGGAAGTGTCGGTAGCAGCAAAAAGCTGGTTATCAACCGTGACATGCGCTCTGACCTCTTCTCCACGCCTACCAAGATCAAAGAGACAAGCAACGATTCGTCGGACAGTCTGGTGCCCGGAAGTGCACGCAAGCTCCAGAAGCGAGTCAGCTTCGATACCACAGTTGCCAAGGACAACGGTGGCGAGAACGGACGTGCCAATGGCAGCGCCAGTGGCAACAGTGCAGACTTGGGCTATCTTCGGCCGCAAGGCCGTTCCGCCAACAACGGCACTGCCAGCGGCAACGGTGTTGCAACGGCGTCGTCGTCGGAGCCCGAGATGACCCAAGTCTCTGGGAAGGAACTCGCGGTTGTGCACGAAGAGGAATCTCCCTTGGCCGACCGCTGCATACCCGACGACTACACGATCAACAGCAAAGACCTGGGAGAGTACTGGATGTCGCCTTCCAAGGAGGAGATTGACCGGATGAATCGGATTCAGCGCCAGCAAGTGGCCAACTTCACTGTCGGTAGAGTCAACGTTGGGCAGGTTCGGTTCCGCGTCCCCGTTGACCTTACCAAGATCAGCCTCGACTCCATCCCCGGCGGCATCGTGACGCTGATCATCCGGTCTGCTACGGTGTATCCCGACATCAACACAAAGCCTCCTGTCGGCCAGGGGCTGAATGTTCCGGCTGAGATCATGCTTTTGCACACGTGTCCTCGGAGCGGACCTGACGTTTCCGCCGGCAAGATGAAGAAGCATGTTATGCGTCTGAGGAGCATCCCCGACACTTCGTTTGTCGGCTATGACGAAAAGACGGCGGCGTGGACGTTTACGGTAGAACACTTCACGACCTACGGCTTTGACGAAGATGAGGATGACGAGACGGACGCCGAAACGACGGTTGTGTCAGCAGCCGCTGCTGGTACCAACGGCTCGGCCACGATGGCAAGCCCAGCTTCTGCTGTCCGGACAGCTGATAGTGACGATGACACGTCCGACGGCCGTCGGCGCAAGCGAGCCTTTGTGCCTGGTGCGTTTAATGAACAAGCCGAGATGTCGGATGACGAAGATAACCGGACTGAGGAGATGTCTTTTTTATCTAGTCGCTCTGCGGAGATGAGTTCTCTTGCTGTTGTGCCCGCCGCATCGACGACGCACGACCTTGCTATGGAACCGACTCAGGATGGGCTGATGGAGATGGAGCACGAGGCGGCTCTCACTCGTCAGCACGATCCTGCCGCAGAGCACGACAACGACAGCCTCCCCGACTCCCCACCGGCCCCGGGCCTGATTCCTACGATCCCAGAGACGCCCGCAGGCGTTGTGCGGGCTCGCATGCGAGCGATCAAGGGGTCGAGCACGCCGATCAAGCTCCAGGTTGCCGACGGCGACAACTGGATGGAAATGCTGCAGAAGACGGTCAGCCCGCAGAAGCGTGACCGGGCAGCCCTGAAAGCTCTCGGCGGGCTGGGCGCCGACAAACAGGCCGACTTTCGCGAGAGCAAGGCCAGCTTCGACAACAAGATTGGCAGAGCGTCTATCGGCACACGGAGTCGGCTGGTCAACGACAACCGCGGGTTTGCAACGAGCATCGATCTCATGAACTCGCTCTTCGAAAAGGCGAAGGCACCGCCTGCGCAAGCTCCACCAAAGGCCATCACGACAGCCAAGGGCTTCATGAAGGTTGGTGATGCCCTCCTTGTCTAGTGTTGGGATTTCCTATACTTCCTTAATTTCCCCCCTTTACCATCTACTCTATCACTCCTGCATTTCATCCCACTGGCATAATTTGATGTACGAACTTGGGTCTGGCGAATGTCATACTTTGCTCATAGTGTCATTTCTTTGCATGTATTCTGTACCTGATATGAACAGGTTTGCCATGTTCCACCCCTAGTTTTGTCACAACAATATAAACCAAAACCAAACATCAAAGAGGATCCGCAACATGAGAGAAATGCTAAAACCTGTGGTGGATTGATTTTTAGTGGCCGTACAACAGACAAAACAGAGCAGCAGACGAGGACGAGGCCAACATGGAACCAACGGAGCGAGCTTTCCACGCGTCGATGAAACCAAGCTGGTCTGCTGACGGCTCCTGCATCGTTATCGACGAGCAAGGCAACAGCTCGATCGAACCAACGCTGAAGCGACTTCGCGTGTTCGATTCTCTCGACCCTACGTTGACATTTGTACGTTCAAGACGAGGAAAAGGGAAACAGGAACTGCTCAATGCTAACTGCCACCGCAGGACCCCCTCGAAGGCATTGCCGAGCACAAGGAGGCGATCGACATTGAGCTTGTGAACGGAGTGCCGTCTGTGTCGACGCGCCGGGTTCCTCCCATCAAGACCTTCGCCGGGTTCTGCGAGCAAGCAAACCGACGCAGAGCAGCCAATGCCGGGCTGTTGGCAAAACAGCAGGGCTCATACGAGCAGTCGGTATGGGAGCTGGCCAGCGTCCTCTTCGATCCTGTGGAGGGTCTGACGGATCCGGCCGACGAGACCCGTGCTCGCAAGGAGAATCTCAGCCGGTTCTGGGCCCAGCTTGTCCTTGACGCAACGGCGCAGTCACTCGAACAGGCACAATCACTGGAAGAGAAGGCGGTGGTCTACCTGGCCGGCCGGAAAGTGCCCGAGGCCTGCCGAGCTCTTGTCGACAGCAAGAACTTCAAGGCGGCGACACTGACTTCTCTCATCGGGACCAGCAACGCGTTCAAGAAAGACATGCGGGAGCAGATGGAAGACTGGCAACAGGGCGACGTTCTGGCCGAGTTCAGCGTACCGATCCGTTCTGTCTTCTCGCTTCTGGCCGGTAACGTGTCCATTTGTGAAGGGAAGAAGGGCGGTGGTGTGGAGAACCGGATGAACTCTGTGGTGCTGTCGGAGTGGTTTGGCCTGGACTGGAAGCAGGCCTTTGGGCTGCGTCTCTGGTACGGCATCGCGGCCGGGGAAGGCATCGAGACGGCGGTGGGAAAGTTTGTGGAAGACCTCGAGCAAGGACGCGTGCCCCAGCCTCGGCCGTGGTACACCAACCAACGAAAGGTGCCGGCGACGTGGGCAGCGCCCGAGCGTGCTGTTCGTGAAGATCTGCTGTTCGGTCTCCTGAAAGTGGCTGCCGGACATGCCCGTCTCGAGGATGTTCTGGAGCCGGAGAGTTCGCAGGCCTCTCCGCTTCGATTCCGCCTGTGCTGGCAGATCAACCAGGCACTCTCGGCAGCAGGCACCATGGCAGCCTCAGCCAAGCTGTCTCCAGCCAAGGCCGACATGCTCACGAGCCAGTACGCTGCAGAGGTGGTGTACAGCAACAGCCGCGAAGTGGGGGACAATGCGTGGATCCATGCCGTCTGGGTGCTTCTGCACCTGTCCGACCCGACGTCACGCGTGCAAGCAATCGAAGACGTGCTCGGCCGCCATGCCGGACAGCTGTTTGAGGGCAACCGAAGTGGCCAACAGGCGGGGACGAAGTTGTACGAGAGCCTGGTGGACGATCTCAAGATCCCTGCAGCCTGGGTATGGCAAGCATCAGCTCTGTACTGGCGCTACGAACAGAAGCAGCCTGCGATGGAGGCCGAGTGTCTGCTGCGAGCGCTGGCCTTTGCGGATGCACACAGTATCTTCGTCAAGGAGCTGGCGCCCAAGGCGATTGTCGAGCGCAACTACGGCGAGATTGCACAGATTCTCAGCAAACTGCAGCCGCATCGCCACCAGATCTCGGACTGGGCGTTGGGTGGCGAGGTCTACAGCCGGTTCCTGGACCTGCTGACGCTGCAGCGCAACGGAACGCTCAGAGACAGCGGCAACCACAGCCGCAGCAGCAACACTGCACGTCGGACCCGAGGCCAACAGCAACAGGCTCGAGCCGGTGCACAACAGGCGTCGGTGCAGCTGACGGGGGCCATCGACGCTCTCGTGTCCAGCCTGCCGGCGATGTACGAAAACGCAGGCGAGGACAGGCCGACAGAGGTGGCAGCCATTACGGAAATGGCCGACTTGGTCGCAAAGGAGACAATGGCGCTCGCCAGCAAAGGCCGGGTACGTGATATCACCCTTTGTTTCTCCCCTATCTTGAGCCTGACTAATCTACGATTTCTGCTGCAGATGGATTTGAGCAAGATCTCGCGTCTGCCCTTGACGGAAGACCGGCGGCTGCGTTATTCCAACGACCTGGCATTTGCCTACTACCGCGAGGTGATGGCTGCGCAATGAGAACAGAGACGAGCAGAGGCTTATATAGGAGGAAATAGGGCATCGAGGCTTTGGCTGTCCGTGGGGCTGTCTGGCTGGCCAAAACGCAGGAGTCTGGTTTGGGGCATTTGTGTATGAGTGGAAGGCCGATGCAAAACGGCGGTCGCATGCGCCGTATGTAGATAGATGAAGTAACCGTAATACGTCTTTCGAATGAAAAGCAGAAGGCCGGCAGTCGATCATGTGTCAATGGAGCTGTTCGTAGACAAAAAGAGAATTAACTAGTAAAGCGAAAGGATGAAATTCTAGACATATACAGGGCCATATCTTCCAGTGTGAACCCCCGCAGCCGAGCTTCCGTCCGCTCCTGGATATACACGAAATGGAAAACAAAGGAAAGGAGTCTCCGGGCGTGTTGGTGTCGATGCAGAGCTCAGGCGGTCTTCCTCCACTGGTTGTAGAGACCGATCAGGCTGCTGACGGTACCGGACAGGCCGACGATGCCCTCGTCAAAGGCGGTCCAGCCGAGGCTGGAGGTGGTGACGGTGAGGTCGCAGACATCACTGAGCAGCTGGAGTTGGCTGGCCGTGCGTTCCCTGGATGTGTTAGGAGAGCAGAAAAAAAAAAAAAAAAAAAAAAAAAGGTAAAGGAGTACAGTACAACACCGCCAAATCGAAACACGTACATTGCTATCCGCTTGCTCTCGACGACGCCCTCGCCGTCCTTGCGGTCGATCTGGGCCTCGCGGGCGCGCAGACGACGGAGGGTGTAGGCCTGGGCGATGACGGAGAAGAGCAGGCCAATGGTCCAGAAGCGAAAGGCCTCGCGGCGCATGCGGGTGGCGAGCGAGCGGTTGGCAAACGGCTTCACGCCGAGCGACTCGGGGATCAGCAGCAGATCCAGCGTGAGGTAGCCGGCATAGCCCATCTGGCGACCGATGGTGGCGTAGCGGAGAAGCGGCTCGCCGGCGGCGGCGGCAGCGGCGAGCTTGGGGTCCGCGGCGGCGACGGCGGCCGCCTTGATGTGCTCGACGTTCTTGCCGGCCGTCAGCAGCTTGCGGCCCTTTGTCAGCTGGGCGCGCAGGGCTTCCCAGGGGGCGATCTCGGCGACGGTGCCGTTGGTGCGCATGCGATACCAGATGTAGAAGCGGGCAAAGTACTGCAGCGTGCGGAGGACCTTGTCGCGGCCGACGGTGGTGGCGGCGAAGCGGAGGTAGTGAGCCACCGTCGGGTGGTAGAGGAGCGCGTCGGCGACCATGATGAAATGTGGTGAGAGTTGTGGGAGGTGTGCGAACAAAGGGTTGCAGCAGGTCGATGACGATGTATGGATGATGGATATGGATGCGCGGATTCGAGATTGGCCTGCGCTGATTGGAGAGATGGACGACACGTCGTACGAGGCGGTGCGTCCTAGGTGGCCTTGTTCGAGGCAGAGTCAAAGCACAGGATTTGTCGCTTTGGCGATGTTTCCAGCAGACTGTAGCCTCAGAGCACGAGTGGCTGCCCTTCTCGGCACGCTGGCTCGTTCCTGCCCCCTCCGCGTTGGTTGCCACATGCCGAGGCTTGGGTCATGCCAGCTGTGATGGTCGGCACAGGAGCGTCTCCGCACAGAAACGTAGCGCCCCTTGGCTGCATTGGAAGATACGTGTATCTGCATATATGGCTACGTGCATGTACGGGTTAGTGCATCCGCGTCTGCCCGGTCTGTCCCCGTTTCTGCTCGCCCATTCCTCCGACTGGCCAGAACGCGTCTGCTCGGGCCCAAGTGGGCTGGGAGTGCCAACAGCGTCCCGGGAAATCTTCTTTGCCTCAGTTCCCCCTCGGCCGGGCCCATGGCTGCAGAGAGGGGAAGCCACCATGGTCCTCGTTTCTCCCCACGGAACCAGGGTCTGGCACTGCCGAAGCGCCTACCCTGCCAGAATAGCCGTAGTTGGACCACAATCGCACCCAGGCTTGTTGCAGCTTATGCAGGTCGCTGGCGAGAGCCGAACACGGTTCGTTCTCGTGTAAATGAGCCGTGTACATATAGATCGCCATCCGTCCCAGACAGCCGGCCGCCTCTCCGCCGAGCTTTCCTGTCTGTCCAGCCATTGTACCGTCCCTCCTCCTCTCTGCCGAACTCGTCTCTTTGCTCCGTCTTCCTCTGCCCCTCCCAACTGTCTCCGCACGCGACACTACGGCTTACATAGCACTCTTGCCTCGTTGCGAATTTTCGTCGACTATCTCCTAGCGGCGAATCGGTGTTTGGGGAAGGAGAGCTCTACGCAGCTTGAACGCCGTTTCCTCGTCTGTCAGAACTGGAAAGCCTCATCAGCCGTCATCCTTTGTCCTGCCATCACATCACGACAGAACGACAGAACACGGAACACGGAACAAACGCACACGATGGCGACCAACGGCGACAACACGATCCCTGAGATCAACACCAACATCATCACTCTCACCCGCTTCCTGACGGAGGAGCAGACCAAGCACAAGGAGGCGACTGGCGACTTTACGTAGGTTTTGTGTTTTTGTCCTTTGTCTTGCTCCTGTTCTCACACGCCCAGGTTGCTGTGCCATGCGCTGCAGTTCTCGTTCAAGTCCATTGCGTACTACATCCGCCGGGCCACGCTGATCAACCTGACCGGTCTGGCCGGCTCGTCCAACACGACGGGCGATGAGCAGAAGAAGCTGGACGTGATCTCCAACGACCTCTTTGTCGAGGTGATGCGGTCGTCGGGCCGCTGCGCCCTGCTGGTCTCGGAGGAGGAAGAGAACATCATCTTCTTCCAGGGTGCGGCTGCCGGCACGAGCGGCACGCACGCCCGCTACGCCGTCGCCTGCGACCCCATTGACGGCAGCTCCAACTTGGACGCGGGTGTGTCAGTCGGCACCATCTTTGCCATCCACAAGCTGGCCGACGGCTCGACCGGCACGGCGGCTGACATCCTCAAGCCCGGCACGGAACTCGTGGCGGCCGGCTTCACCATGTACGGCGCGTCTGCACAGCTGGTCATCACGATGAAGGGCGGTAGCGTCAACGGCTTCACGCTCGACAACGGCCTCGGCGAGTTCATCCTGACCCACCCCAACATGCGGCTGCCGGCCAAGCGGACGATCTACTCGGTCAACGAGGGCAACTCACTCTATTGGTCCGATAGCGTCAAGGCCTACTTTGACTCGCTCAAGGAGGCTCAGCCCGACACCGGCAAGCCCTACAGCGCGCGCTACATTGGCAGCATGGTCGCCGATGCCTACCGCACCCTGCTGTACGGCGGCATCTTTGCCTACCCGTCCGACTCCAAGAGCCCCAAGGGTAAGCTGCGCATCCTGTACGAGTGCGCCCCCATGGCCATGGTGTTTGAGAACGCCGGCGGCCAGGCCGTCAACGGTCAGATGGAGCGCATGCTCGAGGTCGTCCCCGAGCACATCCACGACCGGTCCGGCATCTTCATGGGTAGCTACGACGAGGTCGAGAAGGTCAAGGCCTTCCACAAGTAGGCGGACGCGCTATGCCGTCTGCCATCTTGCCATTTCGTGACTGGATTTCGTTAAGTCTATTATGTTGTATCTTGGATAGCATGAAACGTTGAGTACAAAATTGCATATAGCAGATCTGTTACAGAACCGCCTTCTTGTGCTGTCTGTCATCGTGATACGAAAGTCGTCTGCTGCTCGCTCTGCACCAATAGACATGTCTCTACTCCATCCTCAGCCTCAAACGTGCAGAGTCACATGGCACCCGGCATATGCATGTATCTGATAGCTGCAGCTGGACAGTCCGGATGAACACAACTTGCTAGCAGTTTCAACAAGAGGAAGCTGCTTGGCTGAGCCTGAGCCACAAGAACGACGGTTGCTACCAAAACGGCTAGTTTTACGGAAAGACGTCCGGATCGACACGTCTTCATGCAGCCGCCTCTTCTTCCGAGACGGCTCCATCAATGCGATGATGCCATGTGTCGCAGACGGCAAAGGTGGGAACCCCACAGAAGCTCTGACCAAGAAGGGCTTCCACACATGATCTCAGGCTCTAGCTGATCAAGGCAGTGACCTGCTGTTGCCTAGTAGGCCGACTGCAACTATGCAGTGCGGTATATTTGCTTGCATCTGAATGTCAGATACGAAGTACGACTGGCTATCGGCTTTTGGTCGGCCGTAAAAATAGCACAGCTAATACAGGAAGGTGGCAGGGTTCGGGGACGGCCTATCGCGGCCTAACGCGGCCCGCTTGGCTATGCAGCAGAAAGGATCACCAATGCTACGAGTACTTGTATCTTTTAGCGCCGATAGGTGTTCTCGAGACTGAAGCTGTCGGCGATGCCGTCTATCCTCGGGGTCACGTCAGCAGGACCATCATCGGCAGTGCGGTGTGCCCTCATCCTGGAGCGCTGTGCCGATTCGGGGTGGCGAGTGTTTTTCCACCAGGGAAAGGAGGGATGCTTCTTTTGGTTTGGTGGACAATACGGTCGAAAAAAGCTTTTGCTCCTTACTTTGCTTGCAAGCCGCGAGAGGCGCTAGAGAGAGGCGCTGACGCCATTGGCTGACGGGTGATGAACTGCGGGGTTGGCCGCGGACATGCTGCTCACATGTAAAAAGGAAGAGAAGCCAGGCACTGCCAGACGAGAGCAGTCGTCGTAAGACAGAGCAGACGAGAGCGGCCGGCTCACCGTCGGCGAAGGCGAGCCAAGATAAGAAGGACCGCGGGGCATGCATGGCAGACGGACGACGCCGAGGTGGCATGGCTGGGTAGTATCGAGAAGCGTGGCGGGAATGGCACAAAAAAAACAAAAAAAGACAGGATTGCGGATTGGCTGTTGGGTGGCAGAAGATCGGCGCTGTGTTTCTGCAGGGATCTCTCCCAGGAGGATAAAGTCTCTTGTCGTGCTGACTGGGCCCAAAAGGTACTTACGTCCGATCTGTGTCTTACACCACGACGAGGGAAAGAACACTCGCTGTTATTCTTTCCCTTTTCCGTCCTGCTGGCTTCTTCTCCACCCGTATCGCTTCTTATCTGCCGTCTGTCATAGCTGCAGAGCTCCTCGTCAGCATATCTTTTAAAGATCCCCCTCTCCTCTTTTCTCGACTGTCTTCCCTTGCTTTTCTCGCACACCCCTCATTCCGCGACGCATTTGATCCATCTTCCTCCAGCTTCAGCATTGTTTGCCCTTGGCCTCTATCTCTGTCCTCACCATGGGCGTGCTTAACTTCAGGAAACGGAAGGCTGAGGAGGAGACGGCGCCCGTGTCGATCAACAACGGGGATGCGGCCGTTGTTGCTCCGGCAAGCGAGAGGATGATCACCCTCGCCGTGGCTGCCTGTGGAGCCGGACTCTTCTCGGACGGCTACGTCAACAATGTGCGTTTGGGCCTTTTTCGTGCTGCTTGTTGTCCTTCTGCTAACGTTCCCCCAGGTCATTGGCTCCGTCACCACCGTCCTCAGCCTGCGCTATGGCAACACCTGGAAGCACTCGCACGCCAAGAGCGTCGTCAGTGCCATCGCCTTTGCTGGCACCGTCGTCGGCCAGCTCTTCTTTGGCATCCTCGCTGATCGCTGGTCGCGCACCAACTCGCTGCTCGTGTCCACCGTCATCCTCTTCGTCTTCACCGCCCTGGCCGCCGGCTCGTACTTCCACGGCTCCGTCGTCGGCATGTTCAACATCCTGACGGCCTGGCGCTTCTTTGTATGTCTTCCCTCGACTTCCCTCGACCGCCTTCTTCTGCTCTGACACCACAGGTTGGCATCGGCATCGGCGGCGAGTATCCTGCCGGCAGCGTGGGCTGTGCCGAGGCTACGGGCGAGATCAAGAGCGGCTGGCGCCACTTTATCTTTATCCTCTTCACCAACAGCCTGATCGACGTCGGCTTTGTCGCCGGCGCCTTTGTGCCTTGTGCGTACCCTCTTTCCCTTTTGGGCCCTGCCTCTATGACGAATGCTGACTCATCGTCTCAGACGTTGTTGCGGCTGCCTGTCACAACGAACATCTCGACACCCAATGGCGCACAATGCTTGGCATCGGCTGTGTCTTCCCCTTAATCCTCTTCTTCATGCGGCTCTTTGCCAAGGAGCCAGAGGAGTTTACCCGCAATTCCATGCGCAACGTCCGCACTCCGTATTGGCTGGTCTTCCGCTTCTACGGCTTCCGTCTCTTGATCGTCAGCCTCATCTGGTTCATCTATGATGTATGTTTTGGATCTTCGTTTCCTTCTCAGCCACTCTCTAACACACTCCCAGTTCCTCACATACGCCTTTGGCATCTACTCGACGACCATCCTGGCCAACATTTTCGATTCCGATGCTCCTCTGACAACCGTCTTCGGCTGGAATGTTGTCATCAACCTGTTCTACCTGCCAGGCTCTCTTCTGGGCGCCAAGGCGAGCGACGTGCTCGGCCCTCGCTGGTGCCTCATTATTGGCGTTTTTCTGCAGGCCATTATCGGCTTTGCCATGGCTGGCGACTACAAGAACCTGTCGCAGCCGCACATGGTCGGCGCCTTTGCCACCGTCTACGGCATCTTCCTCTCGCTCGGCGAATTTGGCCCTGGAAACAACATTGGTCTGCTGGCCGCCAAGACTTCTGCTACCGGCATCCGTGGTCAATACTACGGCATTGCCGCTGCCTTTGGCAAGATCGGTGCCTTTGTCGGCACCTACGTCTACCCCTACATCGAGAAGGCTGGCGGCAGCGATACCAATGCCTCTGCCCAGTACCCCTTCTATGTCAGCTCAAGCCTGTGCGTCCTGTCCGCCATTCTTGCTCTCCTGTTCCTGCCCAATGTAGGCCAGGACACCATCGCCTTGGAGGACATTCGCTTCCGCGAATACCTGGAGAAGAATGGCTGGGATACCCGCCAGCTCGGCATGCGCATGGGCGACAGCCTCGATGTGGTTGAGAACGCGGAGGGTGTGCCGGATTTCAAATCCTAGAGTGAATCGGGACCCGGACATGGATCTGAAGGTGCGATATGACTCTACTTTTGGGTATATGTAGGAGGATCCTTGAGCAAGTTTTTACTTACTTTGGTCGGCTTTTTTTCCGATTCCCTGTTTGGATGATACAATTTCAATGCTCCCGTATTAGCGAATAATAAGCCACTTGACAGCTCGATTTACCGGTTTTTTTTACTCTCTTGTATATTATTTCCAGAAATTAGCAAGACGTAGATTATGTAATATATCAGTCCAGCTCGATGCCAGCGATGGCAGAGCTTATAAACAGATCTCCCTCATTCACTTCACTACGGCCGACCTCGCTTTCAGACGTTGGCGGCGTATCCAATCCCGATCGTCCCATATGGCGTTTCAGAATGCACATTTCCACCGTGATTCCCGGCCCAAAGGCACAGCCAACAATATATTCCTTGGGCGTGCCACCGGGTGCGATAGCATCCATGTCTTTGTCCCGCAGACGGTCCAAGACGCTGAATATCGTGGCTGAGCTAGAGTTGCCGTGGCTGATGTACGTATCGTAGCTTGCACGCATGTGTTCGGGCGTGATGTCCATGGCGCGTTCTGCACCGGTCAGGATCGTGGCGCCGCCGGGATGCATGGCCCAGTCAAAGTCAGCTGGCTTCCGATACGCCGACGGCAGCTCTGGCACCGACGCGATGAGATCAGCAAATGCTGGCGACAGCTGGGCAGCCGTCAGCCGCGGGACCCGTGGCGATAGCACGACCTTCCAGCCTGTCCAAGGACGAGTTAGTTATCTCTGTGCAGAAGAGCAAGGAAGGGTAAAGAGACCGCACCGAGAGGGTCGACATCGAATCCGAGGTCTTTTTCGGAATCCGGGATCACCCGATGATCCCAGCCCAGGAGATCGTAGACAGGCGCAGCGGACTCGCCGATGCCATTGCTCAGCACCAGAGCGCTCGCACAGTCAGAGAAGAGGGCGGCCCCGATCCTGCATTCTTGGGACGCATGGATGCTGTCGAGCTCGCTCCGCACCAGGATCGTGCTGAGCTCGAGGGCGACGACGAGGATGCGAGCCGGCTTGCGGCGCATGGCATGGCCGAGAGCCAGGTTGGCGGCCGTGCGCAGAGCAGCGAGACCGCCGCTGCAGCCGACTCCATGCAGGAGCACCTTTTCGACCGGATGGGTGATGCCCAGGCCCTTGACGACAAAGTGGTCGTAGCCAGGGTTGGCACTGTTGGTGCACGTGGTCGAGACCACGTGGGTGATCTGGGTCAGATCGATGTGCGCCTCGGTGATGGCCTTTTGTGCAGCGCTGACAGCAAGCGGTACGCCGTCGTCGAAAAAGGCCTTGTTCAGCTCGGCGATGGACGGTGCCGTCTCCTGGTTGACCAATGGATGGTCAGGCTGGCCGATGGACGAGCGCGAGTCTATGCCGGTGTATCTGTTGATCGAGAGCACCTTGCTCATGCTGTGTGCCGCAGAGAACAACGCGCGTCAGCCAGGACACCTCACGGCCACCGGCCTTCATCGCCTCCGGGCTCTTCCGCAAACGTACGCGGGCGACTCGGGGTAGAACCGTTTGCTCACTGCCTCGAGCGAGTCAGGGCCGAGCGCGAAAGGCGGGTATTGGCGACTAATGCCGGTGATGGAGAGCCCAAGGCCGTCGAATTGGACTGGAGTCTCCATGGTGCTCGTCCTGTGCCGTCAGTGTCACTGTGCCGGTGGACAGGAAAGCTTCTGTTGTATCTTATCTTACCGGAGAGGCAAGTCTCGGAGTCGACGTCGGAGTCAATTTGAGAGGTCAAGGTGAAAAAGCCAAAAGAGTCGAGTGTTCGAAAGGACCAGATTTCTGTTTTATGATTTGTCAAAGCGCACTTTCCTCATGTAGAATGTTGCAGCAGGGAAGGAGCCGGATGACTGGGAGCGGGGCGACGTGAAGAAAGGATGCAGCTGTCAGTCTAGAGCGAGAAGGACGGACAGGCGAGTGTTGGCAAGCCTCTCTTGCCGACGAGGACAGAGCGGGATTGGAGAGGCCGCTCTAGTTATAGAGGGCGGCTCCAGAAAATAAAAGTGACAGGGGCCGCGATACGATTCACGTTTGAATCTTAGTCGTCTGGCCTCTTGGAAAAGGCAGGCCAGATGACGGTGCCAGACTCTGATCTGCACGGCGGCCCAGGCCTGCAAACCGGGGCTGCCAACAGATTATTCGCCTCCAACGAGCCTGTGATGCAACGGCCAGGATGCCTTGGGAGCAGTTGTCTGCCCGAAAGCTACCATTACTATTCTGTCCGGCCGGCGCTCGGAGTTGCTCCGTGTCGGGGGAACTCGTCTGTGCTTTGCACCGACCCCGAAGAGGTCCACTCTTTCGTCACTGCTGCCCTCTCGTTTCATGTTTTTTATTTCCTTGATTCCTTAATAAGCGACCTGACTTCTTACACGGCGCGATATCGCGATCTAATAAAACGTGTCTGTAGCAAAAAGCTAACTTTCACAGCCTCAACACCGGGTCTTGTATCACTAAACCCCAAGGCATACCACACGCATTCCCTTCCGTTTCCTGGTCTTTTACGCACCCCTAGCAATGCTGCTGCTGCCTTGTCCCGTTTACAGCTCGTCGTGGCCAATCGGCTCGTCGTCATCGCCGCCAGCCTGGCTGTACATCTTGCTCGTGATGGGGTACGCCCTGTTGGTCGGGGGTTAGCACACTGCTCCAACAATCGGCCGTTGGCCCTCTCGGTCGACACTTACACGTTGGACAGCTTCTCCTTCTGCTCCTCAAAGTCCTCCGTCTCGGCCGTGGCCGCATTCTCTTCCAGCCACTCATGCGTCTCCTTGACGGCCTCGATGAGCGTCTCCTTGTCCTCCTCGCTGATCTTGCCGCCCAGACCCTCGTCGTCGTTGACCTGGTTCTTGAGCGAGAAGGCGTAGTTCTCCAGACCGTTGCGCGCCTCGATGCGCTCACGGGTCGCCTTGTCCTCCTCGGCGTACTGCTCGGCCTCAGCAACCATCCGGTCGATCTCATCCTGCGTAAGCCGGCCCTTGTCGTTGTTGATCGTGATGCTCTCGCTCTTGCCCGTGCCCTTGTCGTGGGCAGACACCTTCAGGATGCCGTTGGCGTCGAGCTCGAACGACACCTCAATCTGCGGCACGCCACGCGGTGCCGGCGGGATGCCCGTGAGCTCAAACTTGCCCAGGATGTTGTTGTCCTTGGTCATGCTGCGCTCACCCTCATACACCTGGATCAGCACCACCGGCTGGTTGTCGGCCGCAGTCGAGAAGATTTGCGACTTGCGCGTCGGGATGGGCGTGTTCCGGTTGATCAGCTTGGTCATCACGCCACCAGTCGTTTCCTGTTGTCTTGTTAGCAAGATGGGGGTACAAGCAGACGGTGTCTCATGAGCCACGTACAATTCCGAGAGTGAGCGGGTTGACGTCCATCAGCACAATCTCCTCCGTGCCCTCCTCACCAGACAGAACACCGGCCTGGACGGCGGCGCCAAAGGCCACGGCCTCGTCCGGGTTGATGCCCTTGCTGGCCTTCTTGCCACCGAAGAACTCCTCCAGGAGCGAGATGACCTTGGGGATACGGGTAGAGCCACCAACGAGCACAATGTCGTCAATCTCCGACTTGCTGACCTTGGCGTCTGTGAGAAGCGTTAGCTCGTGGTTCATTGACAGACGAAGCAGTCCAGCCTACCCTTGAGAACCTGCTCGACGGGCTTCAGGGTCTTCTTGAACAGATCCAGGTTCAGCTCCTCGAACTTGGCCCGCGTAAGCGTCTCGGAAAAGTCCTCGCCACCGAAGAACGACTCGATCTCGATGCGCGTCGACATCTGCGAAGACAGAGTGCGCTTGGCCTTCTCTGCCTCACGCTTGAGCTTGCCCATAGCCTTCTTGTCAGAGGTCACGTCAACGCTGTTCTTCTTGTTGAACTGCTTGGCGAAGCTGCGGAGAGGCTTGTTAGCTCACACTCCATCTCCGAAAGATCATAGATCATGCATGGGGCCACGTACTGGTTAATGATGCGCTGGTCGAAATCCTCACCACCAAGATGGGTGTCACCGGCAGTCGCAAGAACCTCGAACACGCCCTGGTCGATGGACAGGAGAGACACATCAAAGGTGCCACCACCCAGGTCGTACACAATGATCTGGCGCTCGCCGTCCGTCTTGTCCAGGCCGTAGGCGATGGCAGCCGCGGTGGGTTCGTTGACAATACGCAGGACGTTCAGGCCAGCAATAGTGCCGGCATCCTTAGTAGCCTGGCGCTGGTTGTCGTTGAAGTACGCGGGCTGTCCACCGTTTGTCAGTAGCTGTTCCGATACGTGTCCTCATGACGTCCGTCAGGCCGAATTGCAAACATACCACTGTAACGACAGCGTGCGTGACCCTGATAGCCGGTTAGTATGGACACGTTTCCAATGCTTTTGTATGAGCAAGGCTTACTTCTTGCCAAGGTAGCCCTCGGCGACCTCCTTCATCTTGCCGAGAATCATGCCCGATATCTCCTCCGGCGAGAAGGTCTTCTCCTCGCCCTTGACATCGACCTTGACAACCGGCTTGTCAGCCTTGTTGACAACCTTGAACGGGAAGTGCTTGATGCTGTTCGAGCATGGTTAGCGAACCGCGACTTTGTCCTGGAATGTGGAGACGGCATGACTACGCACTCGTTCTGGACGTCCTTCTCTGTGAACTTGCGGCCAATCAGACGCTTGATGTCGAAAATCGTCTTCTCCGGGTTGCTCGCAGCCTGGTTCTTGGCCGCTGGAGGGAGGGTTAGCAGTCGACCGAGACAACAGGCACGGAGACGAAAGCTACATACCATCACCGACCAACCGCTCCTCCTCGGTAAAGGCGACGTACGACGGGGTGATACGGTGGCCCTGGTCGTTCACGAGACTGCGAGGCGAAGAGTCAGATTAGTGATCCCGCATCGCTTTGGCTTTTGCGCCACGTGGAGGAAAGCGCTCCAAACTCACATTTCCACTTTGCCTTTTTGCATAACACCAACACACGAGTATGTCTAGAGAGAGTTAATCGTACTGTCGCAGATTGCACCACCGTCATTCACTGGAGCTGCAACTTACGGTGCCAAGATCCTGTAGGGCCAATGAGTTAGCAACCGGTTCAGATCCTTCTTTCCTTGACGGCCTGGGCGCAAACTTACAATGCCGATAACAGTGCCATATTCCTGGACCTCATCTGCCCTCACCTGGCCGACAAAGGCGGGCGAGAAGAGGAGACAGAAGAGGGTGACGAGGGCGAGGCCGAGGCCGAATTTGGGACTCCTCCAAGAAGAAGCCATAGCGAACGAGATCTAGCGATCGCTGAGAAAAAGATGGGCAAGTGGTGAGTCCGAGCAGTGTTTATGGAACAGGATCAGGGAATTCTAAGAAAGGAAGAAATAAAGACCGACTGGGCACCTCCTCGCTATGGAGTGACAGGGACCGAGAGGTTGTGTTCTGGCGGGAGAGAAGAGAATGCGGGAGAAAGGTCGGGGGAGAGGTGTTCAAGATATTCTTTATAACTGCACTAGAGCTTTTCTGTCCTCTTCCGAATAAAAGAGAGGTGGCCCGCTTGAGGACACCTTTCAGGTCCACATACAGTGGCCGCTTACACGTGACGTCGCCCCCGCTAGACAGCCTATGACGGCGCTAAATCCCACGGCTGCCCTAAAAAGTGCTGTAGCACTTTTCAGCCTCTTCCCGTACGTTTGCATTCCTCTGCGTTGGTGCGTCTGCAGAGCGGTGATCTGACGGCATTGTGGGATTGGTAACGCCTACTTTCACGAGGCCGCAGCCCTGACTGAGACGAGACCATCGCGTGGAAGCGAGCTCGAAAACAGCGTCCGACGCCATTGTCCAGGCTGGTCCGCAGTCCTGAAGCCGGCTGGCGTTTCCACCCGTTTCCATTCGCCAGCACCAGAAGAGGCAAAAGTGGATCCTGCCACAGTGGCCTTTCCCCTCTCTAAAGACAAACTTTAAATCGAAAGGAGTCTGCGACTCTGAAACGCATGGACAACACCTGTGCTCGCCACAATTGGCAGGGCCACCGAGTCGCAGTGCTGCCTGCACAAGCGGAGGACGCAAAGAGAACACATTGCATCTATCCTAGCACGTCAGCTCTTTTCGATTTCTCGTATCCTCGTTTCTGTCATAAGGCCCGCACACATGCCGTCGTTCTCGGCCCTCGCCTTTCTGGCCCACGCCGTCGTCGAAATCCCGGCTGCAGCCTCGTTCCTCCTGAAACCACAGCGGCAGCTGAGCCCGGCCACAGCCACGCCGGAAGTGCTCCTGGTGCTGCAGAACCTGGGCGGACTCCTCATCGCTTCCGTCTTTGTCAGTCTGGTGCTGGTGGCAAGGGGCCACGCCATGGACCTATCCACCAGAGGCATGCTGGCCTGGGCCGTGGGCAGCTACCACGTCTTTCCCTGTCGGCGTGCGGTCCTTCGGCTCAGAGACGGCCTTGGCATCCATGGTCCACAGGGCCGCACGCTGGGTGGTCCAAAAATCCATCTGGCCGTACACCTCGTCTGTCTGGCCATGCTTGTCTTGGCCGGCCTGGTCGACGTCATCGATGGCACGATTCAGTCACAATGATAACAAAGTCACAGTGGCGCGCGCTTGTCTATATGTGGTGATCCTCCCATGTATAAAATATATCATACAAAACACACAGGGCCGCGGCTCAGCTGCGGAACAGCCGCAGGCCTTCCTCCTCGGGGCTGACGCCATTGTCGCTGTCGTCGTCGCCGTCGTCCTCGTGCAGCTCGGCGCGCTGGCCAAAGATGGTGCCAAAGAGCCGGTCGATCGCCTCGGGCTCCCACTGGCGGCGGTCCTCGGGCGCCATAAAGTTCTGCAGCTTCTCGTGCACGTTGAAGCGCATCTTGCGGCCCTTGCTGGCCTTGCGGTCGACCACTTTGCGGGTCTTGGCCTCCTTGGCTGCTGAGGCCGCCCAGCGCACCGTGGGCAGGGCGTTGCCGGGCGCGGACGAGTCGGTCGTGCGCTGGTCGACGAGCTCTTTGAGCAGCAGCTGGTAAAAGTCGGCGTCGTCGTAGATCTCTGCGTCCTCGGCCACGCGTCGTGCCGCCTGCACCGGAGCACAGGAACGTGGCACCCGTGTCCGCCGGACCAGTCGTTCTTCGGCCGTGGCCAGCTGCTCGTCCAGAACGGCTGTCAGGGCCTGTATCCCGGCGGATGGCTGGAACCGCTTCGAGACCGACACTGAGCCCGCGCCTGAGGCTGAGGGCCGATGCACCCGCATCGCCCATCGGTCCAGCACCCTTTTCCGCTTGCCTTGCGCTGCCTCTTCGGTCTCGGCCATCTGCCGGAAGATGGCCTCACACGAGTCGCCGTCGTCGTCGCCACTCCGTTTCCGCTTCTGCTTCTGCTTCTGCTTCTGCTCCTGGTCGCTTGTCGATGCCTCGGCGCCAATGTAAAACGACTGCCGGATGCTCTGGAGCGACGTCAGAAGCGCAATCGCCTCGGCTGCCGCGCTCTCCATCACGGCCGCGTCCACAGCGCTGCCCTCCTCGGTGACCACGTGCAACGAGTTGGATGCCGTCAGCGCCTTTTGCATGCGGATGCGCATGTTCAGCAGCGCGTCAAACGTGCGGCGCTGCTGGCGCACTGCAAAGCCCTTGTCGGCGTCCGCCTTGGCCGACTGCGATATGGGTGCCAGCATGTGCTGCCGGTCCTCCGCCAGGATTTTGCGCGTCTCCGCTTGTGCCTTGGCCGTCTGCTGGTCGACTTCGCCCTCGACTTCTTCGTCGTCGTCCATGTTGCTGTCGCTCAGCTCGTCTTCATCTTCCTCGTCTTCATCGTCTTCATCGTCTTCATCGTCCTCGTCGTTCTCGTCGTCCTCCTCATCCTCATCCCCATCGTCGGCAATTCGCGGCTTTGAGCTACCCCGAAAGGTAAATTTCTGCACCAGCTCTTCGTCACTCGAGCCAAAAGCCTCATCGCTGTCAATTTCCCCATCATTGTCGTTGTCGACATCCTCAGCACCCCCAACGTCAACATCCTCAGGGGAGTCGAACTCTTCGTCGTCATCGTCGTCATTCTCATCGTCAAACTCTCCCTCGCTATCCTGTTCAAGCTGCTGGCGAGTCACACGCGCTCCTCTGTAGGCCGGCCCTAATGACAGCGCCTGCTTTTGCCGGAGCTTGGACTTTCCAACTGCGACATAATGGTCGGTATCGGCCCCGACGACATCCTCGCCGTCCTCGCTTTCACTTTCGTAGTCCTCATGCTCAAGCGGCGCTTCTGCCTCGGGATCAAGCTCTGTAGCCAAAGCCTAGTCAGCAAACAAGACATTCTCCAGGAGACGGATGAAGCCAGACGTCTGAAACAAACCTTTCACCGGACGCTCTCCAGCAAAGAGGCGGGCACGACCCTTTGCACTCGGCATATTTGATTCGGACGGCAGGATGTGATTGGGTGTTCTCTCTGTTCAGGTGGTTGTAGGCAAAGCTAGGATTCGTGAGTAAAGAGAAAAAGAAGGCGACCTGGTGGACCAAGCTGTCTAAAAAAAAGTTGCGCTACACCGCCTTCCTCAACTATCTCATTCGCCTTATTGGACGTCTCACGCAAGAGAAGAATCACCAGACCAAGGTTTCTTACCTGTATTCCAGTTACGGAGAGGACGTGTCCAAATATACAGAGCAAAGTTTGAGAAAGACGTCTGCTGCGTTCTGCCCCTAACCAAGACGGGAAAAAGTGGCGGGCAGAAAAAAAAAAGTAATGCCGGGCATATTCTGACCGCCTTTGGAATACTGCCCGTTTTGTAAGCTACGGGGATGCCTGTGATGAGATACCGCCCAGGCTAAAGCACAAAGACCAAGGAGCGACATGACGGAAGCAAGCGACAATGTCGATGAGCTGCAGCGTCAGACATGCAGTGAAACGGCCGTTTGGCCGGCTCCGGCAGTTTCAGAGCCAGGCATGCCTGCGACATGAGAACCCGCTGGTGAGACAGATCTGAGAGATCTGAGAGAAAAGGACACAGGCTGACGGTGGAAACAGGGCCTCCCCAAGTCGGGCACACCGCCACGACTGGACCGACGGCTGCCACCAAAGCCGCTGCCAATCCGGGACGTGGCCAAGGTCGTGGCCGTGTCGTCAGCCAAGGGTGGTGTCGGCAAGAGCACAATCGCAGGTGGGTGGATCAAGAGATCAAAGGACGTCTGAACAGCCACAGCGGCTGACCGAGCATGTTGCTCTGTCCACAGCCAATCTGGCCCTGGCCTTTGCCCGACAGGGCTACCGGACCGGCATCCTGGACACGGACATCTTTGGTCCTTCCATCCCGACGCTGTTCAACCTGTCGGGAGAGCCTCGACTGTCGAAAAGTGCGTGTTCTATGTCCATGTTTTGTGCTCTTGCGCCGTCTCGTCCTCTCGCTGCTCACACCCATCTCCGCCGTTCGGACAGACAACCAGCTGGTCCCCCTGACCAACTACGGCGTCAAGACCATGTCGATGGGCTATCTTGTGCCGGCTGGACAGGCCGTCGCCTGGCGTGGGCTCATGCTCGGCCGCGCCCTCACCCAGCTGCTGCGCGAGGTCGCCTGGGACGGCCTGGACGTGCTCGTGCTGGACCTGCCGCCTGGCACCGGCGACACGCAGCTCAGCATCGCCCAGCAGGTCGTCGTGGACGGCGCCGTCGTCGTGACCACGCCGCACACGCTGGCCGTCCAGGACGCTGTGCGTGGCGTCCAGCTCTTCCGCAAGGCCGACGTGCCGCTGCTCGGCCTCGTTCGCAACATGGACGTCTTCTGTTGTCCGCACTGCCACGGCGAGACCCGCGTGTTTGGCGACGACAACGCCGTCACGGCCGCCAGCGCCGACCTCAACGTCCCCTTGCTCGCCAGCATCCCCCTGCACCCCAGCATCGGCGATGACGCCCATCGTGGCCGGCCCACCGTTGTCGCCGAGCCTGACAGCCAGCGTGCTGCCGTCTTCCTCCAGCTGGCCCGTGATGTCGCCACCAAGATCGGCCTCGATGCTCGCACCGTCTCTACGAGTAGTGGCTGACTGTCGATTCGCACACATTGGCACAGGTCGGTCACATGCGTCGAAGCGGATCAATAGTATAAAAGCTGTAGGATTCTTCTTCTCTCCTCACACACATTCTCTCTCTTGTCATGTTACTCGTGCCGTTCTGCTGCTGTCTGCTGTCTGTTGTATGTTGTCCTCTTGCCTCAATATGGAGCAAGTCCGCACCGGATGCTCCTTTCGTCGATCCCAGTTCAACAGGGCCTGCATGGCGGATAGTTTGCATACGCCAGCCTTTGCCGTTAGCAATGTTGCGCTCTTCAACAGAAAGAAGGGGGAACCATGGAGAAGTAAACGGCAAGCGGTCAGTGGCAAGAAAGGAGACGTGGAGGATGCTTGTTAAGAGGACGGCCCTGTCGTGAAGAGGCACACCCGGCTCCGAGACCAGAGCGTTCTGCTCCCCTCTCCTCTCCGCGCCGTTCCATCTCTCGACAACACGGCGCCGTGGCTGCCTCGACGTATTGAGAATGCTGAATAAGAGATGCACTGTGCTCATTCGTTAGTCCAGATCCTCATTGGTCTGGTAGATATGTCGACTTCTCGTAGGGTCTTTGCGCATAGCCTGACCCGAGCCTGTGAATCCGACTGGGAGCTGTTAGGATACGAAGGAAGAGCAGAAAAAATACAAAACTCACCCCGCCCGTGGATCCCGTCTGGTGTCCGGAACATGCTGTCCTTTTTCGTCATCGTCTTGCCGACCTTGGACTTGTTGTTGAACTCCTGCCACTTGCTCTTGCCCGCCTCCAGCTGCTTTGTCGCCTTGATCTTTTTGAACTTTTTCACCGGGGGTCCGTCTGCCTCTTGCCCCCCGGCCCTGCCCTGCTCCTGCAGCGCCTGTGGATAGAGCTGGGCCGCCGCGGAGGAGACCATGCCGCTGCTGAACCGATCGACCGGCCGGCCCAACGGTGGCGGTGGCGGCGTGTTGGTCCCTACGGCGACAGGCTGGAAGCCGGAAGACGATGGAGGCGGCGGTGGTGGCTGTGGCGGTTGCTGCTGCAGTGCGGCCGATGGCGGTGGTGGCGGCAAGGCGAGGCCTGACGGCGTCGCCGACTCAATGTCCTGCTTGCGCTTTGCATTTCCATTTCCATTTCCATTTCCAGCCCCCGTTCCCACCGGCCGGATGTCGCGTGCCCGTAGCGTCTCGACCGTGTCGTACGACTTGAATTTGACCGTGTACATGGGCGCCGCCTTGGATCCTGTCACCGACATGATGCGCGCCGTGTAAAACGACTTGTCGCCCGTCACCCAGCGCGCCAGCACGGTCTCGTTGACCTTGAACGTGGCCGCCGGTACTGCCGCCGACGAGGTCGATCGCATCGCGGCCGTCTCGCCGTCTTCCTCACCCGCCGCCATCGACTGCTGCTGCTGGCCGGTCGCCGATCCTGACGGCCGGTCACTGCTCTTCGGCTTCAGGTCCGCCATGGCGTCGACGATCATCTGCACGGCCGACTGCAGCTCCTCCCGGATCGTGTGCAGCTCCGCATTGTCCGGGTCATCGCGCAGCGAACTGAGCACGAGGTCGAGCTGCACAGGTCAGCACGGGCGGTGGAGGACGGTGCTGCTTCTGCATTTGCGCTGCAAGAGTCATGCTCACCTGCTCCTGGTATTGGCTCCGGTCCTCCTCCAGCTGGGCCAGTTGCGCGCTCATCTTTTCGAAATGGGCTTCTTTCGGGTACAGGTCTGCTCAGCCGTCGATTCGTTGATTCGCCGTTTCGTCGTTTCGTCAGGTCGGTTTGGTCTGGAAGATGCATGCGATTCGACACATGAAATTCCGATAACTTGGTCCGACTTCGTGCCTGAAATTACAGGCATAATCACGTGCTCGCCCGGAGTACTGCTACGACGGATCAAATAAAATCGACGGATTTAGTAGAAGAGACGTCCGAGCTAGTCTCAGTATTAGAAAATAGAACCCCAGAGCCCTTCCACCCGGACTCTTTCCACCTTGCTGCTGAAACCTGCCGAATGCGAGAGCCATGCAAAAACCCAGTTGCCTTTTAGCTTGCATCGTTTCTGAATGTATAAAAGAAGGTAGGCAGACGTTGCGGAATAATAATACAGACAATAGACACAAATGTGCCGAATTACACGAGACGGTATAGAACAAAGGGAAACAGAAAAGAGGGCCGTGGACTAAAAGAGCGAATGGTCGGGTGCTACTCGGTAGTCGGGTACTGCGGACATGACACCATAAAGTACAGCTCCGGAAAGAGCTCGTCACTGTCGGACTGCTAGTCCTGACTGCTGCCGAGATACAGGTTCCGGTCCCACATGTTCCGCAGCAGGGCCGTGACCTCGTCGTCCCGGTCGTCGACGATGCTCGAGTCGCTGAGGCGCTGTGGGAGCTGTCCATAGCGGGAGCTACTGCCAGAAGCCTCAGCCGTGGCACCGGCACCGGCACCAGCACCGGCACCAACACCGGCACCAGAAGCGTTGGTGGGAGTCGTGCGTGCTCGTGGCAGCCCGGCTGTTGTCGGGGCGTGTGCCGTCAGCGAGGCGTTGAGGATGTCGCGGCGAATATCGCGCTCGCGGAAGCTCTGGCTCAGACCTGCTGTCGCGTTTCCGGACGTCGGACGGCCTCCACCACCGCCTCCGCCACCTGCTGCAGCAGCCATTGCTGCGGCCGAAATGGATCCGTTTGCTGCTGCGGCCGGGATGCGCCAGTTCTTGTCGTGGCCCAGCCGGTTAGCCAGACGGTCGAGGCTGCGGGTGACCGGGTTCTGGTAGCGCCGCACGACGTAGTACTCCATGCCCGTCTTCTCCATCAGCTTGCCGATGCGCGGGTCGTGCATGCCGAAGCCGCCGGCGCCCAACAACGGGCCTGCCGCCGGGCCCTGGTGCTGGCGGCTGTTGCGGTCCAGGCTGGAGCTGGCGCGCTCCAGGTTGAGTTTCTGCTGGGTGCGGCTGAGCTCAGCCGGAGGGGCTGGCTGCATGCGGGTGCGGCGGGGGTTCGTGCCCCCATTGCTACCAGCACCAACGGTGCTGACGGTGCTGACAGGGCCCGACTCCTCGTCGTCCGTGTTCGTGACCGTCTCGCCGCCAATGGATCGCGGCCGGCGGTGGTGGTGATATGAGACGATGCCCGAGGCCGACGTCATGGCCGAGCCGACCAGATCGGCGTCGTCGTTGCGTCGGCCGGTGCCAGGCCGCGAGGACGAGCTCGCATAGAAAGACCCACCAGCGGGCGTGGCCGAGGACGACTCGTGGCTGCCAGAGGTGATGAAGCGGGACGTCATAGGCTCCCTGTCACTGTTGCTGCCGTTGGGAAGGCTTCCAGGAGGAAGCAGCTGTTGCTGTTGCTGCTGCTGCGGTTGCTGCTGCGGCTGCTGTCTGGGTTGCTGTCGCGGCAGCGGACGAACCTGGGAGTGCTGGTCGCTGTTGGAGTCGGACGAGGGCGAGTGCGAGAGCCCTGTGGCGGCGGCGGTGTCTGCTGACATCTTGGGTGGAGCGCCTCGGGGCGGTGTTCGCGGCAGCAGCAGTCGCGTCGTGGACGAGATGGGACGCAGGTGCGAGGCCAGAGAGGCGGGCGACGGTGACGTCTTGTGCAGCGGGGTCTCGTGTTCGTGGCCGAAGACCGGAGGAGGCGACACGTGAACGTCCTGCAGCCGGTCGATCGCAGATTCTGGCTCGGGCTCTGAGCCGTTGCTGACCTCGGTCTCGCTACCGGTCTCGTCGTGCTGCTGCTGTTGCTGCTGTTGCAGCGGATGGTCGATGGCGGTGGACGAGCCGGCGTCAACCCACTCGTCGTCGTGGGCGTCTGGCGTGCCGATCTCGAAGCGGATCTGGGCGTTCTTCTTGTTGGCTGCGGCGGCAGCGGCGGACGCGCGCGGCTTGTTGGTGCCAGTGGGATGTGAGGGCGGCCGTTTCAGCGTCGGGCGGCTGCCGTGGATGGCGCGTTTGACAACGTCTGCGTGCGACCGGTTGCGCTTCAGGGCCGACACGGAAGCATTTTTGCGCAGTAGCGACGATGTAGAAGATGAGTTTGGGTTGTCCCGCTGGAGCTTGGTCTCGGACGAGGACGTGGTCCGGCGATGGGCGACGGGCGGATGGGCGGACGAAGAGGCAGCCGTGACGTCGGTTGGGGGAGGTGCAGCGATCGAGGGTATCTGGGCTGAGAGGTCTTGTGTAGGAGAGAAGGAGGGCTGTCGACGATGAGGCTGTTGCTGCTGTTGCTGTTGCTGCTGCTGCTGCTGGGCAATCTTGGTCGAGGAGGTCGAGGCGACGTGGTGCAGGTGGCTATGGTTGTGGTGGAGATGGTGATGCTGGGACGTTTTGTGCAGATTCTTGGACGAAAGAGCGCGGGCATGCAGTCGAGAAGAGCTGCCGCCGCCGACAACGTGTTTCTGCGCCTTGGGACGAGGAAAGGTCGGGCCGCCTGACGTCGCGGTTGGCGTGATGGGGGTGATGGGGGTAGTCGGGCTGATCGGTGGGGATTTGGGCGGATCCGATTGTTGCTGTTGGAGTTGCAACTGCAGTTGCTGTGGCTGCTGACGATTTTGGTGTAGCGGGCCCTGTGGCTGTGGCTGCCGCTGTTTCTGCTGTTTCTGCTGTTTCTGTTTCTGCTGCCTCTTCACCGCTGAATAGTCATCTTCGCTTCCACTGCTGCCACCCTTGTGTGGCTGTCGCCCTCCTGATTGGCCAGCACTGTCGCTTTCGCTTACGGTGCCGTCCATTCCTTTCTGTGCTGCTATACCCTGTTTCTTTTTTTCTTCCTTTTTTTTTTTCTTTTTTTCTCAAGGTCTTTGCTGTCGCACACCCCCCCGGCGACGTCTTACAGCCGCGTAGATCTGGTCTGTCTCGTAGCTCTGGTCTCCCTGGCCTCTGATATGTAGCTCAGACCCTGGTCTCTCTCTCTCTCTCGTCTTCTGTCGGCCCCCAAACTTTAATCGGAAAATGCGACCGCGGCCAGACAAGCTTGGCGGGCAATGCTCCCACGTTAGGCTTGCAACTCTGTGTTGCAGCTCCCGTCTTCGTGGGATACCAAACGGGACTGGCGTTGGACGGCACGAGAAAACAGGATTGGATTGTGGCTTCGATGTATCGGTCTATCGTTTATCGTTGTCTGGGCGGACAGGGATGGGAGCAAACGGCCGTTCAGGTGGCCGGCAGGTCGCTTCGTCGGCAGCGGGTCGTGGCAGGTGTCGGCAGGATGCTGCACAGGTGTGAAGGAGAGAGAAGGGGAGAGAGAAGGAGAGAGAGAAGGGAGAGAGAGGGCGAGAGAGGAGGAAATTGTTGGGATCGGTCCGTCTGGGTCTCTTCGGAACAAAAATAGCGTTGCTGAGTCGGTTTGCGGAGTCACGGGGACCGCTAGCTAGCAGCACCAAAACACTAACAGCAGGGCTGCTCCTTCCCCAGGACGGTCCACTGGACCAGCTGGATTGGCTGGCGAGCTTCCCCGCCACGGCGGAAGGCACGATCGACGGCGAAGTCGGTCTGGCCAGGTGGATTGCGCCTGCCTTTTACATGTGATTTGTACAAACTTATTCTCCATTCCATTCTACTCTCACGACGTACTATTGCCTCACTTTTCACTTCGTCTCACTCACTCACCCTCAGCCTCCAACTCCAGCTCCTCCTCCAGATCAAACGGGTCGCTGAGGATCCGCCGCCCCGCCTGCGTCGCCATCACAATCCGGTCCACCGGGCTGTCGTCGCAGACGAGCAGTCGATGGCGCAGCCGCAGCGTCTGGCCCTCGCGGTTGGTCCGGCCAAAGGCCTGGTCCTGCTGGCTGTGCAGCCGCAGCGGTCCGGTCAGCAGCTGGTAGTTGGCCACGGTGAGGTCGTTGCCCGTGCCGGCATCGCGAAACGTGCCGACGAGCACGCGAGGCACACTGGCCAACAGCTTATGCGTTGTCGTGTGGCAATCGAGCCGGTTAAAGTTCTGCAGCAGTGCCGTGCGTTCAGCCAGCCGCATGTCTGCGTGCAGAAACACAGTCACCGTGTCGGGCCGCCGCTTGCGCAGCGCCAGATACACAAACACAGCCTCGCCGATGCGCGGACACAACACCACCAGCTTCTTGGCCCCGAGATCCTGCTTCTTGGGCGGCAATGCAGACGCTGGCTCTGATGATCCGCTTGCTGTCGCCTTCTTGCCGTCTGCAGCAGTGCCCCGGCCCCGGTCCTCGTTCTTTGGCACCCGGCGTCGCTGCGTGTCGGCCTCCATCTCGTCCAGCGTCGCCAGGATCGTCTCCAGATGCGGACTTCCGGCAATCACCGTGTCCAGATGCTTCTGGAACAGGGCCACGCCGGTTGGATCGCGCGTCTCCGTCTTGCGCAGTTCGGTCCGGATCGCTGCCAGCCCAAAGTCCATTGCCGGCGGATCTGCCAGCAGCAACGAAGCCGCTCCGGGAAACGTCGCCAGGATCTCCAGGTTCATCAGCTGGTTGAACAGCGAGCTTGACCGCACGACCTGCGCCCAGTTGGCAGTCGACTCTTCTGCGTCCGTCTTCGCCATCGCCATCGCCATCGTCTCGCGCACGCCCACGGCTACGCGTGCGGCAACCTGGCTGACGTCTGCTCGCAGGGCTGCCGGCGTCCTGTGCACCACTACTTTGGGCGTTACGTTCTGCAGCTGGAAGATGCGCTGTCCGAAAATCGTTGATGCCTCCGTGTGCCGCATCACCAGGCCGCCAGCGAAGAAACGCGTCGCCCGCACTCGCACCTCGGCCGCCTGCTCTGCCGTCCCGGTCTCGGCCACTGCGCTCTCATACGCTGCCTGAAGAGCCTGCAGATCGGCCACCCGGCTGCCGTGGTGTTGATGGTCGACGCTGTCCCACTCTGGCAGTCGTTGCACCATGTCTGTCACCGTCTCCAGGTCCGTCAGTCGTGCTGGCAGCGGCGTCCCCGTGATGGCCCAAAAGTCAAAGTTGCCGCCTCTTCTTCCACTCTGCATGTGCTTGTGCTGTCGTCCCAGCGCCACTGCTCCCTCCCGCGCCTTGTGGAACTCGTCGACAAACTGGATCCCAATCGGACAGCCATACACCGTCTTGCGTTCGCGCTGTCCGGCCTTGCGCCGCACCGGAACGGCGATCTGGAAGAAGTCGATCAGCCTGTCGGGCAGATGTGTGGCCAGCAGGATGAAGCGCTCCGGATAGGCGTCCTTGGCTGTGCTGGGTGTGAATCGATAGGCCACATCCGTCACCTTGGGCTCCCAGTTGGCCGGAAAATGTCCGTCGGCCAACTTGTCTCTTGCTGGCCGCACGTCCATCTGCAGCTTCTGTCGCAGCCGTGGTGCCGGTGCCATCACCGTGTCCTCCTTGGCCATCTTGCCGTGGAACACGACCGGCTCAAAGTACTTGTGCTGCAGCCGGATGTGCTTGATCGTCTTGACCCAGTTGTCCAGCACCGTTGGTGGCACCAGGACCAACGAAGCGCCTCGACTGAGATCGTCAGCCAGCCGCCTCGTCACGCCGCCCGGGTTGGCATAGCACTCGATTCCCATGGCGTTTCCGCATGGACAGGCCTTGTTGCTGCTGTCGTCACCGGTCATGTTGCGGCCAAGATGTTTACTGGGGGCTGTCGTGCTGCCGGCTGTCTTCTTGGTCTTGTCCTCGTGCTCGCGCATCAGCCACTCTCGCTCCACCTCTGCTCGATTGTATCCGATGCACGCCCGCAGCAGACACACCAGCAGGCAGATGTACGTCTTGCCTGTCCCCATCACGTCGGCCAGCACACCGCCTGCGAGATCGCGTTCCGTCCGGCTCGACAGCATCCAGTATGCCGTCCATAACTGGCTTGGCTTCACCCACATGTTGTCTGTGCCCGGCACCTTGATCGACCGCACCCGGGCGTCCTTGTGCTCATTGGCATCCAGACAGAGAAGCGAGCAGCATCGCTGCCACTCTGCCTCTGTGGGCGATTGTGCCTCTGGGATCAGGCCGTGCAGGTCTCCCTCCATCGCGTCGCCCCTTGCTGCGTTGGTGTCGAGCGTCTCCAGGATGGAGACTGATGCTTCTGGCTGTGCTGTCGATGATTCCTCTTCGCTCTCCTCGTTCTCCTCGTCCCCCGGCCCCGAAAAGTCGGACAGCTCTGACAGGGCGTAGAGGCTGGGGTTCGTCACGGACGTCTCCGACTCGGCCGACTGCAGAAACGGCCACCTGGGCGACTCCTTGTTGCCCATCATATGCCACACGTTGCCCGTGCATCGACCACATATGCACCCGGGCCTGTCAGGTCGCTGGTCCGGGTCTTCGTCGTGCTCGTCGCTCTCGACATCGCCGTGACTGCGCGCCGTGAAAGACAGCTCACACGACTCGCCTGGACTGGCCATCGAGGGCAGCTGGCACGACAGCGTCAGGCTGGACTCCAAGTCGTGCGTGTCTCTGCACATGTCCTCCAGCCGGCGGCCATACGAGATGGCCACGGTGAACAAGACGGCCCGCTCGCGTGGCGCCTCTCCCGGCTTTGCTTCTGCTGTCGCCCTGCTCGAGGCGTGCAAGCCCTTGCGCACGTAGTCGAGGAAGATGTGCATGTCTGGGACTCCGTTGACGCGCTTGCTGAAGAGCTCCCTGACCTCGCCGTCTGTCGCTCCAACGGTCCGCTCCACCTCGACCGCCCACAGGGCCCAATGCCGCACGCTCTTCTTGTTGGACATGCCGTAGTCGTCCTCCAGGTCGGCCGCGATCTTGTGGCAGTCAAAGTTGTCGACCGAGAACGGAAAGTCTTCCTGGAAGCTCGCCGCGTGGCTGTCGTGTCGCCACGCCGGTGTCCTGGTCTCGTTTGTAAAGTACTCGCCCAACAGGCCGTTGCGGCCTCGCCAATCACGCGCCGAGAAGCCTGCGCTCTGGATCGCCTCGCCCGTCACATCGTCCACTTCCAGATGCAGCACCATGTACGACACATCGGCCAGCGTCTTGGTTCCGCCCACCGTCGTCGTTGTCGGCGTGTCGGCCGCAGACGACGACGTAGACCCGACCTCTATCGCGTTGATCTCTTGTCGCAGCAGCTCGTTGCTCAGCCACCCGCCGTGCTCGTCTCCCGTGATGTGTTGGGTCTCCGACGGGTCAGACAAGGCGGCCCGCAGAGGGTCCAGCTCAATTGGCATCGTCATCTTGTTGTTGTGCGTTAACGTTCCTGGCTTAAGTCAAGGAGGCGTAGAGAGCAGAGTTTGGTTGTGAAACAAGAAATGCAACGACTGTCCTCGCCGACAGGGTCGTATTTATATGCGTTTGCCAGTCTGTCTGCAACATGCAAACGAGGCGCGGAATGATGGCCGGAAACGGCGTGTCAGAGAGACACAAGACGATTGTGCGGCGCTGCAACGAGCCCGATCGGCTCTCTTTGTTGTGGACGGGATGCGTCGTTCTGAAAGAGCCGAGCAGAGCACAGCCCAAGTCCCAACAACCGACATCCATCTCTCAAAGAACACCCTGGCCGAACTACAGCTTCAAAGACGGCCAACTTCCAATACACCCACCCACAACTACACCAACACAAAAAGAACAGAGGTCATGCAAAAGCCATCACGCTTATTCTTTCAGATATCCAAAAATATACACTGGAGCCTCCCTTTTGCCCACGCTCTCCGAGACTACAAGTCGTGTCAAAGGGCACCCTTCGCCGGACGCAGCTTAGCCGTGTCTGCTCGGACGGAAGGGTATTGCTTGTGTCGCCTGTGCAAAGCCGAGGCCGCCGTTGGACAGCCCCGTCCGGACAGGAGAACCATTGATCTGAAAGGCTCTCTGGTCGGCTAGGCCATTCCCGTTGGGAGAGCCCAATCCGCTCACAAAGGATCCGCTGCTTCTGGCAATCACCGTGGCTGCAGCTGCAAGACCGCTTCCGGGCGAGCCAGGCCCCGTGTGCATCTCTCCGTCGTCTCGCCTTGGCGGCTTGAAGTTCATGTCACGTCCCACACGGTACACCTCCTGCAGCAGTGCATCCAACACGCCCGCGTCCCGGTACTCGAGGTATTTTCGGTATAGCTTCAGCGCTGTCCGCGCGTCTTCGATAGAGTCGTGCGTCTCCTGTTGGATGTTCTCTTTCAGTGCCCACCAGGCCAGAAAGGCAAGCGACAGTTTGCGCAGCCTCGACTTTAGAAAGAACAGGTCGATCGTGTCGATGATCTGTGCCCTGGGGACCTGGATGTTGATAACACGAAAGTCCTGCTTCAGGCCGTGCCCAAGGAACTTGCAGCCCAGATTGAGCAGAACCCAGAGCTTCTTGTATGCCTTTTTGAGCGGCACGAGCGTGTGCCGTGACGTCCGCGGATCGAGGTCGTTGCGTGTGATGCCCGAGTAGAGCGTCAGGTAGTCGACCACGGGCTCCTTGATGATAATGTAGTCGTCTATAAAGGGAAGCCCCTCGTCCTGACCCTGGCCACGGACAACGGAGACGCGTGCAAGGGCGTGGGTCATCGGCCGGATCGTTTCCATCTCTCCCTCTGAATTCATCTCGATTTCTGGTCGCTTGAGCGCCACAAACTCCGTGTCCAAAGCCATGATAGTCTCTGGACCCGGCCGTTCTATGTTCGGGTTCAAGGGCTGGTATGTCTCATTGCCTGTTTTCTGCCTACATAGCAAAGCCTCTTGTTAGATCCAACCCTCGGTGTATGTGCTCTTGGAAAGGCAGGCTTACCCGTAATCCATAAAGAGAATGGACGTGTCAATCCTGCTCTGCCAGGTCGTGTCGATCTTGTTGTTCTCGCTCTTCAGCTGGAAGAGGACGACAGACGGCGTCTTCCAATTCGTGTTAAAGGAAAGAGCTTCACCGGTCGACGTCGGGCGGACCAAAAAGTCGTTGAACAGGTGCCATTGGGACTTGGCAAGGGGCGTCGGCTCGGAATGTGCCACTGGAGGGGTGTCAGTAAACGGCCGGCATCCAACGTGGCCCTGCTCCTGTCCAAGATACGTACCGTTCACCATCGCCACAAGATGCGGTTTTTGCGGTTGTCCTCCGTTGTCCACATTGACGGCCATGCCCATGAGAGAGTACACTTTGATGTTGTGGATGCCGCGCTGCAGGTGCAGCTTGAGGTCTTCTCCTTCGTAGCAAAAGAATTGACCGGCAGCGTCTACTATTATGCCGATCTCTTCTGGTAGCCAACCTGGAGTCCCCCACAGCCGACGGAATTCTGGATAGTTCAGATTCTGTGGTCCACTGGCATTGAGGGTCAGAATCGAAGGAATGCGGCTGATCGTCTTCCTGTTCAGAAGTGTCTGATAGCGTTGGCACATTTCACACCAGCCCTTAGTGGATGAATCCTGTTCAACGCTCGACTTCAAGACTTGGGAAAACGTGATTTTGGGCTGCTTTCCTGCCCTGGTTGACTGTCTCTGCTGTGGGACTGGTTAGCTGGGCCGTTGAAGGCACATGTACAAACAGAGAAATGCACTTACAGGCGCTGGATATTTCAGGTTGTTGACGTAGGTTGATACGGCCCGGCTTGTTTCGCTACGGCACTGCATGCATCTCATGTATGTCACGCCTGACGTTGCCAGAGCTTCTTCCATAGCACTTGAGCCAGGCAAAACGCGTCTGAAATCACTGGCGATCTGCGTCAGCAGAAAGCGAGTCAGGTTCTGCAGCATTTCGGTGATGGGTATGTTGGGGTTTTCCTCTTCGATGAGGCGCAGTTGATGAGCTGCAAGAGACAGTTGGGTCAGCACAAAAGCACGGCATATCCTAATCATGGTCTTTCGCGCACCCACCTTGCGGAAGACTGCTCAGAGTTTTGAGCATATTGGCAGCTTGGCAGGTGCCAACTTCGGATTTCTGCAGCATGTCAGACAGGTATCCTAGCTCGCATAGGAGACACTGGTCGTCGAGACAGGAGCTCGCGGCGTGCTGCAGAGCCAGGTTGCGGATCAGAGGGGTGAAGTGCAGCAGCTGCAGGAGGGCGTTGGCGTAGGAGTTGGCGATGTGGTTCTCCAGGCCGGCATATTGCGAGCGGTTGTAGTAGCTGTTGTGTTAGTGGTAAGTTAGAAGGTAGTAACCAAAAGAAGAGGTAAAGAAAGAAAGACAGAAGAAAAAAGAAGAAAAAAAAGAAAAAAGAAGAAAGGCACAAGAAAGAAACAAGGAAAAAACAAGAAACGAAAAAAAAAAAAAAAAAAAAACTCACCCAAAGTCGAAATCATCCACGCCAAACTTGCTAAACTTGATCTCCACCGTCCTGTACATGCTCGGTGCCTCGGGACCGAGACTAGCACGTTCCGAGGACTCCAGCACATCCGGGACGACGTCACCGCCGTTGGGATGGTCCAACGAGACGCCTGACGACTTGGACTCACGTGAGCGGTCGCTCAGGAACTTGGGCGCCTGGATGGTCTGCGCCGGCTTCTCGTCCTTGCGCGTATCCTCGACCTGGTTGGGCAGCGTGCCGGCCGTGTTCGGGGCATACCAGCCGTACTCAAATGGTGTCAGGCTCTCGAGGTAGCTGTTGTCGTGACGCAGCGGCGGCGCTCCGACGTCTGAGACGAGGCTGGGAAAGGCCGACAGCAGGGTCTCGCGGTAAAAGGGCATGCCGACTGTGTTGAGCGGCAGCCGGGAGCTCGGGTCGGCGCCGTCCTTCTTCCGGTCCTCGGTGGTGCCGCCTGTTCCACTGCTGGTGCTGTTGCTGTTTCCGTTGCTGTTTCCGTTGCTGTTTCCGTTGCTGTTGCTGTTGCCGTTACCATTGCCGTTGCCGTTTCCATTGCCGCTGCGTCCGGACACGTATGTGTCGTCGTTCTCGTCATCCGACCAGTCCTCCCACTCGGTCTCCTTGTGCGGCTCTTCGGCCGTCTCGGTCTCGATCATGGCGGGAAACTCGGTGAACTGGATGCCGGATGGCGAGCCCCAGAGGTGTATGTAGCAGTCGCTGTCGGCCAGGACCAGCGCCTCGCCGGTGGACGAGATGTCGATGCGGGTCAGGAAGGAGACAATGTTGGCCTGCTTGACGCTGCTGGTGTTGGGACTCATCAGGTCGATAATGTGGATCTGGCCCGAGGTCGAGGCCACAATGGCCGTCGTGACCATGCGCGGATGCATGCGCACAAAGGCGGCACAGGGCGGGAAGGGAATGGGGGCCATGGACGTCATCTGCTTAAGATCAAAGAGGTTGACATACGGGTCGAACATGACGGCTCCCTGCTGCTTAAGGGTGGCGCCGCAGGTGACCAGGAAGTCGGCCTGGACGTCCATGTCGTGGATGAAGGCGGAGTGGGCCGTCCAGCTCTTGAGCACGGCAAACGCGGACGGGTCGATGATGTCGACGGTGCCGCGCGTGGTGGCGCCGCAGATGAACCGGCTGTTGCGCTTCATCATGGTGTAGTGGTTCTCCGTGTCCAGCTCGCGGGTGATCTCGCCCTCCTTGAGGTCGACCACGAACATGGTGTTTTGGCGGCCGGCCACGAGGACCTCGGTGGCTGCCGTGGACGTGAAGCTCATGCAGCAGAGGTCTGCCATGTCGTCGTGTCTGAAACGGGAGAGACGGAGCAGATATGTCAGAAAGGGGAAGACGACAGGCCGCCAGCATTACACACCTGCAGTTCCACAGCGGGAGGCCGCGCCGCAAGGCCATATGAAGACCTTTGGGTCCGAGAGACACCACGCCGGCCTCGTTGACGAGAATCTGCCGGACCTCGCCGTCGGTCGCAGGCTGCATCATGTACGAGACATAGGGCTGCATGTCGGCGCCATAGAACGAGGCAACACGGCCCTGCGGAGAACAGATCGGTCAGACGCCCTTTGGCACGGAGAGGCAAGGATAGAACACACTGCGCCGACATACCTCGTTGTTTCCCGTCCATAGAAGCTCCTGGGTTGTGTCAAAGGCCAGCGCAGAAACCTGCGCGGCCGAGTCTTCTTGGCCGCCATTGGACGAGGTAAGGAGGACACAGGAGACCTATCAGTAGCAGTGTCTGTCAGTGAGCGGTTCCACAAGAGGTCTGCCGATGCATCCATGCACATCTGCCGGCACAGGAGGGACGCGGGGGGGCAGACATACCTCCGTCGACTCCGGATCCATTGCTTGAGGAACTCGAGGAGGATTACATCCCCAGCCGTCTTATTCGGTCTCGGGGAGCTTTGTCTGCGTAGTGGCGGGCGGCAAGGGTGTCTTTCAGAAATACCGTGCGTGGGCGAGGCCAGCTTGTCGAGGGTGCAGCAGTCGGATGGACTGGCGATTGAGAAAGAGAGGATGAGACGCAGCCAAAGCAACGCGTCTGAGCTCCGATCAAGAGGCCGATACAGCCACAAATAGTCAGTGACGGAAAAAGGCTAGCGTCCTTCTAGGGCGGGGTGAGGGGCTTATTCTAGTTCTGGAGATAGTGTCACGTGTGCCAGATTGACAGCTTGTGCAGTCATGACTCTTGGTTATATTTGCTATTTACACACGACTCATCTGTCATGAGGTTCTAGTATGAATATGGACCGCAATGGTCTGCGAAAGGAAAAAGAGGAAAAAAAGGAAGAAAGAGAGAGGAAAAAGGAAAGTTGGACTGACTTGACCAAACTTATTTGGTGAGCCAACCCAGGTAATCAGCGGCGATCAACGTCACCATGCTATGATGAGTCAGCAGGAGCAAGCCAGAAACAGAGAGAGGTCACGTACGCATGAGGAGCGATGCGGATGTAGTAGGTGCCGAAACCGCGGTAGAAGCGGAGGACGCCCTCCTGGCGGGCGACCTTGGCGAAGCAGTCGACCATGCCCTTGTAGGGCAGCTTGCCGTCGGGGCCCTTTTGCTGTTTCTGCAGCCGGGTCTTGACAAAGTCAAAGGGCAGCGAGAAGAAGGAGGCAAAGAAGCCGGCGATGGCGCTGGCGCTGAGCGTCTGCGTGCGGGCCGACCAGACGGTGTGTTCCTTCAGCCGGGCCTTGGCCTCGCTGAAGAAGGCGAGCTGGCCAAAGTTGAGGCCCATGGCACGCACGACCGTGGGTGCAGCGCCAGACCAGAGCGCACCGACGCCCTCGGCACGGGCGATGGAGCGCAGCGCGTCAATGACCGAGCGGTAGTTGTGGCGTTCGGCCAGCGGCTTGAGCCCGTCGCTCTGCATGCGGATGAGCGCCAGGTCGGCCGGGTTGCCCACCACGGCCGCCAGGCCGCCGGCCGTCAGACCTGCTGCGGCACGATCGCCAAAGCCCACGGCGCGGCCTTGCTCGCGTGCCCGTGTCGTCAGATGGCCCATAAAGGTGTCGAAGAAGCCCAGCCGCGCGGTCGTGTAGACGGCCTGGCGCAACAGGCCCGCCGACAAGCCCGTGTACAGGTCCAGGGCCTTGCCGCTGGCCAGGATCTCGCGCGTCACCGACAGCGGCGTCGGCTTGGGCCCGCCTGCCACGCCCTCGCCGGCCAGCTGGATCCGCACCTTGACCATGTCGACCGGCTGGATCACCGTCGTGGCTACCATGCCGCTCAGGCCGCCGTTGACAAACGGCAGCGCCGCACGCACCAGCGGCCGGTGCAGAAAGTCCGTCGTCGTGGCTGCCACCGCCACCGCCGACGTCTTGTTCTCTGCCGTCTCGGCAGCCTGTTGGACCGTGTTGCTCATGGCGAGGGGAGAGGAGTGCGGGAGCTGGAAGGGAGAGGGTTCGAAGACGAGAGCTTCGAGACGGAGAGCTTGAGACGGCAGACAGGAGAAGAAGAAGGGAAGAAAGGTGGGAGGCTGTCGAGAGCTGATGAAGAAAGATGGACGAAACAGCAGGACTGCTGACTCGACTGCCTTCGAACCTCGTTAACGCTTTCCAGGCCCGAGAAAAGCCGGCAAGATGGGTCTAAAAAGGCTGCTTGGCCATCAGTTGAGAGCAAGAACAGACAGAAAGGTAGAAGTGACCGCTTCCGTGGCCGGCTATTGGCCCGGAGCAGTGTTGTCCGCCCAGAGCGAGCGAACGAGGTTGGCCAAATGCCTGCCTTTCCCAAGCTCGACTTCTGATAGCCGATGGGGAGCCGAGAAAGAACCCAATAAAATGCTCCAGACAAAACAGCCTAAGCCAGATGAGGACAGTCAAACATCGGGGTGTAGTGCCCGTGTAAGTGTTGAAAGCATGTGCTATCGAGTGGAAAAGCAGGGGTATTCGGTAAACCTGCGGGGGGGCTTGGAAGCTTCATTGTGTCGTCTGTGGTTGGCCGGCAGCATTGGTTGGCGTCCGTGGGGTAGTTTATAGTGGCTTGTTGATTCACGGAATGTAGGATCGGCACATGGGGAAACAGGGAGCTAACAGGGAAATAGCGAGCATCTTACCTGGAGGGAGCCTGTAAGACAAATATGCACCAAAGCGAATGGGCCAAAGAGTGGCAGACCTCGAGTCTGTCGAGTAGGACGAGCACAAATGGGGAAGCGAGAACCGTTATGGAGTAGATGGTCCAGAAGGGTAGGTGGTTTGGGGGGAGAAGACGGAAGATATACCAGCGTGCGGAGAAGAAGAGAGCTAGGATGTTGCCGACATCCAGCCTTTGTCTGCTGTCCCTCCTCAGTCAGGAGCCTGTTCTCTCTGGCAGCGGACAGTGCCAAAGTCCCCCGTAAGCCCGACAATCGCCCCCCTTCCCCTCCTTGTGTAGCTGTCCGGCTGGGAGAGGAACCGTTGGGCATGTCGCCTAGCTGCTTTACCGGACGTTACTTTGGCCAGCCCGTCTGACGAGCTTTTGCTCCCATTCGTCCCCTGCCACCCTCCACCAGCCCAATCCAAGCTGGCACATGTCTTGGTCCGGACTCGGCACATCAGGCAGCTGTCTCTCTCGGATTATTCTCGCCACCTTCGTCCTGTCTGCCTTCTGGAACTCTACCATATGCCCCCAAGCTTCACAAGCTCGGTATCAAGTGCGGGGTATTACGTATGGCAGCCAATCGTAGGGCGCCTGCATTTATCAGCAGTCGTATGCAGTTAACAAGACGGCGTCCACTAGGCTGCCAAGGAATGGAAATCGCCTTTTACTAGCAGCCGTTTCTACTCCGTCGACTCATCCGCCGACACACGCCGATATACTCCGTAGTGGGCTAATCAATAGCTGTTGTTCCGGACAAACACGGAACATAGCGGCTGTCGTCTCGTGGCCTTCCTGCTCTGGACAAGGTTTAGACTAGTAGCTGCTACATATGTATGTACTCCGTACACGCTGGGATAAGATTTGCTTGCAGATGCACTAGAACGCCGCCTGGACGATGCGGATTCTCCGTCGCGTTAGCGGCCAGTTAATTGTTGACTATACTCCGTACGGAGAATGGCCTTGACATGCACAGGATGGAGCACGGCAGATGTGTCACTCGTGCACCGGAACAGCACGTCTGCAAGTGGGTACTGTACTCCTCTATTGGGAATACAAAGCGCGAGAGGACGGCGATCAACAAAGTCAGCCCCAAATCCAGAGTGATATCCAAGTCCATAACGTAGGGTTATCCTCCAATCCATCCATGGTCATAACAAATCGTGAGCAAAATTAGATTACATGAGAGCAGCAGACCAAAAACGCAGAGACAGGCGCAAAACGTATGTAGCTACAGGGGCCGCAAGAGACTGAGAAGGAAGGGTATAGGCGAGAGGAACTCGGAAGATAGTAGAGCAATGAGGAAGAAGCAGACAGAAGGAAGACAGCAAAGAAAAGAGAGAAGAGAGGAGGGAAAAGAGATGCAGAGAGGAAAGGAAAGAGGAAAAGAAAGAGAAAGAGAAAAGGAAGAGAAAAAGGAACAGAAAACATAAGAAGCGAGACAAGAAGCGAGACAGATCACGTGCTCAAGAGAAATAGTCGTCGTTTTCGTCCAAGTCATCGTCCTCGCTCTCGGCCTGTGCTGTCGCACCGCCACCTCCGGTCACCTGCTGCAGCGGTTTGTTGAGCGTCCAGCAGACGCGGCCGTCGGCGTCGCTGCCGCTGCGCCGGACGATGCGCACGACGCTGTCTTCGGCCCAGAGCGTCAGTGTCGGGTCCGACAGACCACCAAACGGCCAGGGACGGCGGCCGGCCTCGTGCGCGGTCTGCATGTGAATGGCGACGTGCTCGAGGCGCTCCGTCCAGGCCTTCTCGCCGCGGAACTCCTCCTGGCACGCCGGACAGCTCATGGCCGTCGGCAGGCTGCAGCGCACAACGCCCGACCGTTGCTGCAGCCGGGTCAGTTCCATGTTCCAGCGCTGCAGCTCGGCCGGCTCCTCGACCGGCGCAGCTGCAGGCACAGCAGATGCAGCAGCCACCATCTCGTCGCCACCCTCGTCGTCTGCCGTGGCAACGGCTCGCTTGCGCTTGCCCTTGGCCTTGTATCCTTGGTTGCCGCTGCCACCAGCCTGGAGGACCCTGCCCGCTGTCTGCGCCTGCTCCCACGTCCGCTTGTCCTTCTTGTACTTCTTCTCCACGGCCTTGAGCGTGTCCGACATGTGCATGCGCCGGACGTGCTGCGTGAATAGATCCTTGCGGTTGAAGATGCCCGAGTTGTTCTGCTCGCTCGCGTGGTAGGCCGTGCTGCTGCTGCTGCTGCCGGCACCGTCGCCGTGGCCGTACACACAGCCGCCGGCACTGTTGTTGTTGCGCGTGCGCTCGCACTTGGGGTCGTCACAGCGCCAGTACGTCAGCATAATGTGCTGGGCCATCACATGGCGCTTCCACTCGTTCTTGTTGCCAAAGGCCGACGTGCAGCCGGCAAAGACGAAGAGGCAGACAAAGGGTCGATCGTGCTCCTTCTTCCGGTGGTCCCGCAGCTTGGTCGGCTGGCTGAAAGAACTGTTGCAGACGGTGCAGCTGAGCGCCGGCTCGGTCGAGGCCACGACGATCGCGCTCGGCGCCAGGTTCGGCGGCGTCCTCGGGGCCGACGATGACGACGAAGGCGACGATGCAAATGCTGCGCCATCGTTGTGTCGGCGCTGCTTGGATCTACGGGCTACCGCGGTCGTCGGAGCTATCACGGACGAACGCCGGCGTTTGGCCGGCTCTGGACTGTTTTCCGTGGTGACGGCGTCATAGGCATAGATGGTATCGGTCGTACTGCCGTCGCAACCGCCTTCGACGTCTTCTTCAAAGTGCACAGGCTGCTGCAGATGGCCGGTCGGCTGCTGCACCTCGGGTTCGTCAAGGGTGTGGCCGGCATCCTGGGGGTTGTACTGGGGCACGCTGATGTTAGTGCCAAAGCCGTACGTGTTGGCATAGTACGAGCCGCAGAAGACAGCGCCGTCGGCCTCGATAGCCAGCATGGCACTGATACTGTTGACATCCTTGGCGCCTCTGTAATCCAGGTGGTCGCCGGTCCGCAGCAGCGATGACGGCTGCGGCGACAGCCTGTTGCCAGCAGACGTGCTGGCGCTCGGATACAACTGCGCCAAGACAAAGTCGGGCGCAGCCCCGTTGTGGTCCTCCGGCGTGGCCGGCGTGGCGTCGCTGTCATCGCATTGGTCGCTCTCGCAGCTAAAGGCAGGCGGCGACAGGGATCCGGCGGTGGCCAGAGTGGAACTCATGTTGCCTGGGATGCAGTTCTGGCCGCCCATCCAAGGTGTTTGCTGCAAGGGATGCAGGGGGGAGGAGGAAACGTCTTGTGTCGGGTGTATGATGCACAGGGACGGGTCAATGTTCTGCATCATTTGCAATTCCTGCATGTCCTGCATCTCGCCGTGTGTCTGAAAGTGCACCATCCGGTTGCTGGGGAATAGAGACGCCAGCTGTTGCTGGTAGCCAGAGGTCGTATAAAGGGACGGGTCATGGCACGATTGGAAGAGGGCTGCCATTGTGTCGAGTATAGCGGGCTGTAGGGGAAAATCGGGAGAATCTAGGAAGACAGGGCGAGAGAAGAGGGCGAGAAGCGATGGGAAGAAGGGTTGGCAAGAGGACAGCAGGGCTGTCGGAAGTTGCTATGCAAACAGACGGCGGCTTTGGGTATTGCTTCCAATGGCACCGCTGTCGAATGATGGACGAGAGCTAATGGGATGTGCGAGGTTGGATTGGACGGGTTTTCTTTGTAGGGCTCAGGGGACCTGCTTGGTTGGTTGGCTACAGGCGGTCGAGGCCGAATGCGAACCGGCTCGCATGCCTTTCCGCTTTGTGATGTGCCTGGGGCAGTGCTGTAGAGGACGTGGTGGCCTGACGGACCGTCGAGTCTGCCGCACAGGCAAAGGCAGTGACAGTATAAAGGCGAAACAGTGGACAGACCGTGGGCAGAGCAGCGAAGAGGGTGAGCGAGAGTGTGAGGGAGGGTGCAGCAGCGGGTCTGGGAAAGTGTGCGATACGATGTAAGTAGGTAGGTAGGATGGAGACCAAGAGATCAAGAGACGGAGAACAGGGTAGCAGGAGATCTCGATATATCAACATTTTCGGAGCACAGCAAAGCACAGTACAGCAAGCGACGGTCAGCCCAGATCGCAGCGTGTCGATCTCCAGGCCTGCCATGCGGCTCTACAGTGGGGGTTTGTCTGCATCACGGCGTCTAAACGACTGGAGAGAGGATCGAGTCGGTGGATGTATTGGAGGGGTGGATCAACAACAGGGGTAGACACTGGGGAGAAATGGGCCGACACTTGGGCCCAGAAGGATGGAAGAAAAAGGACAGACTTGGCGAATAGAGAACGCGCTAAAATAGCAGAAAAATGACAGAATCGAAAAAACAGATAGCGTGCCGTCTGTCTCTGCTGGCCCACCCCTATCAGACACGTGTAGCTGGCCCGTGAGGTGAGAAAGCAGGCAGCCAGCCGCCTGGCGACTTTCCTTTTTCGCATTATTGGATTCCTTATTATAACCGGCCTAGGCGGAAAACCGCGGGTACTCAGCCAGCCCCCTTTCTCTGCAGTAGGCCGTGCCAGCACTGTGCGACGCACGCCGTTCAAGCATCTCCGGTTGGGGGTATTCGTACTATGTACACCCCCCCCCCTAAAGCATGACCCACTGCAGCTGACGGCTCACTGCGACCTCCTACGTCGTATGTACATAGTATCCTCCCTCTCATAGCCGCCCGGTGGCACACCCAAAAAGTCAGAGTCTCTCATGACTGATATCTTACTCACCGGAGCAGAGCCGCAAATTGCCACCCCCCCTTCAGTTTCGAAAGACGCCTGGAGCTCACAGAACGCTGCTACTACTCCGAATGTAAGTATTGCATTGGCCCTGCTACGCGCTCGTTTGCTCGTCGGTCGCTCCATCGTGCTGATGGCCGTTGGGGGCCCGGCCACGTCGTATGTATCGTACATAACTTCGCATGCGTGCTCTCCGTGCCGTCTCTCAGGCCCCTGTCTGCCTATCTGCCTGTCTGCCTATCTGCCTGTCTGCCTGTCTGCCTGTCTGCCTGTCTGCCTGTCTGCCTCCCTGTCAGCTCGCTACTGCCACCAGCACTACCACCACCACGTGGAAGGGTGGTCATCTCGCCGGGGCCTCTGAGAAAGAGAATCAGGCACCGATCTTTCCTTTGTGCCTCTTTGTGCAGTTCGGGCGGCAGCCCAGAAAGGAAGGTGCCTCAGTCTTACTTGTTACGACGTCTAATGGGAATGATGGCCCTCCAAGACACTCCTCGTTAAGGGACCCCCGTCTGCCTCTGTCGCACAAGACAATCCGTATTTCTGCGACGACTTACGACGTATGCTCCACTATTTCGCCCTCTCTCGACGAGCCAATCCCCTCAATGCGCTACCGTTATCTTCGCTCATTGTCTTGATATGTATCTTCCGCCGTGAAGGCGGCCCGTAGCCTAGCTATTTTAGTTAGCGTGTTTTACTAGTCTTCCGTGGACAACGCAAGGACGACAAGGTTGCCCAAAGTAGCGAAAGGGTTCGCTTCCACTTTGTGCCCCGGTTTGCCGCCTTGTTGGGCCATCTGCTTGGCAGGCGGTCCGACTGAAATGGCGTTGGCAGAACAAGGCCGCCGGCATAGAGCAAGATACAATGATGACCTGTCAACCAGATTTGCAAGCGACAGGGTTTTTACGTTGCATCTCAGCCGGCCATCACCGGCATAGTGAGATGCCTTAATTACAGACTTGCCGAGTACTCGTAAACTCGACCACTCAAATGCCTGCTTTTGCAACAACCGTAAATGATGTGTGGAAATGGACAATGGGGGGTCAGGTCCCAACAGGGGCTCAGAATTGCGGACTGCGAACTGGACATTGACAAAATCCGATCCCCCCTTCTGTGGGAGAGCACTGTTCGCTAGGACGAGGGAGTAAGCACGGAACCAGGCTGGTCCCGGTAACAAGGCGGAAAGGCGTTCAAAATGCTAGAAGCAGTAGCACTAGGCGAGGGCTAAAAGAGGAGACAAAGGAAAAAAAAAAGAAAAGAAAAAAAAGAAAAGAAAAAAAAGAAAAGAAAAAAAAAGGCATACCTAGTACGACGTAAATGGGCAGATACAGAAAAGCGCAGGAGCCCTGATGACCAGAGACGAGTCTTGGCGCTGCAAGAGGCATACCATTCATATAGCTGGCCGGACCAATTACTGTCTTGGCTATCCTCCCCGCTCAAGCGCTGTTGGAGTGGACGTCGTGCTGGCGAATTGTCCTTGACGCCCGGACATATGCTCCTTTTAGGCTGGTGCGGCCTCTTGGGCGAACCTGCTTAGATTAACTAACCGTTCCTTCTCGAGATGGTGGGATGGGAAACCTGAGAGGGTGACCAGTGACTTGCTGACCGACGGCTCATCCGTCCCAACTGCCCGATCCTTTGACCGTCTTCTCGCGCCTTCAGACACGACTTAAAACAAAAGGGCACTTTGCCGTCTCCGAGTTGCCCCCTCAGATAGACCTCGTCTGGATGGGCGTAGCAGGCAACCACGACACCCCGAACCGCACTCCGTAATCAGCGTGCGCAGAAGAGGGGCTGAAAGGTATGCGGCGCAATCAGCCGCATTTCCCCTCTCTTTCCCTCTCTTTAGCGCTCTCTTTTCAAACCATGGGCGCCAGCATATCTGCCCCCCTGCATCATATTCGCTTGGCATGTCTGCTTCCAGACCTCGTTTACCAAATATGAAGCAACCAGAACGTACAAGAAACAAACATGATAGTGTCATGGCTCTTACGGCCCCCAGCTCAGTCAGCTTGCCAAGACTGAATGAGGGGCAAGCATGACCCTTTCGCCTTCCGAAGGAATGGCCTTGTCCAAAGTATTAATTACAGTCATAACAATCATAAAAGACATCAAACATAAAGACGTAGAAATATGGAAACATGGAAGCTTGAAACATAAAATCGTCTGAAACATGCAAGCCCAGTGGCAAAATACTCCGTACGTCGTAAGAGAGAGAGGAACCAGACCCAACAACTGCCATCCTCCCATCTTCACCCCAAAACACCATCGCTGAAATCGATGCATACAGAAGAAGGATAGAGGACAACCTGCGGTCCCGTCATTCCGCGTCGCAACTCAGGCAGCGTATATGCTCGCACCCACTGCAATTGTTGTTATTCGCCGAGCTGTGCATATCATAGCAAACGCACTAGTACTTTGTTAGCTCTCCAGTGTTATGCCAGAAAAGAAAAAAGGTTAAAAATAGGAAAGAAGAAACAAAGACATACACATATCCATATGGCCGTCTTCCTTTTTTTAGGAAGCAGCCTATCTCCCCTGCTACCCTCAGCCGCCCTCTCGTAGCCTCGCTTCTGCAGAGCTGAGGATGCCGATCTTGTCGCTTGATTGGTGTGTCTATCTTCACAGCTTGATGGCCCAGCTGCATCCGCATGGACCCATTGGGAGATGTCCTGCTTGTTTGCCCCCCCACGGCCAACAAAATGCGCGTCGATGTGATCAGAGCGCCAGCGCAGGAAGGCGTCAAAGTCCAGCGCTATCTGCGCACCCTTGCTCGGGCTCTTGTCGCCTTCGTCGCCTGCCTTTTCTCTTTCTTTTTCTTTCTTCCCTTTCCCCCCCGGTCCACCTAGGCTGTCTCGCAATGCATTGGCGCGATCCAGCAGATGAGGCACAGTCTTCTTGCAGAACCCACACCAGAAGCTCCAGCCTTGGTCGTGTTTGCCACCGGACCGGCAGCACTTGGCCTTCTCCTCGCACTTCTCGGCCTCAACCATACCGTGATGCTCCTTCAAGTGACCTGTAAACTCCTCGCAGAGGTAGAATTTCTGTTCACACGTCTTGTTCTTGCCGCTGGCGTCGTTGTTGGCCTTGTCGTCCGCCTCGGTCTCCACCTTCTCCTGACACCTCCACGTCTCCAGTTTGAAATGCTGACCGCGCTCGTGCCTCTTCCAGTCATTCTTGCTGCCAAAAGCCTTGTTGCAGTTGCGAATCGTACATCCGTACGGCCTATCGTGGCGCTTCTGGTGTTTCCTAAAGCGTGTGCATGTAAGCAAAACAGTGGCCCCTTGCCTTCCCACTCCCTCATTCGAAACTTACGTCAGTGCAGCTTTGGAGCGATACAAACTATCACACGTCGTGCATTTATGAGCTTCCCCCTTTTCACTCTGACTCGTCTTTGCCGAGCAGTCAGGCTTGTCGTCTTTCATCGGCGTAGAATCTAGCAGTATCGTCGGCGTCGACGTCGGCTGTTGTGAAGGAGAAAGCGCCTTCACAACATCATTGAAATTTGCGTGACGGGCAAAGTTTTCTAACCAGACTCTCAATTCCGCAACTGGCATACGGTCCACATCTGGTAGGGGTCGGCTTGGTAATGACACTGCCGTGGTTATCTCGTTGTCTTCGGGCTGTGATACGTCTTGTGTCAAATCGATGATTGTCTGGCCCGTCATTGTCCTGCTGCTCTCGACTGTGCAGGCAATTTGAGTGTCGTCCTTCTTGATGCCTCCTTTGCTAGTACAGCTGTCTTCTCTGATTTGATTTTCGTCGGCATTGATTTTGTCGTGAGTTAGGCCAGTCTTATTAGTCGTTTCATCTTGGAAATCGTGCTTCTTCTTCTTCGACGCATGCCCACAGGTCTCTTGTAGGACATCACAGTCCATGCTATCACCATAATCAGCCCCAGCTTCGGATGCTGGCAACGATTTCGGGCCAATGACTTCAACATCGGCCGCCACGGGACTATCTGCAGCCGAGTATCCAATTTCGACATCGACATATTCAGAGGGCTCCGCAAAGGGAATATAGGGTTGAATCATTTGCTCATAGCTCATCAGTGTCGCACCCAATGAAGGGGGGATTCTGCCCTCCGCTAGAGACACCGGGATTTCGAGTTGGTTATACTGAACCCTACTATCCAAAAATATTTCCTGGTTTAGAGCATTGCAACGGTTCATTTCTGCGGTTTGCGTGTAGAGACTCGCCGTATTTTGGACCCTATCCAGATCTAGGAGAGACCCGGTGGATAGGACATTTCTGGAAGCGTCTGTCCTTAAGCTCATGTCATCCGGCGACATTCTCCAGTAGTATGCAGACGCATCTGGTATAGATGGCCCCCCAATACCAAGCAGGTACTGTGTGCTGTGAAAAGGGCAGAGTTAGTCCCCCGGTCCTTTAGACGCAAGAAGTAAGTATGTACTCACTCGACCATTGGTTCAGGTACCAAGTAATCGTTCAGATTGACTTCCACCAACTTGTGGACCGACTTCAAATGAATCCTAAAGTTGTCGGCGCGTGGCCACTTCTTATCCGTGTTGCTGCACTTGAAACAACGGTAATAGCCTCCCTTAGTTAGAGACTTGTCGGCGTGACGGCTCTTCTTGTGCCTGTCAAGCTCATTACGCGTGCCAAACCCTTTCTCGTTTTTGCAGTCGGGAACGTCACATTTGTGCGGGCGATTATAGCGGTCGATGTGCTTCCTAAAGGACAAGAGGAGAGCGTCAGGTTCCTTATTTCATCAACAGACTTCTGGGTCGGACCCACTTAAGCTCGGCTTTTGTTCTGAATGTCTTATAGCAGTAATGCTGTGGAATTGTGCATCTGAACTTTCTTATACCGTTATCACGGCTGTCGTTGTCGATGCCCCCGGAAATGCTGCCATTCTTCGTATCGCTAAAGGTCTGCCTGCGGCCGCCACCGTCCATACCATGCACAGAGGAAGCCGTTCTGCTTCCAGTGAATCGTTGCAATTCTGGTTGCATATCGGTAGTGACACTGTCTACACCGTATGTAATGCTGTCTGGTGATCTCAAGGTATCGTAGGCACATGCGTCGTAGGTACTGCGACCTGGCGCAGCACCCGTGCTTCCATAGCCGGAATCTGGACAAGCACTATGTTCTGAGGGTGCAAGGCGCGCTACCCGGACAGGAGCCGAATTCTGACCCGCAAGAACCGTATTTGCACCTGCCTTGTTTGCGATGCCAATGAAGGGGTCTGGTTCTTTGGAGCCAATATATGTTTCCAATTGCGGCGGGGTGTGCCTTTTCGCATGCTCGAAGAGGGGCGCATGCTCGAAGAGGGACGATGTATAATCCATGGCCGCTTTATCCACTGATAATACTGAGGGCCGTGGCCTTCGTTGGGTGAAAAGAAATGGGGAGACTCGAACAAAAGCGGAAGACTCAGGCGAATTATCCAAAAATAAGGGCGCGCCACTCTGGCCGGAAGTCAGTCGTCTCATCCGACGGTACTAGCTATGCTCTGCACGCCATCAACGGTCGCTAGGCTGCGATATACATACAGAACAATCAGCAGGCGGCCAAATGAAAGTCGAAATGTCGTCCAAGGCAAGCCAAATAGCGGACGAGTCCGTGAAAGCGCCCGTCGGTGTATGAGGCTCCAAGAACAGAAGCCGTTCTTCACCAAAAAAGCCACCCGCTTAGGTGAGCATATATTTTTATATGTGCATTCAACGGCGAGGCTTGAAATATACAAACAAGGTCAAGGTCAGTAGATGCGATTTTTTGATAGAGATGAGGGAAAGAGGGTGATTTCAAAAAGTTGGGCAGGAAATCTGCGAGGTCCTGTGTTGGAAAACGAGGCGAGCAAACGTGGCTAAGCCAAAGCAAGGCAGCCGGACGCCTTCAACGGCATGATTAGTCAGTCAACCTTGTTGCCCGACTGGAACAGCCACACCGATGCCAACAAGCATGCCTAATTCACTTTCTGTTAGCATACCGTGTGCACCCTGGTTCCACCGAACTGCAATCGGTCTGGCAAATCACCCATGGCTGGAATTCATTGTTGCATGGTATCTTTTGTGGTGTTCGTTATCGCGAATGACGAGACGTATGCTACTGCCATTTTCACCGTCTCTGTGGCAGTGCAAATTGCAGGCACAAGTAAGCTTATATGCATATATGCATATATGTATATACGTGGTATCTGGGATATTGGCGGAAGGAACACAGCCTCGTGCTGCGTTGTGTCCTGACGGTCCTTACTTTCAAGGTTGCAGGAGCTTGTCAATACGAATGCCTAAATGAAGTACTTGTAAACCCCGATTTTAAAACCCCAACACTAAAACGGTCATTTATATGACAGCAGCTTGTGCGAAATAAGCACTTCAGCCGTACGTCCTCGCCTCTTACCTGGACTTTCGAACGGCCTGGAACTTCCCACACATTTGTTCTTCTCGTATTCAGGGAGCTCTGCATAAACTAGCTACTTATGTGGCAAGAAATGTGGTGTGCTCGATGTAACATCATTATCATTTTCTACAAGTCCTCGCTGTTGCTGGACGTCTCGTTTGAACCCAAGCATGTAGTCCCTAGAAAAATAATACAAAAAGTACAGGCTAGCCAAAATTTGCTCGCCGTTTACTAATATTTGTTCCTTTTAGTTGGTTTCTCATAGAGGTAAGGAAACAATACTTACGTCGTATGGTCGTAGACAAAAACCATCATATTCCAGCTCAGAAGAGTTGATGAGCCTCAATTTTTTAAATTTCAATCCAACAAAAGGGCCCAAAACCCACATTCCGTCAGCCAGCCACCAAGCTGTGCCAGTGGAAGGCATGCCAGCAGGCCTCGGGTGCAAGTTGACAGGCCCGACATCGACCACGTAGCCCACAGCCCGCAGCCCAATGCGTAAATATGTAGGCTACTGCATTAGTCTCTGCTCCGGGGAGGCGGCTTTTCCTTCCTGCTTACCCTGATGTCTGGGCAATGCCACCACACAGTGATTTTAGAGATGCTGGTAATCAGAACAAGTGCTGCCTGTTAATGGAGCGAAAAACAAGGCAACCGATGATTGGGAAAAACCTACAGTCGTTGTATTGATTGCCTTTCTTGTGGACTCCTGTGTGGTAGAGATACGAGCTTCAGTCCACGCGTGCCTTCTCTTCTGTCATCTCGCGTATTGGTAAGACGCCACCTCTGGTCCGGTCTGCCCCATTAAATGCTGGCACATCATTATGCACTGCAGCTGCAGCTTTCTTCGTACTTCTTGTTATTTCTCTTGCACTGCCCCCACTCCTGTTTTGGTGTTTCTGTCCAATTCCTGCGAGCTTTACGGCGGCTTTACTGACAGTCTTGAATCGAGCCCTCAAAGTCGCATCAAGAGGACGCCGTTTACACCGTAGACGGGTGCTTAGCGTGGCCCACAGCGTGCCCTCTTCCCCATAAACGACTTGCCCGTATGCAGCAAGCGCTGGACTGCTATTTTGAGCTGGTATTTCAATCTTCTTTTGTCACAAATGACTATTGGGAGTTACATAGTAGGAGGAAATCTCGATTGCAAATCGGTTGTCTAAGGAAAGTACAGATCGGTCGTGAACGATCGGTGGTTACCTGAAGTTGGGGTTTCAGATGAAGGAGAGGCCATTTCTGCTAGCTATTCAATCCTACCACACCATTTGCTTCCCTTTATGTTACTTCGCATATTTATGTTTCCCGGCTCGTCGAAAGGATCTCTATATGCCACGTCATCATCCGTGCACTTCCTTTTTCTAGCCCCCCGTTTATCGGCGTGCAGAGAGTTTCCGTATGGCTGCTCACATTGTGAAAAACTTTGCCACTTCCTTTTTTGAAGCTCCAGACCATCAGCAGTGAATGTCCGGATGGCCCACTCCCATATTAATGGCTCGTCAATTCAACTGGTGGATTTTTAGGCGCGGCAACTTTTGTGACCGGGGATATCTGGATACTTCCTCGGGCCGTAGCATTTTGATTGCACGGCTCAGCATCCCGGTCGTTAAATTTCGCGCGTCATTCTTCTATCTCCCGCTATTCCTGTTAGGTTGCAGTCCACCATAGTTTCTGTGCAACCCCTTATGACGTACGCTCTCGGGGAAGTCATCCGAAAGGAAAACCCACCTATTTATCACCCCTGGGGTTTCCGTGCCTTCATCATGTCCCGAGCTATTACCAGTGCGTCAATCAGGTAAGTTCCCAGGCTTGGCTCGATTACCCTTTACGTTTGAGCACACATTTATCCGTTCGTCCACTCTCAATCTAAGTAGCAGGATGTCAGGATGCCTAAAGTCAAAAGATACGTACAAGGTTGCAGGTTCAGGATTAGAACAGACAATGATAATCAATGGTAATCAAGCCTGATGAAACAAATTGCTAATTCCTCTTCGGTATTGAATTTCTCCCATGCAGATTCAGGTCTGAAGGAGGGTCCACACAGGAAGGCAATTATCGTTCTACGAAGTATACGGGTCTCGTCCCATGAGCTACCCATATACACTCGCAAAGCTATGCCCACACACACTCGAAGGCATGTGTATGTGTGGTTGCTTATTCTGGTAGAGGTCCAATAATGTATCTGGCAATATATTGGCCTTGAATGTAACATTTGTATGCAGGTGGGAGACGAAAAAAGAAGGGGGGAAAGCCACTGAAGTAGATGGATGAAGGCAGTAACGTACGCAAGCCTTATCTCCCACCCTCCCTCCTTGCCACCCAAAGGACGAAATAAGAGTTAGTAGGGAATAGTAACTTACTATGTATATATGATTTATCATGATTTAAGACCTCGCCCTAAGTATCAACTACCAAGAAGCTATACGCTTTTACTTCATCTATGGTACTTGGTTCCATTGTGGAGGTACTTTTAGCGCGAATGGTAACTAATACACCCACGATCCATACCTATGAAAGTGCCAAGCACGGAAGTCTTTGAGTCTACGATTAACATAATACACAATGGGAGTAGTCTCATTTCATCACGTTGCAGGTGTGAAAGGTTTTCTGAGTGGCTATGATGTGATACATGGATAGGGTCGACCCGGAAGCAATAGTCAGGAGAATGCAAGGCCATGAGTTGAAAGAGTGACAAGGGTTAAGTAAAGGCCTCCCATCATGACGAGTTTTCTTTCAGAACTTCCGCAATCCGCCTATATATAATGGACTACCCATACTTTCAAAATCGCGGTTAAATTGCTGCTACACAACTTACAAAGTACATTTAAAATAGCAAAGACGCAATACAATCACAAACGTCTTCTTAAAAAGGGTATATGGCGGCTTCCCATACTTTACTAAGATCTACTCTAACTTGCAGCCTTGTATTAGGCTCCAAGAATATCACAACAACACCAACATGTGCGAATTTGAAGAATTTGTATTCGACTGCGGCTGTAACCAGACACGGCTCAAGTCTTACTGCCACTTTGCGCGCAACGATCCTAACCACCAATGCTTTGGGGTTAAAAAGCTCGCCCATATGTGGTATCAGAACACGGTTTGTCAGAACTGTCTTGCAGCTCGGGCGGCCGCCAAGGCTGCCGAGGATCAGACATGATACAAAACCAGGAAGAAATAGTGGTAGAAGGGAGACTGCCTATCAACAATACGGTTTTGTATCTAAAATAATACTGGGGAATGACAGACAATTCCGTAACTCACAGGACCAGGCTGGGACATAATAAGTGAGCCGTAAAATGTTGGCGAAAGTGGCGTGGTTATGCCGTCTTCCAGTTACAACTGAAGTGCGTACTTCTGCTTTACGGTCAAAAGTAAAAGAAGATGAAAATGTTAGGTTGCAGACGGAGTTGTGGCAACTGGGATAAAATTGCGTGCACGTGATATATGTGGTATTGAGGCTCAATTTGTGGGCGAGAAGAGGATCAGCTAATCTGAGAGTCCTGAAAAGCAAACTACACAGCGGCTCTTTTACGTATCGATGATTTCAAGAAGAAGAAAGTAGATACTGAACGAACTCATGAATGTAAACCATTCATTCTTCTACGTAAAGCTTGGCTTCTGATAAGGTACAAATAGTGCGGTCATTGTTTTCTTGATGTTGCACCATGCTCTAGTTCCATTTAATCCATAACATGGAAACCCTCGATCGAACTGGATTTCGGGAAACGTTCACTCCTAAAAATAAAATAGAAAAGGACATCTTTAAAACAAGAGCCTGGTCCTGTAAAGGACGACTTCGAGGTACCATGATGGAAAGGTAATTTATGCTTTGACTCACGAAAACATGAAGAGAACTTTGGAGCAGCACAGAGCCAAAACTTGAGTTATACATGCTGTCTCTTTCTTCTGGTAATAGCCATGATCCTACGTATCATTGAACAACCCCATAGGCATACTTGTAAGAAGGTAAGTTGTTCTTGCAAGGATGAGCGCAATATGTGCTGTTTCTTTGCTAGTCACAAATACTCGATTTCTTGTGACTGCTCTTGGTATATTATGCATTCGTTCACACAACAGGACAAATATGTTGGAAAAGCTAAGCAGATAATACGGTAATTCATCAATGCACTTAGTATAGCTAGATGAATACGATTTGCATCTCGTCACCCAAATATCTAAAGCAATTTTGCTAGCATATCCATAGCGCCATAATCACACTTGAGTTGCTTTAAAAAATCTCACAGCTTGACTTGTAACACCTTCGGCACATGAAATTATACGTTAGTCGCACCGACGACAGTGCCGATAACATTGTAACGCTTAGAAAAAAAGGTGATCCAGTCATCCAACACACCCTGCTCCTTGGAATCCAGATCTTTCCACTCAGGCTTCACGTCGGTCGGGTTTGTCGATGATTTTGCTAATGCCCGGGACGCGTCGTTGCCGGCAAATACTGATGGGTAGACTGTCAGCCAAAATTACGCAAACGGTAAACGACAAGACGAGAGAGTTACCGTGGTAAGATCCACCCGGCTGGTAAGATTTGTTTCCCGTGACATCGTAAACTTTTCCCTAAAACAGTGTGAGTTTGGGAGAACGCAAAGAAAAAGTGCACCGAATGAGTGTACCTTGATGGCAACATAGCATTTCCCGCCATCGACGCCTGCAGTTTGGTCAGTAGGTATGGCCTCCCTATCAAATCCATGGCTCGAGAAGCTCACCAGTAGCTTGAGACAACTCCTCTAGGGTGATGGGGTCATCCTTGGGAGGGTTCAGTTGAACGGAAACCTTGGGCTCAAATTTCCCAGCCATTTTCAGAGCAGAAACGTGCTGTGTCCGGGCAAAGAAAATTAGCATGTGCTTGAACACACCGACCATTACGGAGGACAGAGCCTCGGCGTTAACTTGCGGAGAGCCGTTGGTACGATTGATGGCCCTTACTCACCTGGAAGGAAACAGAGGGATAGGGCAAAGAGCTTCTTCTGGGATGAGTTGAAAGACAGAATTGGTGAATGTTGAGAACCAAACTACGGGGAAGTTCAGCCCGGTGGGAGAAGTGGAGTATCAAGGCGGGGGCGAATGAGGTGCTGGGGAAAGAATACACGTAAGGACGGCAGGAACGGGTGCCGTTAAGGCCTCAGGCAACAAGCCCGTTTAATGCCGATGAAGCTTTCTCGTGCCCCACTATTCCGGACTCGTAGTTCTCGGTGACTCGAGCATTTTTGCTTTAGAGCTACATGCCCACCACATAGACGCCATCTTCAGGCAGGTGACATGGCGGCGCAATCGCTCACAGCGGCACAGACTTGCCTCCGCATGCGATATGCAGGGCTTGTACGAGCACAACTGGTTCCGGGACCGCCATGCCGCCCCATCGATCTCCGGGTCCTCCATGTGCGATTCTTCAGTCATTATCGCGGCCCATTGCGCACGCATCCGTTGGTGGTAGTAGGATCCGACATGCGGCATGGCCAACGGCGGCGGCAATCTGGACTTCCAAACGACGAGGCTGCTCCACAGAGACCGCTGCCCCCTCCGCCAAGAGGGCGACTGCTCTTCTTGCGCCTTCTCATGCGAGCAATCTTCACGCCATTTCGCGGACAGTCACTCAAGAACTTGTACCAAAAAAGCCCCGAGGAAACGGTTCTTGCTTTGGCAGTGTGAGTACTGTCCAGTCAGAGGACGGAAGACCCTAACCCCCCGTGCTGACTCGTCGCCAGGCTTGTGGCATTCGTGTTTATATTTGCATATATTGGCCGTATCTACTACACGTACTTCAACAGTCGGCAGTTCACGCGCTACCCGCAGCCCGTGGCAAAGTACTTGCGCCGGGCGTTGTACTTTAGCAACTACTCGCCCGACCCGAAGCGCGCCCTCAAGAACTACAAGCTGGCGCTGGAGCAGTGCGACGAGCTTGAGCTCGACCCGTTCTCTGACGATGTCATGGGAATCCGCATTCAACTGGCTTCTTGGTTGGAGAAGGTGCAGAACTATGAGGCTGCGATCAAGATACTGGAGCTGCTTCTGGGTGACTGCAAGCGATGGGTTGAACAAATGGAGAGGAGTGTCGAGAACGGCAGTGCCAAAGACAGCGGGAACATGTCTGCTCGGCTTCCGGCACCACTGGTGCGAGAAACGGGCGCAGAAGAAGCAGAAAAGACGGGAAGGGACCGGCCCTCGGACGTGGAAACGCTCTGGGCGCGGCGATCCAGGATTCTGCAAAAGGCCATCGGAATCAGCGTGAAACTGGGCGAGCTGTATGCCGACGAGCATGTGTTGAACGCGAACATGGCCCACGAGCGGCTGGTCTGGGCTGTTGACGCTGCTCTCCAGGAATTCCAGCGGCGCTCCGTTTCCGGGGTCAAGACGGAAGAGGGCGAGTGGATGAGCCCCAAGGAAATGGGTGCTGCACTGGAATGTAAGCAAGCGGACGGTGCATCTCCCAAGGGATTCGGAAGCTGACGTACCACCGACAGCTTTGGGACACAGCTACGAGTCGCGATCACAGTTCCAGCTTGCGCTGCCGCTGTTCTTTCAGGCTCTGCGTCTGTGCAAGGATCCATGCCACAGTGCTGTTATCAGTACGTGTACTCCGTACTCTCTGCCGACTGCCAAGAGATGACAGCTGACGGAGGACAAGTGAACAACCTGGCGATCTCATTTGCACAGCACCCGTTGCAGCCGCCATACGATACGCTGGTGGGATCGGGGATGGATAAGGCGAGTTTGACGCGGCCAACACAAGAAGAGGCGCGGAAGGCATATCTGGAGACAGCCCAGCGGTGGGCACAGAACGCCCAACAACAGGCAGCAGACGCCAAGGGTGAGGAACGGACGGCCGAGTGTGACGAGGCCTGTGTGGTATCTCTCTGCAATCTGGGCAGTATTGCGGCGATGATGGGAGATGCCGGAGAGGCTCGGATTCGGTTTCGGCAGGGCCGGGCTATGAGTGAGAAGCTCCAGTTTGCTGCTGGCGTGGAGCAGGCCGAGGCCGGACTGCGCAGACTTTCATAGGCTGTGAGGCGGACACGAAACACAGACCCAGCGATGACTGAGGGTGGTACCTTAGCCCCCAGTGACTGGGGTTGGCTGTCGGTCGGTCGACAGAAATGACGTCTGCAGGCATTTAGCCGCGAATCGAAATTGCCCAAGGAACGGGGGTATGGAGAAGCAGAAAGAGAAAAGAGGAAAGAGGACATCTCCTGGGACCGGTACGGCGCACATGGCGGTTCTGTGAGACTGGTGTTGGCTTCCAGCCACTCAGGCCGAGCCTGTCCTATCGGCCGGACAGCCATACTCCAGCAGATTGTCAGCACAATGCGGATAGGTCAACTAATTCTCGGCGGACGTGCACCGGCCGGTTGGCCCGCCAGCAGCTGCTGAGCCGGCAGGCAAGCTACTGAATGGATGGGATGATGGCCACATGACAACAGGACAGGGAGCGAGTTGGAGCCGGTACCAGTCGACGCGGACAAAACAGACAACAAACCTCACGTGTCGACCTGACGTCTGACGATGGACCGTTTGACCAGGCTCGTCCGCAACAACGGCCGTCGTTCTCGGCTGAGTGTGATGGGGTTGTGTGAATCCGCCCTTGCTGATGGAGTTTGGGGACGGTCTTCGTATCCACGCTCCTACATGTCGGTAGTTGCAAGGGAAATTGGGTCACCGTTTCTTGTCCCTCTCCACCGGCCGGCAGGAGGATAGAACACATAGCAACAGAATGACGCCCTGATTAAGCGAGCCGTCGCAGAGCCAATGAACGGGTCCACAGGGGAAAACGCTTTGGCCTACGGCGTACGTCGTACAGTCTGCACGCAGGACGGACTAGCGAGCAGGATCGAGATGTGCTGTATGTGCTGTCTGCAGCTGTGCTGATAGGACCAGAGATGGCGAGCCCGCCAAGGCCGGCAGGGCTGGGTGGTGGAAATGCCAAGATGCTCCTCCGGGAAACACACGTCAAACCCCCACGCCCTGCTTTTGCGAGCGAGCGGCGAATCGGGTGACCCGAACGAATGCGAGTGCTCGCAAGTAGCTACGTCGTATGTCGACCGGCCGCCGCCATTTTGTCGTGCGTGGCCGCGACTGCGCACCGCTTGGGGGCGGGGATGGGGATGGGTAAATGTGGTCCTGTTCCTTCGCCTTACGGAAACGGCCCTTTTTCCGCGTTTTTTTTTTCCGCGTTTTTTCTTCTTCCCTCCTCCTGCGCTTTCGTATTTGTTCTCCCTCCCTGCCCCTGCCGTCTGCTCCTTTGCGTCCTCCAGACACGGGCTTCGCCTATGCAAGCTCGGCCCAGTGCGGCAAGGCCAGATTTTTCATACTCGTACCTATGTCGTATACGAATGTTGTAGAAAAAGGGGCCGTTTGGCCGTCCCAGGCCCCTCTCTCCCCATCCCTCTTGCGCGCATTTGCTCTCGAATAGGAAATACTACGAATGTCCCCCCCTCCCCCCTGCTTTGGCTGTCTTGCTGTAGTATTTCTATTATACAGCCGAGTACGGCATCGATCTGAGGAAAGCCGAGGCAGGAGTGGGGTGATGTGAAGGCGACAGCCAGCATCGCTTAAGCAGCTTTTATGTCAACGGAAGCACAATCGTGTGTGCATCCTTGGACATCATCAGCGTCCATACGACGACGGCCAACGGCCCTCCGTCCCGCCCTGGCTGGCTGATTAGGCAATGAAGCGAGCTAAGGCAGAGGTGAAATGGAATAAGCTCGCGGCCCAGATAAACCGGCTTTGCTGTTCGTCGCCTTAACCCGTTGGGGTATTGACATCGTCACCTTACATGTCGACTGCCGCCAGCTTGCACAGAGTCGCATCGGCCATTTCGTCCGGTTGACGGATGGGTCATCGGCCAGCCTGTAGGATAGCAGGACGAGACTGCAGTACGAGTACTTTCTCCGCCGGTCCTTTAGGCTTATCTGTTTCTTCTCGTCGTGTTCCGCGTGCCCTTGTCGCGGGCCTGGATCCTTGTCCGCTGATGCTAGGCCGAGAGAATGGCAGCAGAGACGCAGCAGAACGAGCGCTACTGCCGGCCGCATGCACAGACATGCATTGTCTGCAACCGTGATCCCCACCGGACACCACACGGCTGCACATGGCACGATATAATTAAGCATTGTCTAGTGGGGGCCGCTCCTTTCTCGACGCAATTTCACCTCTATCAAGCCGAGGCCGGACAGTTTGCGGAACGGACTCCGCCCTTCCCCGCCTGGAAACGGTGACTGATTCGGGGAAGAGGCCCGTTGTCAGATTGTGCAATTGCCGTGTTCGGCCTTTGTCTGCGACCATAGCCTGTCAATGCCCGGAACGGACGCGAAACGGACACGAAACGGACAAGACAGACGGAAGGACAGCACGCACAGAGTGCATTATTTCCTCTGCAAATCTGGTCTTGTGCCCTTTGCCCATGCTCACCGGGCTGGCAGAATGAATCCAGTCCCACACCGAAGCTGTCGGCCCTTTTCAGCTGCCATACAAGCGCCGAGGACCTTCTCCGCCCGGACAGACAAACAATGAAACCGGCCAAGAAGACAATATGACAATCACGGAGCAAACAAAAAGAGCACGGCGATCACGACGATCAGGACCGTTGATTCATATGCTTCAGCTCGACCGCTTGCCGTGTTGTACTCTCCCTTTCTTAATTCTGCGTCATGCGGACTGCTGACTACTATCCTTCCCTCAGGAAAGGCATGTACCTCCCCTGAGCACCTGCCTGTTGACCCTTGTCCTTGCCCTGTTCTACGGCGTATATCCCTGTCCCGCCCTGTTGTTGGCTGGCTGGCAGCTGTGACGCAGTCGTTGAGTTTCAGCACCTTCACGTGCCTCCTCTGGGCTATGCTCGGCTGCCAGCCTGTTTCCGTCTGCCTTTGTCTGCCAGCAATGGAGCAAGCCCGTTCGATCACTGCTACGTACTCGTACACTGTTACCACCTTCCTCTCATTTCACGTGTGGTGGCGCAACACCCATCAGATGGTTGATGGGCAGATAGAATCTCGATTCAAGGACGATTGGGCGACCGTTGGAGATCTACGGGCCCTACGTCTACTCGTACGAGTACGGACGGGCCTGAACTGGAGACTAGACCAGGTTTCGCCTAAGGTGAGCTGGCCTAGGAGGTGCGCACCAGCGTGCCCTCTGGCCAGTTTCTATTTTTTTGGTTTTCTATTTTTTTTATCTTTTTTCGTATTGTTTTTTGTGCTGCTTATGATCATGCTTGCTGTTTCAATCATTGTGGCGCCAGGCCTCGACGTAACGTAGCGAGAAATCGGCCCGGTGTTATTCGTCAATTGGAGTTGGCGGCTTTGCAGCCAGAGCCCTCTCTTTGTCGTCCTGCCTTTCCTCCTCTGGCCGCTATTCTCCCTCCCTCAGAAAACTACCTCGAACCGGCGCACTAATCTCGCGCGAGATCAACAACAGGTGTCAGGACCATCCCTTGACGTCATGGCGCCGGCTTGCTCGCATCGACACTTTTCGAATTCTCAACGCATCCATGCACTACTGCATGCTTTCGTCAGGCAGTGACAATCGGCTCGTATTTCTTCAGCGGCCCAGAGCGATTGAGTCGAGACTGCCCCGTTCCTTCCCTGCGCGGGTGAGACCTGCCGCATTCCAGCGTCGAGGCTTCCGCATTTGTTTCTGTTCTTACCCGCTGACCGGGGAGTCCTTTGTGGAATGTGGCCTCAGGAATGCGTCGTCTCATCCGCTGTCCACCGTTTTCAGGCTGCCCCTGTTCGTCCGCATACGTCGCCCAGCATTGACTTCCCCATGAAGTCTTGCATCTGTCGAGCGGCAATTCACGGCCGCCATTTCCACTTCAGGTAGGAGTACAGCCCACTTATTTGGCGAACGCTACCTCTCGACTACAGTCCATTTGGTTAGAAGTCGGGACAAGCGTCCGCTTCCTTTCCTCACTTTCTCTGTCTGGCTCCGCCCACCTCATTGGCCTGCCCCCTCCATTCTGCGCTTCTAGGCCACATTCGTGCTCCGTACATAGCAGAAGGCCAAAGTACCTCTAGTGGGGCTGGTACTTCGTCAGCTCCGTACTGCTAGGGCCGTGAGCCTCAGGTTAGTTAGGGAAAGATACGTACGGAGTGCTTATCGCCACCCCTCGCCTCCCCCATCGTACGCCACACACCTTACCTGTCTCCACACCATCTCGAGCTTGCCTCAGTCCATCAAGAGCCGGGCAAGGCAAGGACCCTACAGCAGCACCAGGAGCGATCATACAGGCATGTAGTATTGTCGTCCACACAAAGGCAGCTCCTGCCCAAACAGCCGGGAGTGTGAGTGTAATAAATAAAAAGAAAAAGAAAAAAAAGAAAGAAAAGGCAAGGAAAAAAGTAAGAAAAGGACTAGAGCATTAGGCCCAATCTAGAAAGGATGTCCTTTTAGCGCTTTGTACTCCGTCGTACGTTCCAAACCTTCGAGATTCTTTAATATGTCCCCCCCCTCCTCCTGTCTTTCTTCTTTTCTTCTTCCAGCTTTTATCCGCTCTCCGGTTTACGCTCACGGCTTACCATTACAGTCCAACTTCTGTCTGGAAAAAGCTCTTCACCATTGCTGTCTGGAAACAGACATTTGCCTCGCCTGATTTCGGTTATCACAGTTTTATGTACTGTATTTATAACTTGTATCTCCCCTTCACCCACAATTATTCTTGCGCCCGAGCACTTTTATTCTTCCTACTCTCTACTTCAACTTTCATTTCAAACCCTACCTCGAAAAGTTTCGAATCCTTGGCACCAAATTATCATATTGTTTGGCCCCGCGCTCAAACAGTCAAAACATCCGCCTGTTTCTTTCACCTGGCTACTCCCACAACACACCGTCGTACTCGTGAACTCAGCCGCCATCATGGACATGCAACACACTGTCGGCGGCATTTCGCCGGGTCAATCCGAATACGGGTTTGTTGGTACCGTTGAGACCGAACCCTACAGCGACTCGAGCCTCTATCTGGACGCTGCCAATGTCTCGCCGTCGCAAAGATCTGACACTCCTGTAAGTGCGCTCACAACGCCGCCGACAAGTGTCTTTTTGGCTCGAGCCATAGCTAACATGACAACAGTACCACAGCAGCCATCCGTTTTTCCAAGACTACATTGCTTCAGACGTCTATCCTAGCCCGGAACTAGAAGCAGAGTCGCCCATGTCTGACATCTACCAACAGCACCACGTTGAGCACGAGCAAGTGGTGTCTAACCCTCGCGTGAAGGAAGAGCCAGGGCAGCTAGGTGGCTCAACGGTCGCTGCTACACCGCCGACTGCATCTACTTCCAAAAGAGCCACCACGCCGGCAGCAAAGCCGCCTGCCAAGCGCAAGCGGGAAAATCGGTACAAGAATGCACCCGCGTCTGTTTTGATACGCAGACGGGCTCAAAACCGCGCTTCTCAGCGAGCTTACCGCGAACGCAAAGATCAACGCATCAAGGACCTCGAACATTTACTGGAGGAGTCGACGAAGAAAAACACAACGCTAAGCGCGCTACTGCATTCGACTCATTCCGAGATCCTCGCCCTTAGACTTCAAGTGGAGACATCGGAAGCTCCTTCCGACCTCAACCCAATGCATATCCAGACGCATATTCAGTCCCAGCACCCCCAGCACCAGCAGCACCAGCAGCACCAGCAGCACCAGCAGCACCAGCAGCAGTTCCAACAACTTCAACAGTTCCAGCACCAGCAGCACCAGCATCAGCAGCACATGCAACTGCAGCCGCAGCCGCACCACCACAGACACAGTTCGTCGGCTGCATCACATGTGTCTCACATATCACAGCTCTCTACCGCATCCGTGATGTCGACAGCGGCGCCATCTTCAGGTGCTCCAACACCTATCATTGCTGCGTCTATTGTATCGGGCTTTGACCCTACCACGGCAGGTACAATGGCGGTAGCAGCGCATCCAGACGACATGGATCCGGCGTACCTCTACGCGCAACTGGGGGTGACTTATGCAATTTGAGATGAAGCAACCACCACAATAATGGTAATCCGACAGACACCGACTGAACCGTCTATCGTGATGGAACGGGGATACCCTTATATGGGATAATTCTGGCGTCGGTGATGTATTGCTCAGGAGTACGAAACTATCCATTTGGGGTATATTTGGCCAGGGTGGCGTTTTATGGCGAAGGTAGACTGGAAAGGCTTTAGGATAATGCCTCCGTCCCTTCTTGTTATTGATGGGGATTATTGGCTTTTACGCATATCGTAAACCCCTACGGAGTACAAAAGAAAAAGAGAAAAAAAACTTTAATGCAAAAGCATGGCACAAGATTATGCCAAACAGTGCACTGACCAAGTACCAATCCGTGGGGATCAGCGGCTACAAACAGTCGAGCCGCCGTTACTGCTACAAGCCCGCAGGTGAAGAGGTAAATGTGCACCTATATAAGCAATTTGCTATGCTATGTAGGCCCTTGCCTTGGCCCTGGCTATTACCCTAGCGTATATTTTTCGCTTGACGCTGCAGAACCGATTTGAATTGGTTCAGCGTTAACTCCTACGTCGTACGTGGAGCTTGAAGGTTCTGTAGGCATCGCACAACTTTGCCATGGCAGTGCTGATAGCAAGCATGCGACATTTCAATTTTGGTACGTAGATTGCTGGGCTTTCAGGTTCAAGGATCGACATTCTCTGCCCCTCTTTTGCTGATCGCACTACTATGCATGGAGTACGGAGTATGTATGAAGAGAGCCCTCGCACGGACTGAAACGAGCTGCCTACTATGTATGGGTGGACGCCGCATGATAAAGGAAGCGAGAACGACCGATGCAGTAAAAGGATGGTGACAACAGTGGCAGCAATGTGGTCGAAAGGCGTCCCACCTTTACCAACAGGCCCTTCTCGACCTGCTGCTCAATGAGGTCATTGCCAGCATACTGGAAGGTACGCTATCGCGTATTGCACACCCCCACCCCCCTTTCCACACCTCCTCCTTGTACAAGGATTGGTCCAGGCCCGCCCAGCCTTGTGGGGGGGGAGGGGTGTGGCGGGGTACCACCTTCTTCTTTCCGAAATTTATGCGTCCTGTCGCATTTGGCTATCTTTCTGTGCCGTCGCCCTGCCCATTGGCAATTGCAAGCACGACCGCTTTTCTTTTCTTTTCTCTCTTTTCAGTTTCTCTCTGCGTTCCTTTCTCCCCTTACAAGTGCCTCACCAGCTAATCTTCTTTCCTCCTCTCTTCTTATCCGACCTGTCTTCCTGCAGTGCCCACATCTCGTAATGGTGCCCTTGTTGGCCGCAAAGATCGCCGCTAATGCCGCTAACGCCGCTCTTTCTTTGTTTGCGGTCTGTGCTGTAAGACAGTCCGTCAGAAATGTCAAAAGACTGGAGCGTCTCACTACTCTGCGGCTTTGCTTGCTCCCTGTGATTCCCGACCATTCTTCCAGTTTCGTCCGTTTGTACGGAGTACTCTGTATCTTACCGAGTACGTGCTTCCGCTTCTCGCAGCATCCCCAATGCGCTACCGGCGGGTTGCGCCTGGGATCCTAGCTGGCCTGTGCCTTGCATATTGCAGGCACTGAAGAAGCGAGATTGTGCGCACTCAGAGCACGCCATATTCGCCGTCGCCTGAACCGAACAAAAGGAAAGAAAGGAACAGAGTGACCTCTTAAGCGGCAACCACCTGTCGGCTGCATCCCCAGATCAAGGAATATGCACATCCATCGGCCATTGTGACTGAAAACTGACGATGCGATGTCGCATTTTGTCCCGATTCAGTATCGTCTGCCATGAATGCCTCCGCGACTGATGACAACTTCGGTTATAGCAATTTATGCAAGCTTCGCTCTCTGGCATCCTTAATTGAATACAGAGTACAGAGGCGAGATCATGGCAACAAAAGAGGGGCACCAGACTAAGGAAGCAAGGGCGAACGCTCTGGATCACGGTCTACTACGACGTTGACGGGCTCATAGCTAACAATGTGAAGTCCCATTCTCGGAGCCACCAGCTTTGCTATCTCGGCTCTGCTGTGCCATCTGCACGGGCCCGTGATACCGAGCTATTGAGGCTTGAAGTCTGCTCCAAAACACAGAGAGACCACTGCCGAATCGACAACCGTATATTCCCTCACTCTCTGGTCGCCCCTTTCTCCCCAACTCAACCTCGCCAACACCCTCTTCTTGTGTCGGGGCGCCATCTCCCCTTGTGCCTGTTGACCAGGGTCCCGCCAAAGCGCAACTATCACTGGTCTGGCGATGGGAACTCGGCCAGCTTCCCCGGCTCTGACTTGCGATTGTACCACGCTAAGAAAGAGACAACGGGTGATCCTCCTGCAGCAGAGGCCGATTCTGATCCATCCGGTCCCCACATTTCTCCAATCTATCTAGTTGGTCCCTTCTATTTTCTTGGTTACCAGTCGCCGGCTCGTCGACGCCGGTTCGTCACAAAGGAGCCACCAGAATGTTAGCAGCTGAGCTACTCGTAAAGCATCTGACACTGGTGTGCTGCCCACAGTTTTCTGCCCAGCTATGCCTCGGATGGCCGCCCATACGACCATCCGGACAGTCCGAATAGCAAACAATGGCGCGCCAATATCTGCCCGCCAAGAGCTCCATGGATGGAGCACCAAGGTACCTAGATCCCACTTCGCACTGCTTTATCATGCTTTACAAATATCACAATCATTTAGCTTCTGTTCTGCGCGTATGACACAACCGCGTTCTAGAATCCAGACAGTCTCTTTGAGAAGGGATGCCCAGAACGTCGGAATCACATCAGCTGTTGGTCAGACGTGTTTCAAAGAACTCCAGGCACATGCAGCATGCGAGTGAGTATGCGTGATAGGACCCCCATCCAGTCTAGGGGAACATAGCCGACATCTCCCGGGATTTGTTTGGCACATTGCACGTCCAAATCCTCAATATCGTGTGGGAGGGGCAGACAAATCATTTTGCCACCGCCGCAACCATTATGTCGCCGACGCAAATATGGCAGTACTTCAAGACACGATGATGCAAGCTGAACGGGCACGTCTTCGGCGAGCAGGCGGAGAGATAGCTAATGAACAGGCGGACTGCCGAATCCGAACCACCAGAAGGCCAAGACCACCAATTTTGCCTGCAAAAGGTGTCCAACAGTGAACCTTAGCCTCGACTAGCTGGCCAACAGTCGGTAACAAATGGTTATCTTACCAGGGCACAGGGCAGCATACTCCCGTACATTGTTAGCTTTAGCTATAAATTGGTTGCATACATTATCCATATAAATTAACCAATAAAGATGTTGTGAGCGCTGTCTGCATTTCGGCTAGACTACTTACATCTTCATTGGTCAGCCTTTGCAATTTACAATATAACGATGCATTGATATGGCAACACGGGAGGGCTACTTCAATCGCACGCCCATTAATATATACATTCACACTAGCCTCGCTTCTGCGCCGCAGATTTGGTGTGAAGGATTGACTGGTGTTGAACCAATCCCCATTTGTCTGTTGGAACTGGAAGGGGACATTTTCTAGGAGATCTGCGGGCTGTAGGGTTAGGGAATCAAGGCCCTTGGTATGCTGAAACACAAGTGCGAGGTGTGTACGACAGACAATGGTCGCGTGAAATGCATTCACGATACAGTCTGCTCTCTTCGGTTGTAGAGAGTTACATCATCTTTCTCTCTTACAACTGTAGTCTAATACGACAATGCCTGAGGTTGTCATTGAGTAGCCCATATGATGAGTAAGGAATTCACTCCGCGAACAGCCCCAAACGCTCTTGAGACAGTGCTCAATTCGGTACCTTTCATCCCAATACCCTCAGTCATGGCTCTGATCATTGTTTTCAAAACGTCTAGCTGACATTTCATCCACTAGTCATCGCAATGAGAACAGTCATAGACGAGATGGATGCCAACGGCCTCCAACGGATACACTTGAAAATGCATCTAAAGGTTTGGCAACATTTGTGTCCAGAGCATACATATATATGTTATTCAACGAGACTTTGGACGGTTGAGCAAACGCGTCGCCTTATGGATCGGAGAAAACCGTTAACACTTCTCTTTCGAAAATTAGCATAATAAGACGTGCTGGATTAATATTTTGTTTGCAAAGCCGGGCTCGCTTCAAGATATTAGGTCATCCAAAAGTGCATCAATCAGCATCCTCTCATATGCCTCAATCGGTTCTCACCCTTTAAGGGATGAAAAAGTGAACCTGAGAATAACCATATTCCCCCGATTCAAGCTTAACATGAATTCAAGGATTTCCACCCTAAGCTCCCTTAAAATGATAAAGTGCGACCATCATTATGACAAAAACGAACACTGAAAAAAAGAAATCTGCTGAGAAGACTTTGGCTCTGAAACTTCAATTTCCCAAAGAGTAGTCATGGCCAGTGATGTCTGCGTTCGACGCCAACAACGAGGAACCAACGGGGAACCAACGGATAGGAACATATGTTCTTATACGAACAGCTACGGGCACGAGCATCAGGATGGACACCAGAAAATAATACCACCAGATCTGAGAGAAGCTACCGTGTACATTATGCGGCGTGGCTAAGTCTGACTTTGAGCTCTCAGATAACTCTGTGACCTCTATCAGCCGAATATGACAAAGCCATACACATCAGCCTGGTCTTTGGTTCTATGTCCAGCCGAGATGCACCGGGAAAGGCCCTGTGGCTGGTGTATGGACGGTATTGTTTGGTTTTAGGGTACGGAATGTGTTGAGAACTGTACCTTTGACACATCCTTGGAGACAATTTGGCAATTTCACTGAATTTATGACATTTCCCCTTTTAGGATACTGGATCAGCGGGTTGGCCCTGTACGATATAAACCAAACAGTATCGACTGGCCTGGCTATTTCTGGCCGAAATGGTAATACAAAGACGTGCCGGTCACATTCTTTCGACATGACAGCCACCCCTCCCGCCTGCGACAATCTCTGTCCTGCTGTACATATGACGCTTCGGTTCAGGCGGACTTCAGGGTTCACGGAACGGATGGTATTGGAAGACCCTCAGGGGCTTGGAAGAGTGCTGTCCTCTTGGCCCAGGAATCGAGCGTGATTGTCGGTCTGAAAACGAATGTTTCGCAGCTGCTCTCAAAATTGCTCTCCTCGTCGGCATCGTCGTCTTAGTGCTGGACGGGCCTGTTGATTCTGCACATACCAGACATATTTGTTTTCTTTGAGCTATGCACCAATTCCAGACCCGCATCGATAGACAACGACGTAGTCTGTCTTCCTGGCTCTGCCCGTTTCCCACAGCGGCAACTCTCCTGCTACTCGGCGCCATTCTCGGCAGTGTGCTGGCCACACGTCACGTCCGATAGCAGTGCTTGCTACAGCGTCCGCTCCGACAGTCCACATGGCCGAACGCGCTGATGCCATGCAAGGGCGAAACGTATAGAAAGGACGGGATGAGCTGCACTTAAATGACAGCCGGCTATTTGCACGATCTCTCTACTGTGCAACGAAGCCAATCTTGAACAAATTCACTTATTGCTTCTGCTGCTCGTTGTCCCGCACTCCGTTTCGGTCATGCGCAGTTGTTTTATCTGTCTGCAGGGTGCGAGACCTGCCATTTTGCATACTCCTTGACATTGAGCACGTGTCTGGACCTTCTCAATCGGCCAGACTGTCGCCGTACAAAACAGGGGGCTGACATCCGGAGGTAAGAATGTCTCTCGAGGCTAGTCCTGTCTTAGTATGCATTGCGCTTTCCCTAATGGTATTGGTGTGTTGTTGCCCTTTGTCGCGGCGGCCAAAGTCCATTTTGATTGGCATGCATGCTTCTAGTACTATGTGGCTCTGCACTTATCTTACCACGGTTTCCACCAAGTTAACCCATCCCGCGAACTCGAGCCCGAATGCTTCTCAAGCACGACCAAGGACCATACGGCGATGGACATATCAAGTGTCTGACCATTGCTTGTTCGATTGCACATCCCTCGGCTTGGCTTGTGCGGCAAGGGAGGCACTCTGTACTGTCAAGACCCAAGATGGATGCCTCCTGGCAGCCTCCCTTCAGCGCCACACACTTTGGTCCAGACCATTCGCGGCAACTCTGGAAATTAAATATTGGTTAGCCTGCAGTTTGCGGCCAACGGATCCGACGCCTCAAGCCGTTAGCCTACCGTTCCTGACCCAAGCACGGCCTAAGCGCTGTACACTGGCATGATCTTACTTTCGTCATGCATTCTCTACGAGGAAGGTGTCGAAAAAAGCATAACGGGCTAATTGGAGCCGCATCCATGAGCGCTGTGACGTGCCAGGGTCAAATCGAGTACGGGATGGACGCTTCACGCGCCATCTACGTGTGTGCAAGTCCATTCCAGGCCGTCTTTTGGAGTCACAGCCAGTTCTACATCTCCGACCAGACACGACTGTCCTGAGTACATACACACTCCGCTGATGGCCAATTCAGACGCCTTCTGTCGGTCGAAACTACAGCTGTTCTAGACAAGTGCTCTGGACAAGCGTTTCAATATCTAGTTCGGCTAGCAAGACCAATACTGTTTTGAGGCTGGCCATCCCATCTTCGGAGTCATGGCGATGCATGCCGGCTTTCACCCCCACCCACCCATCCCTTCCTTTTTTTCACGGGTGTTGCCTGCTGTAAGTGGATGCGCGTCCAGACGTCCCTCCCGCCCTCCCGTGCTCGTGCGTCTCTCGCAGAGGCTGACACTATTTAACAGATGGCTCCCCTTTTTCGAGTGAAACTATGTCTTTCTTTTCTTCAATACGCCAAATCTCTTTCGACACCGTTGCGGCTTGCACTCTTTTGCCGCCATAGAGCAGTTCTCTGCTCGTCCTTTCGTTAAACCTCATCTGTGGCCGTAGTTTCTGTCACTTACCCCCCCTATCCACTCTTCCAGACCGTGTTTGATTTCCTTCTTCTTCATTTCAAACCATGACTCGCTCTTTTCTTCGTCTGGCCACCACTGCTGTCGTGGCACTCTGGGTCACCGCTCCTGTCCGTGCCGCAAGCCAGTATGTGTTGGACAAACAATATGACTACACCAACTTCTTCGACGAGTTTAATTTCATCGACACGGACGATCTGAGCAACGGCTATGTCGACTACCAGAACCAGTCTGAAGCGCTGGCCAGTGGCCTTGCTGATATCACATCCGACAATACTATCATACTTGCGGCCGATTCTTCCCTCGTACCAGACGACAGTGCTCGGGGCCGAAAGTCAGTCAGAGTCGAGGGCTCGTACAACTTTACTCTCGGCCTCATCGTTGCCGACTTTTCTCACTTGCCAGCGGTGAAGTGTGGCCTTTGGCCATCCTTGTATGTGGATCATTGTTTGTTGTTCACGGTGCCGCTCGTTTCAGACCAACTAACAAGTGCCAGCTGGATGTATGCTGAGCCATGGCCAACTCGGGGCGAATTGGACATTTACGAAGTGTACAACCTCGAGCAGGCCAATGTCATCTCGCTGCACGCCAATCACGCTGCCACGGTGGGAACTTGCGAGCTGGTCCAGGCGAACATGACGGGCACTATCAAAACCGCCAACTGTGACAACTACTACGCGAACGGCACCGAACAGTACCTTGGACAGGGATGCGGTGTGACAGAGGACAATGATGCGGATAACCCGTTCAGCGTCAGTGGTGACAACGACGGCGGCATCTATGCGGCCGAATGGACCGAGGAGTACATCAAAGTGTGGAGCTGGAAGCACGGCGACGAACCGGCCAATCTCAACACGGCCCACCCCGACCCATCGACCTGGGGCACGCCTCGCTCATACGTGGGAACACCCAACTGTGATATTGACAGCGTCATTTCCGAGCAGCACCTGGTGCTCAACCTCGACTTCTGTGGCGATGCCGCTGGCAACAACTTTGGGGCCTGCTCGGCGCTGAACCCTGTTTATGCTGCAACGCCGGCTGGATGCGCCAGCTATGTGCAGAGCCACCCGTCACAGTTTGTTGATGCTTACTTTGAGGTCTCCTCCATCAAGATCTACGAGGAACTGACTGTTGTGTCTGCTACCACCACGGCATCCTCGTCTAGCTCAGTGACGTCGACCTCTTCCAGCTCTACTTTGGTGACCTCGAGCTCTACCATCTCGAGCTCTTCTACAGCAACGACAAGCTCTACTTTAGCGACTTCGAGCTTTACCAACTCGAGCTCTTCCACAGCAACGTCTTCGACTGTTTCGTCGACCTTGAGCTCTTCTACGTCTTCTACGGAAACGTATTCGAGCCCCATTGTGACCTCTTCGAGCTTTATCAAGTCGGCTGCTCTGAATTTCACCACGGCGATCTCTGCCAAGGCGGCCTCTCTGAACTCTACACTGCCGGCCACACTGAGCTCTACCATGGCAAAGGCCACTCCGAGCTATGCCAGGACGAACTCTACAGTGGCCATCATGACAGGTGCAGTTGCAGCTGCTTCTGTGGACCCCTCGAGTGCTGCCGGCGTCGATGAAATCACAAAATACTCCACCGTCGTGTCCACCATCTACTCTTGTGCTCCTGCCGTTACGGACTGCCCGTACGGCAAGGTAACGACTCTGGTGGTCGCCGTGGTGCCGTCGCCGACCAGCTCGGCTGCCGTTAGCTACAGCACAAGCACCATCTACTCCACGGCTGTGTCGACGATCTACAACTGTGCACCAACCGTCACAGACTGCCCGTACGGCAAGGTGACGACTGTAGTCTATGCTGTGACCACGACGGTGTGCCCGGTGACAGAAACTCTGGGTGCGAGCATCCCGAGCACCACAATCGTTGCCAGCCCCGTGGTGACGAACCTCAAGGCTGCCACCACTGTTGAGTGCTCTGATGCATTGATCGTTACCGAATTCGAGACGTGGACCAAGACGGAAACGTCAGTTGGGTCTGGGGTCGTGACCGCTGTCGTGACTGCTGTCGTCGTGCCCGCCTCGTCTTCGCCGGCATCGGCCACAGCCCTTTACGCCTTTACTAACTCGACTACTACTTACGCTTCTACCTCTGCCTCTGCCTCTGGTGCAGTCTTTGTCAATGGAACCGGCTCTGGCACTGCTTCTGCAGTCGTCTTGGCTCCTGTCGTCGGCCATGTCATCAGCTCTGCCAATGTCTTCAGCTCTGCACCCATTGCCACCGGGAGCTATGTAGCACCTTCGACCACTTCGACCACAACAGCCGTTGTTACTGCAGGCGCTGCATGGTCAGGTGCCAGCATGCTGCTGCTGGCTGCTGCTGGACTTTGTGCCATAATATTGATTTGATCTAAAGCGCGGGTTGGGTAACTTGTTAGGGTGGGTTTTTGCAATACCGCGTTTGCTTTGTTTATTTCGAGCTATCTACAGTTCTCATTTTTGGCGTTGCTTACCAGCACCATTATAATTTCAATTCAAAGACGTGTTTTGGCTTGGTGCTCTGGATTTGACACTAAACTAAATGCATAAATGAGCGATTTAGCGGGCTTTGGTCCTTGTAGCGGGCGCTAATAGCGAGGGCTGATTAAGCGCCTCAGAGGGCTTTATCGCCGACCGCTGAGAATAGCGAGGCCTTTGAACCTGTCAAGACTGAATATCGCGGCACGCAAACCGCACCCAACATGCTGTTTCCGCGGAGAGCAGGCGTGCATATACGCGCGCTATATAGCAGTGCTGGGGCCATGTATTTTCGGACGTCTGGGCTCGCGCAACAGGCCGGCAGCTCTACTGGCCTATGGCGAGCTGATCTACAGAAGCCTTTTGGGGCACTGCGGCCACAGCTCAAGGTGCCGACAGCTGTGGCCCGACGGCGGCCGTTTGTCAGCGCATCGGCAAGGGGATACAACTACGAGCCCAATGACCAACGACAGGGACGGCGGCAGGTGTACAAGGCCGTGCCAGTGATGCCACAGGAGATGCCGCCCCGGACGAGCTTCGACAGCAACGGGCAGGGGGGCTCGCCACCACGGCGGCGGTCGATTCTGTGGCGGACGATCCACAGCACGAGCATGCGGGCGGTGATGGTAGTGGCCATGATGGGAGCGCTGGGGGTGTACTTTACGCACCTGGAGGTGGTGCCAGTGTCAGGACGGCGGCGGTTCAACTGCTTCGGCGAGGACTCGATGCGACTGCTGGGCGAGATCCAGTATGAGGCACTGATGGAGGAGGCGCGCGAGCAGGGTCAGCGCTTCCTGCCCGACTATGATCCGCGCACGGTGGTGGTGCGCCACGTCATGCGGCGGCTGATTCCCGTCAGCGGCATGTCGGACGGCGAGGGCGAGTGGGAGATCCGCGTGATCGACGATGCCCGGACGGCCAACGCCTTTGTCCTGCCGGGCGGCAAGGTCTTTGTCTTTAGCGGCATCTTTGCCATTGCGCGCTCCGAGGACGCGCTCGCGGCCGTGCTTGGCCACGAACTCGCCCACAACCTGGCCAACCATCACGGCGAGCGGGCGTCCTCGGCCATTGGCACGACCATTCTGCTGACCAGCGCCTTCCTGCTCACCGCCGGCCTGGCCTATTTTGTGCTCCGGCCGGTCGTCGACCTGGTCTTCAACTCGCCCATGAGCCGGCTGCAGGAGAGCGAGGCCGACTACATTGGGCTCATGCTCATGGCTGAGGCCTGCTACGATCCGGCCCAGGCCGCCGACTTCTGGCGCCGCATGGACCTGGCCCAGAAGACGGACACGCCTGAGTGGACCAGCACCCATCCTTCAGTAGGTTGGGGTTGTGTTTTTTTTGTTGTTTCTTTCTTATTTCTTTTTCCCTCTTTCTGTTTACTTCTTTTTCCTCTTTCTTTTTCTTTATTCCGTCCTCATCCCATACTTACGCTACAGAACCAACATCGACTCCAAAAAATCCAAGAGTGGCTGCCAGAAGCCTTGGAAAAGAGAAGCCAGAGCGCCTGCGACGGTACCCAAGGCTTCGCCGAGAAGTTCAAGCGGGCTATGCGACAAGGCGTCATATTTGTGGCTTAAGCCCATCCTAACTCATGCATGTCGCCATAAGCACGATGAAGTTGCTGTCGGCGACCGGAGTAAACGGAGTTGATCTCATTCGATTGTAGGCTCTCTGAGAACTATTTAGATTTGGATCTGTCAGTCGCTTACTGTAAAGTATTTGTTCTGTGGCGATCTATTCAGTCAACACACTGTCTGGCCAGCGGCCTCCATCTCTTTCTAGTGGCAGGCCGTCCAACCGGTCGTGGGTTCGCGACCGGGAGTCGTTTCGCGACGTGCTCGAGCAAAACGGCTTCTGCCTCGACATCGTCACATCCATTGACAGGGCCTCTGGTCAAGGCTGCGATTCCACCCCGTCGCCAGTTCGGCGGCTTTCACCGTCATGGCTGCCGATGCCCGCCGATCTAGAAACTAGTCTGCACGTTGTTGAGAAGGACACCGTGTATATTTGCGAATATGTGCTGTCGTCTTACTCATATCAAAAATATATACTGCTATTATTATTATTATTATCCGCCTTTCTCAGCCAGTCCTGACTATTGGCGACTAGCTAGACAGAACCCTCTGGGGAAAAAACTGTCACAGATCTAGGTGGTGTGTGTTCTA